>OZ024822.1:965624-1323308 GCA_964016985.1 Anodontia alba
CACATTTCAAGAAACGTGACAGCCATCTCATCACATACAAGTCTGGAAACATAGCCATGCAGATAGACCATCCTTTTCCGTAGGACCATGCGCAAACTTGTCACAGATGTAAAAGTGATCCCTGGTGAGGAAGTAGCTCTGCAACATCAGCTTCTTGTATGTGACATGAGGATTGATGTGCCTCTGAAATCCAAGCGCAAGTTCACCCCTCGCCTCAAAGTTTGGAAGCTTAAAGACCCTCAGACAAGCAATCATTTCCAGGAGGTCTTCAACTTGCATGTGAGCACATCTGCAGGTGTAGCTGATGGGTCCACTGAGAATATCTGGAACAACATCAAGACTGGACTGCTCAAGACAACTGAGGAGGTATGCAGCACAACTCAGCCACACCGTTGGCGTCGTGAAACCTGGTGGTGGAATGAGCACGTGGAAAAGGCCATTGCTGCCAAGCGGACAGCTTTCAAGGCCTGGAAGGCTGGTATAGGAACTAGGGCATCGTACGATGCAGCCAAACAAAATGCCAGACATGCAGTGCACCATGCTCGTCAAGAAGCTGACAAGAAGGTCTACGAGAATATTGACCCCAAGTCTTCAGAAGTCTACCGCCTTGCTAACCAGTTTAGAAGAGAGAACACAGATGTTGTTGGTGACAAACCTGTGAAGAATGATGCAGGAGAGGTGTCAATGCGCGAAGACTCAAAGCAGAAGGCCTGGCTAGAGCACTACCAAAGGCTTCTCAATGTTGAGTTTGACTGGGACCCAGACCACCTGTCATATCAACCACCAGTGGAAGGCCCACCCATCCCAATCACCATTGATATGATTAAGAAGGCTATCTCACAGATGAAGGCTGACAAAGCACCGGGCCTATCAGGCATAGTGGTGGAGATGATACGAGCCGCCGGTGACATGGGCGCCTCCATGATCCGTGACCTCACAGTTGCAATCATTCGTGATGGCAAGGTACCCTCTGACTGGGAGCAGAGTTTTATTGTCTGCCTCTACAAGGGAAAAGGGGATGCATTAGAAAGGGGCAACTACCATGGTCTCAAGCTGACAGAGCAGGTTATAAAAATCCTGGAGAGGATTGTGGACGGCCTCATCAGACAGTTGGTGTAAATCGACGATTCCCAGTTTGGCTTCGTCCCAGGCAGAGGCACTACAGACGCAATCTTTGTTGTCAGGCAGCTGCAAGAGAAGTATCTAGCTGCCAATAAGAGACTCTACATGGCTTTCGTAGACCTGGAGAAGGCGTTTGATCGAGTACCTCTGAAGGTCATCTGGTGGGCGCTGAGAAAACTTAATGTGGAAGAGTGAATTGTGTGACTGGTGCAGGGGATGTATGCAAATGCACGGAGCCGTGTCCGTGTTGGTGAGGGGTACAGTGAAGAGTTTGAAGTGAAGGCTGGTGTTCACCAAGGATCAGTACTCAGCCCGCTGCTCTTCATCATTGTGCTTGAAGCCTTATCACGAGAGTTCCGCTCTGGGGTCCCCTGGGAGGACCTCTATGCCGATGACCTTGTTATCATCGCTGAATCGCTTGAGGAATGTGTCAGGAGGCTCTTGACTTGGAAAGAAGGAATGGAGAAGAAAGGACTGAGAGTAAATGCAGGAAAGACAAAGATCATGATCTGCGGTACGGGACTGGATCCCAGTACCTGCAGAGTTCAGGTGAGTTTCCACGCGCTGTCTGTCGCACTGGAGTGGGCAGCAACAGCATCTTCTGCAATGGCTGCAAGCACTGGGTGCACAAGAAATGCAGTGGGCTCAAGCGCTTGAAAAATGACCCTGACTACAGATGTACACGGTAACAGGGAACTGCACGCCCCGTGGATGGCAGACCACAGAAGGAAGTCCAGGTTGGACCTGACAAGCCTGAGGTGGTAGCTTCCTTTTGCTACCTAGGAGACATGATCTCAGCAGCAGGTGGCTGTGAACTTTCAACCACAACACGTGTGAAAACCGCCTGGAAGAAGTTCAAGGAGCTGCTACCAGTCCTCTCTTCACGCCACCTCTCTTTCAAAACACGTGGCTGTGTGTACAGCTCTTGTGTGCGGAGCACAATGCTCCATGCCAGCGAGACTTGGCCATTGACAAAGCTGAACCTCCAGTGTCTGCAGCGAAATGACAGGGCAATGATCAGACAGATCTGCAATGTCAGGCCGCAAGGCATTGTCACCACCAGGTCCAATGAGCTACTTGTATGGCTTGGCATTGAGGATCTGGACCTCATTCTGAAGGAGAGAAGACTCTGATGGTATGGACATGTGGAATGCTTTGTTTGTGTTGAGGTTTTACGGCCCAGTCAACCCAATGGGGTCATGTCGAGCGCGGTCAGTTTACCTAACCACACGTTTACTGGGCAGGCTTTGTCCTCTAAGCGGGTTAACCAGTATTGTGCACATTCTTTTGTCAGAAACTGACAACTGCCCTTCTTGAATCAGCGGAAGGGAGAGAATGACCATAGAAAATATTTCATGATCAATCTCCACGAAAGAATGTTGCCGACCTCGGCGGGGGTCGAACCCGCGACCTCCTGGTCTCCAGTCGGACGAGCATCCAACTGAGCCACCGTGTGGAATGCTCCAATGGTGCAGTCAAGACAGCCTTTGACATACAGGTTGATGGAAAGCGTGGACCTGGGAGGCCCAAAATGACATGGAAGCAGCTGACAGAGAGGGATTGCAGAGAGTGGAAGCTCTCGGCTATCAACCCTCATGATAGATGTACCTGGAGATCTGGTGTGAGATTTGCCATGCGTGCAGCAAGCCAGCTATCTGGAAGGGGGCCCACTGATGTGGATGTTGCCCCTGTACCTGCACGTTAATAAAAAATCTGATTATGATGATGATGAATGATGAATGATGATGGGGAATGAATTTTATTTCTTCTATTTCTTCATTGTCATCCATTTTCATTTCTCCCCTGTCCCATCTTTTTCATCTCCTATCTCTCTTCTCCCTTTCTCTGGGAGACGACACAAAATGACCCACAAGGGTTGACGTGTCGTTAAACCCCAACACAATCAATCAATGATCCCTTAACATCACCATGTTGTAAGAAATAGACACTTGCATCACATATGTTGGGAACATGTTTTAGCTTGCCTAGATGAAAGTCCAGAAAAAAGTTATTGCACTATCTCTGACATTGCTAAGGATAAAAATAAATAAAACTTTTGGTTAATGGCAATTTACATACATTGCAAATATCTTCACTGAGTAATAACACATAACCTACCAGCATCCAAGAGCGCATTCTGCCAACCGTACACAAATATCGTTCAACTAAGTAAAGGCAGTAAATTAACTACAACTGAATGCTGCTTTGAAATCTTGTAATTAGAATCTCTTTATCACAGACATAACAATACAGAATAAGAAATATTCAATGTAATTATAATACTATAATAGATTTTCGAGGAGTTCTTCACTTTAAGGGGGCTGCCATTTTCACAAAGGGCTAAGGTAAACAACTTTTGTGATATCTATCTGCTGATCAGCATGCCAAGAGGTCTACTCTAAAAGGAAAGAATTTGCTCCCAAGAAAAGTAAATTATTTGCTTTTAGAGAAGACCCCTTTCCAGAAAATCCTATTAGCGTAAACCCCTGTTCAGAAGGCAGATTCCCTTAAGGTACATGCATTAAAATTAAACAGAGAAAAAAGTGGACCAATTCAGATGGGAGACAAAAACAATTTTTAGAGTTGCTGTCCCTGATTTTTTCTGTTTTGATTTTTGACTGATATCCCTATTTGCAACAATGGACATGTCCAAATTCAGTGACTCAGGATGGAAAGGGTTAAAGCACAATACCATATTTACCCAAAGTATTTCGACAACTCCTTACCATACTTACCCAAAACTACTGTATTTACTCTAAATATTCATACAGACAGGCCTAAGCAAACAGTGTAGTTGTTTGGTTTGGAGTTAAACGGCCCAGTCAATACTATTAAGGTCATGCCTTGCCAGTCACTTAATCTACTCACTTTTCTTGGGCAGGCTCAGTGCTCTAATGGTTAACCAGTGCTTGTGCACATTCATTTGCCAGAAACTGAAAACTGCTCTTCTTGAAAACAGCGGAAGCAAGAATGACTGTTGAAAATATTTCATGATCAATCTCCACAAAAGAATGTTGCTGGACCTGGACCCGGCAGAGATGGAACCCGCCACCTCCTGATCACCAGTCCAACATGCATCCGACTGAGCCTCCGAGGCCTCAAACAGTGTAGATCCAAGTCAGAAGCAGCTGAATAGGGTAAATGATCAGGGTCTACACTTGTTTGCCACTTATCAAGCAGTTTTTAGATATATCAATTAGGAATAAAATGGAAATAATTTAGAAGTGTGGTAAGGAGTTAAGGTGACTGAATATTTTTGGGCAAATATCATACATCTCACACTCTGCTTGAAAAACAGATAAAAAACATCATCTTGATCTCTTTCTCCCAGCAAACACACAACGTTGTTACAATGTCACTGCAACGTCACGACGTTGCAGTAACGTTGTAACAACCTTGTGTGCTTTCTGGACTGGTTCCTTTTGAATGTTGGTTACCATATATATCCTATATACTGGGACACCTTAACTACATGTGCTTAACCAAACTTGTCATAAAATTTGATGAATCCATTTTTCTGCCCATTGATGTGTCTAAAATCTACTAGATGAGTGACCGTGTACACTTGATCAGACACTGCATTCTGCAGCCTCTGATCTTGGTGTACACTGTTTGTTCTGGCCTGATTCCCAATACTTGGGGTAAATATTGGACTTCAGTGATGTGTACTACACACAGATAACATTGCCCATGGAAAATTGTAAATTTTACTATCACAATATCAAGTTGTCTAATCAGATGTTACATTTATGCATAAATAAAAAAAAAATATGTTCCCTCTTTGAAACATACACTTTGCTATCTTAATCATTTTAGCCCTGTATACCAAGACTGATACTCTGGCTGGTAGATCTAGATTCTTACATTCATTTGACACATGACACAATGTACCACCAAACTGGCACCAATTATACTGATACCAGTGCAACAACTCATGGCTGTTCTTCCTTATACCTACTGCTAAACCAAAGAGCAGCAAATACTAATTCAGCCTCCCCATCTGTACCTGGACACTCTACTGAGCTATTCAGACCAGTTTCTCAGGATCTACATTGTTTGCAATTCTGTTCTTGATTTAGGACTTACATCTACTTCAGAAATGTAGGTGGAGAAATAAAATGTATCTTCAAACAAAATTATGTATAGATATTACTACATAACAACAAAGAGGCCTAGATGAAATAGAACTTCACACCTAATACAGCCTGCAAATCCATGCAGTTTAGCCTGGGTACTCTTGCTTGCCAAAAATTTACAGCAACTGGATATAACGTATTGTAACTGTCCTAAAATTTCATACACCACTTCTATGATGACATGGTATATATAAACAGTGCCTACCCAGATTAGACTAATGGAGCAGTCTGATCACAGTCTACACTGTTTGCCATTCCACCAAGTATTTTATGAAATATATGCATTGCATATAATACAAAACTTACCCCAAAAAAGTATGAACAAATTGAAGAAAATCTTGAAGAGACATTACAGATATGGTCTCACAATTCTAGATACTGTTTTCTGGAAAATTTCTGCGTCGCCTAATATTCGCAGAATTTTGCAGTCGGTCTTGATCCATGAAAATTAAAATCCCTGAAATACTTTCAAAGTTTTCAGATTAGCAGAGACATTAGCCAAGCATCCAATGATAACGTCTTGCTGTAGTTACTTCCCTTAACATGACCTGCGGCAAGGCTCGTGTTATGTTATTGGTAATTACCATCCAAAAGACTTCCACTAACAACAACTGATTAAAGGTCACTTGCACCTATATTGAATGTACAATAAAATACTTTTTAGGGATCATGAGTTTTATTTATTTTTACACTGAACAATAACACGTCTCTCAGTTGTTTGAATATGCAATTCCAGTTTTTATTCTTGCGGGCACAAGAAATGAGTAAATTAAAAACCATAAAAATTCATCCTCTAGTTTTTTAGGCAAATCTACAAGAATTTGGCAATGCGAAAATATTCCAGAATAGGGTAAGGAGTGTTTTTCAATCAAAACACTATTAAGTTTTTCTTAATTCTCCATGAAAACTTGTACTGTGAGTACTCATTAGAAGTGCCTCATCGAATCCCCACAAATTGCTGTTTTGGACAAAAGGATAATTATTTGGACTCCATTTAAACTATTACCACATAGATAACGCTAAAACATCAATTTGACTACCTGGTAATAAGTCCAAACAGTGTTGGTAAATGAATAAAGCAGACAACAATGCAAGACTGCAATATATTCCTAGGAATATATGTCCATGGATTTTTGGTAAATATAGTAAAATATAGCACTTTGATTATTCATAAATATCTTCAACGGGATGTGAATTTCATCCATCCTATATTTGTACGTTCAGTCTGTGTCTTAAGTGGCTGCTAAGAAAGTTCATCCTGGCATTGTGAATACTTGGTGGTGGTCTAACATCAATTTTTACTTTCTTTTCACGTAGTTTTGATAACACAGTCTCTGTCACATCTCGACATTCTCGTATTTGCAAGGCCCTCAAGTTCTTGCTGTATTCTGCTAATAGTCTGAAAATAACATTGGTACTGACTAAATTAGAACAAAATAGGGATGTGAAACCTGTAAACAGTAACCCATTATAGACTGAATAGACTCCCCCTCACTATATATTGGAAGAATCCAATTTCAATTGTAGGTAGTCCGGCTATGAGATTTAGATATTCCTACAGAAAAATGGCTAAAATATTTGCAAACAGAAGAGACCCTGATTCAACACCGCATTCTGTGGCATCTGATCTGGGTCTGCACTGTTTGCCAATTACCCTTTTAGGGGTCCCCCGACTACAATGGGTTAACAATACAGTCATGAAAACAGGTAATTGTGCTCGGTTAAACAAGGAATGGACATTTGAAAAATCAGAGCTATTAACAATCACAGTTCTGTTTATATGCATCTCTGTCACTGACTGCTGTAGGAAAATAATCTATGATAAAAGCAAACAACTACATGTATATAATTATCTAATGATGCCTCACTACAGACCACTATGCTTTCATGGCTGTGAGCTCAGGGTCCATACCCCTTTGACACCAGACACTAGATTAGGACAACAGACAGATAGTACAATAGATAGACTGACAGAAAAATAGTCTAACTGGAGACCAGGAGGTCGCGGGTTCAACCCCCGCCTACGTCGGCAATATTCTTTCATGGAGATTGATCATGAAATATTTTCTATGGTCATTCCCTTCTGCTGATTCAAGAAGGGCAGTTGTCAGTTTCTGGCAAAAGAATGTGCACAATACTGGTTAACCGCTTAGAGGACTAAGTCTGCCCAGTAAACGTGTGGTTAGGTAAACTGACTGCGCTCGACATGACCCCATTGGGTTAACTGGGCCGTAAAACCTCAACACAAACAAACAAACAGAAAAATAGATAGAAGTGATAACATTAGTCCCACTTCCTTTTAAAAAAGTATGAGGATAATAAACAATACACATGGCAATATGATTCTCTGTGTATCACACACATCAATATAATCTTCTCCTATATTACATATGGCAATATAATTGTACATGGTAATATACCCTTTAATATTTTTCTCATTTCTCGATTACATCCAATCTGTCATTTTAGTTTATATGTTTTCTTGGAGGAATCAAAGAATAATCTCAATTTCAAATAATTAAAAGTGCAAAATTTCTTTATATATTAGGATTTAAGTATCTCTGCAGACAAAACTTTATGTCAGGAGACATCCAGCAGTGCTCCAGATAAGGCACTTTTTTTTTTTTCCACCGAAAGTGCTGACATTTTTCTTATTTCTCCACAGAAACGTAAATTATGTTGTGGTGCTCATTAGAAGCACCTCATCAAGGTGCCTCTAATGAGTACCTACAGCATGTGTTTTCATGGAGAAATAAGAAAATTATTTTGTGGATACCCCCTCTTATCTGGAGCTATGATCTTGTATCAAATTTACATTCTGTATGAACTTAACTCTTATCCTGCTGACTATCAGCCAATCAAATTTCATCATATAATGTTTTCGTTCTAATTCACAAAGTGAATGACAAACAGTGTAGATCCTGATCAGATTGCAAAGGTAGGGGTTGTCATGAACAGAAGGATAAGGGTTTGGAAAAATTTTTGATGACAAATGAGCGGTAGTGTCCATATAAACATAACTGTTCAGTCTACATTACCGTTCCATAACTCATCAGTAGATCAAGTTCATCAACACAGAAAAACATATGCCGTATTTGACCTAATTACCAAACTGTGCGCTTACGTTTTCAAAATTACTGGAAAAACTTGCATTATAATATCCATCTAATAAGGCACACTTTAAAGAAAGATCAGGAGAGGACTTCATGCGGAGCACATTTAATGATGCTTATGCTATATCATTTTCAGATTTTATTTATCAAAGCATATGTTGTGGGTACTCGCTTGAATTGCCTCGACTTGTCAAGGCAATTCAAATGAGTTGCCATAACATATATTTTTATAAAGAAGTAGATAAAAGTACACTGGTTCAGTGATTTTTTAGGCGTGCGTCCTGCGTCCTGTACGCATAATTTCGCCAGAGGACGCAAAAAAATAGCCTCGGTGAGTCCTGTGGACTCATAAAATATTCTCGAATGTACATACGTTTTGCTTCTTGAAATCTACTTTCATTTTCGGAAAAAAGCGAATGCGCAAGCGGTGTTTCAGTACAGTATTTGGTAAAAGCCAATACTGAAAGGGGCCTATTTTACCTATACAGTCAAATAATCAATACCAAGTTGTCCAGTACCGGAGGAAACCATAGCAGACACTAAAGTATTGGTTTTTAGTCTGTTGAGAACTTTTATCGTAACACCGTTTGACCTTGCAATTGTCAACAGGAAACAGCAATCGTTTTTTGTTTTTTTTGTGTGTTTTTTTTGAAAGAAGAAAAAGATGCATCCTAAAAAGATAATAAAACTAGACGCCTTACAGCAAACGCTGTTCGGTCTGCCAGGTCAGCAAATCAGACTGACACGGACAACAATGTCTGTGGCTGATGACAGCGATCTCAATAACGAAAACCCCCAGTTCCAAACTGAACCTATAAAGCAACAGACAAAAAAAAGTCTCTGCTTTATATTACGTCTAGTCAAAACAGAAAAAATGTCTGTCCCTAATTATGTATCACAGGTACTTGATCATCTGTCACAAAAACTGGTTTTATGAAAACATTTTCATAAACCTGTAGCCTGTAGGTGAAAACATTTTCTTAACACTTCAGTTTTAACAGACAGTGGTACTATAGTTTCATATTTCTCAGGAAGTTTTCTGGAAAGAATTAAAGCAAGTCACCACTATTTACTTTTATTGCACATCCAATTAAAATACTAAGAAAGTAATTACAAAACAATGTTACACAAGTTTAAATTAAAAGTCTAGGACTCAACAAAATATTTCACCACCAGTCCTAGACTGGATGCATAGTTTGAGTTTGGGATGCATGAATTCTGGACCTAGTGAGTCCCAGGACCCATAAAGGCAAAATTGTAAAAAAATCACTGCTGGTTGTACTACTAAATTGCTTGACTGTGGAACATGTGCGGTAATTAGGTCAAATACAGTAATTCAAATTAACTTCTTAACACTAGGATGGAACTTCTTAGCACTTTGATAAAACAAAGATGAGGCCTCGACTAAAACTTGCAAGTCAGAGTGAAAGAAAACTAATTCTTACTTGTTACATGTTTATGTAAATACATCTTCCAAATGCTACCCAGCTAGCATTCTACTTCAATCTGTAATGATCCTAATTGGCCCAACTGGAATCCTGGCAGGTCAAAAATGATCCAATATAGATTTAAGAAGAATGCTAATTGGGTATTAATAGTATGTTTACCTGACAGAGTCATCAGAAATTCTCCAACATCCTTGCACATTTAAATGGTTAAGACTTATACACTCTCTTGCTAACACACTCATTGCCATGTCAGTCAAGCCATAGATTTTGGCTAATGATATATACTTTATCCTAGAGGAAAAAAAAGAGATCTATATTAACCCTTAAAGCACCAATCACAACTGTAGCAGACAACATTTTGGGATTTTTTTTCATTTGCAGAGAAAATGACAACATTTCCTGTGAATCATCATCTCTTAAAACTAATAAGATAAATATGAATGTTCTCTGCTACAATTTTGCTTGACCTTTTAATGGTTAATAATGTAAGTAAAGATCTGAGGTGGGCTACAGTAAACCAACTTTCTCATGTGATCAGCAAAGACTAACCCACAATGCCCCAACATGCCCCAGATAAGCATCCATACCCACTTACCTAGGTCTTTGCTGCTTCCTGTATAAATTCATGTGGGTGCAAATATTACCATGCTGGTGAAGCAAGAACACTCTGACCAACAATTTTAGCTATTTTTGATCTATGTCATTCCGATGCTACCTACCAAGTTTCAAGTCAACTGGCCTTTTGGTTTAGGAGAAGAAGCCAAAAATAGATTTTAAGATGGGGCTATGACGGCCATCTTGAATTTCTGATCGGAACGATTTTACCTATTTTTGATCTACAAGTCAACCTAATGCTTCCTATCGTTTGGAGTCAATTGGCCCAGGGATGTAGAAGAACTAGGCTTTAAAGCAATTGTTGATGCCGCACGACGAACATTGACTGACCACAATAGCTCACCTTGAGCACTTCGTGTTCAGGTAGCATATCCTTGATGCAAATGCAATACTATGTCAGCAAACAGGTAGCATATCCTAGCTGCAAATGCAATCCTATCTGGTTTACACTTCAAGTTATATAGAGTTCGTTCCATGAAGTCAAGGGACTATTCGTATGAATCGGGGAGATGGTATTTGCCATCAGACAGATGGTATATGCCATCAGACAGATGGTATCTGCCTGCATGGATATGCAGGCTAGTCCAGATCTGGACATTTCCATTTTCTATTTGATATCTTTCTGCTTGTAAGGACATTATAGGGGCCACAATTTGAGAAATGTTTCTTAAGGGAAACTAATACACTTTCAGGGGAGACAACTTTGTAACCTTCTGAAAGTGGTCTACTCTATAAGGAAAGAATTGAGCAAATTCTTTCCTTATAGAGTAGACCCCTTTTTAGAAAGGGATTAGTCTGCAGTAAAGCAAACAGGAAGTCACAAACATTGTCTCCCTTAACAGAAATGCTGAAAAATCAAGCAAATGTACCCAGTCCCTCTAAAACATAAGCCCCAAACAAAGACTCTAACCAGGTCTATATTCCACACAGTCTGATCAGGGCCTGCTTCA
The DNA here is from genome assembly GCA_964016985.1 of Anodontia alba. NCBI lineage: Eukaryota > Metazoa > Mollusca > Bivalvia > Lucinida > Lucinidae > Anodontia > Anodontia alba. The sequence goes on from OZ024822.1 coordinate 977,009, forward strand.
TTCACCAATATATTCTATAGTATACAATGAATCTGACAGCATCAATAACAGCCCTGACCAGATGGTGCAGATGTACAGGCTGATCTGGGCCTTCATTGTCTGCAAACATGATAAGGCACTCTTTTCATGTTGCAGTTTGTATGTTTTTTCTAAAGCTTACTTTTTGCAAGACATCACCAATACTGTAATGGCCTCGTCATTCACATTCCAACATCCTGTTAGATCCACACTCTGTAACTCTCTACAGTTCAGGCCTATTACAGTCAGCCCTTCAGGACTCAACCAGTGGCACTCTCGTAATATCAATGTGCGTAAATCCAAGCAATTCACAGCCAACACCTGTATACTAGAGTTTGTTAGACTGGTTACATTTGTTAAATCTAATAACTGTAATCTAGGATTGTTCTTCAATAATGGAATGAAAACTGAATCAGTTAACCAGTCTTTAGCATTTCTGAGGTTTAGTGATTGTAAATTACATCGTTCCTCTGTCAGTATTCTGAAAGCACCTTCTGTCACTCTACCTGCTATTCTTGCTATGTTTACCTCTCGTGATATTCTGAAGTATTCTTTAATTAGAGCTTTTCCTACATAAAGAAATACAGAATGTAATACAAATTATACTAACATATCTTTTAGTGCACCATGGGAAAATGTGTCTTTGACACATATACAGACAGAAAAAGGATCAGATCAGCCTGTGCAATCTAATCAGAACCCTCACTGTAAGTTTACAGAATCATTATACTGGGCCCAGTTGTTCAAAACTAATGATGTCATTAATTAAAGTATCGTTAAAACTTTGACCATTAAATATGGCATATACGTTAATATTTTTGCTGAAAAAATGTGAGTAGCTTTTACATTTGCAAAAGCTACTCACATTTTTGCAGCAAAAATATCAGTTATTTGAAAATACCTTAGCTACAACAGTTAAAGAGTGTGTCATTAACGAGTTTGTTAAGCTAATGATACTTTGAACAACTGGGCCCTGGTACACAGCAATATAAGAATCTATCATGGGTGTGAGGGTTAGACAGAAAAATCTGTCACGAGGATTGCCGAGTAATGTCAGGCTGTGATCCCAAAGGACGGATTTTTCTAGCTGTCCCTCACACCCATGATAGATTCTTTTTCTTGCATATCTTTCATTTCTGAAAGTGTGTTTTTGATAATGCAGTCCCTGCGATTGCAGACATCTACCATATTGTGATGACAATACCATGACGTTCAGTGACGTCATTACGTTCAGTGACATCAACCATAACGATGGTGTACAGTGACATCCTATACAACCAATGTATATCAAACACATGAAAAATCTTGATTTTTATACACCCCTTTGAAAAACGGGACGTATTATGTTACGGGGTATGGCGTCCGTCCGTCCGTAAACTTTTTCGTTTCCGGCTACCTCCTCCTACAGTTTACATTCGATCAAACTGAAACTTGGTATATAGTTAGACCATGATGTGGCACAGCGCATATTGTTTCGGGGTTACAGTCCATCAAATGTTTGCAGAGTTATGCCCTTTAGAAAATTTCTGTAAACTTTTCATTTCCGGTTAACTCCTCCTACATTTTACATCCAATCAAGCTGAAACGTCATATATAGTTAGACCATGATGTGGAGCAGCGCATATTGTTTCGAGGCTACAGTCAACCAAATATTAGCAGAGTTATGCCCCTTTGAAAAATTCAGTTCCCTTTTCGTTTCCGGCTAATTCCTCCTACAGTTTACATCCGATCAAGCTGAAACTTGATTTGTAGTTAGACCATGATGTGGAGCAGCGCATATTATTTCAAGGTTACAGTCCAACAAATATTAGCAGAGTTATATCCCTTTGAAGATTTCTATAAATTTTTCGTTTCTGGCTAAATCCTCCTACAGTTTACATCCAATCAAGCTGAAACTTCATGTAGTTAGATCATGATGTGGTGAAGCGCATATTGTTTCGCGGTTACAGTCCACCAAATATTAGTAGAGTTATGCCCCTTTGAAAATTTCAGTAAACTTTTTGTTTCCGGCTAAATCCTCCTACAGTTTACATCCTATCAAGCCGAAATTTTATTTGTAGTTAGACCATGATGTGGAGTAGTGCATATTGTTTCAAGGTTACAGTCCACCAAATATTAGCAGTTAAACCCCGTTGAAAATTTCTACTAATTTCTATTAATTTTTTGTTTCCGGCTAAATCCTTCTATAGTTTACATCCGATCAAGCTGAAACTTCATAAATAGTTACACGATGATGTGGAGCAGCACATATTATTTCGAGGTTACAGGGCATCAAATATTTACAGATTTATGCCCCTTTGAAAGTTTTTGTAATTTTTTTGTAGCATATTGTTTAGAGGTAATAGTGTGCAAATTTTATTTTATAATAGGTATATTTTTTGCAAATAACTAAAGTTTTGGTCATATGGACAAGATTCCTTTGAAGCAGCAAACTTCTCCCTATTTTCCCAGGAGGGAGAAGTCACTTCTTCCTTAATTTCTGGGCCAGCTTGGTCACTTAGGTTACAGTTCACCAAATATCAGCAGAGATATGCCCCAATGAAATTTTTTTATTTTTTTTTTGTAATTCGACTTACAGTTTATATCCGGAGCACTGAATTATACAGGAACCAGTTTTTGTGCTACATCTTTTTACTTGCCACGGGCGTATAATGCCTTGCTTGGCGGAGCTCTTATCTTTTCCACTGGACAGATAAAAGTGTGTGAGATAAGATTTGCTAGCACAGGTGCAATTTGCGGAAATGCTGTTTGCAAGAAAGGCCTTTATCAGATTCTGCAGTCTATCTGGAGCTTTGCTATTGGCATAACCCCAAAGAGCCAGTTTCTCATGGTGCAGCTCATTTATCATTGAATATGGAAATTTGTACTTGAGAGCCCTAGGTCATTTCAAAACTGGCTTTTCCAAAGGACTTGTTAACCCACTGTAGACTGAATGAACTCCCCCACACTGTATACTGGAAAATCCTAATTTAGATTTTAGGTATGGCAGGCTATGTGATTTAGATATTCCCAGAGAAAATCGGTTAAACTATTTGCAAACAGTGGAGACCCTGATCAGATGCTGCATTCTGCAGCATCGAATCTGGATCTGCACTGTTTGCCAGTTAACCGTTTAGGGGTCTCCAGGCTACAATGGGTTAAGGAGGAGTATTGGGTGATAATTCTGGAATAATTTTCTCCAGTTTTCCATAAAAATATATGTTGTGAGTACTCATTAAAAATGCCTCACCAAGGCCCTTCTGAAGAGTACCCACAACATGTTTTTATGGAAAAATAAGAAAAATTATCACAGAATTATCACTAAATACTCTTCTTAATAAGTCCTCTGGCATCTCATTTTGGTGATTACAATAAAATGCAACACAATATCTTTCATGAAGAAATCAGAAACTATCATTAGTTTTTTATCTCCAAAATAACATTCTGCCTATTGTACACAGTAATAACAGCAAATTTGTAATTTCGTGTGATAGGGAAAAAAATTTTGTAGCCTTGGAATTGGTTGTACAGTTGATCAATTTGGTATAAAGATTATATTTTCCATCATTTTGGCCATAATATTTCAATATTTTACTTCTTATTTAGTGTGAGTTTATGCTACTTACAACCTGATTACCATCCTGGAATTTATTGTTTTTACTTCATAGTTCATAAATCTAGTTAGTTTTGTACTGTGGGAAAACTTAACATTGTACCATATTTAAAGACAAGACCAGCCTGTGCAGGCTGATCACAATAAACTCAACTACTGAAATCATATAGATAATTTTTTTATGCTTTGGTTTTTGCTGTTTGCATATTAAAAAATAAAAATGTTAAACTATAATACCCCGCCATTATCGTGTCGTGGGAAGATAACTCTGTAAAAATTTGACAAAATTTGCCCATTAACAATCCCAAACCAGATCTCCATAATATCTATGCACATACCAAGTTTGGTGAAAATCCATTGATGTTTACTCAAGTTATCATCCGGAAACGAAAAATGGATGGACGGACAGACAGACAGAAAGACCGACGGACAGACAACAGACGTCCAACGAGAAACCATAATACCCTGCCACTATCGTGTGGCGGGGTATAAAAATGTTAATTCTTACAATAGCTATGTCACCTTTATGCTAGAATTCATAAATACACAGACAATCATGAACACAGAATTAAATCTATTCAATCCTAGTCCTGTTGAACCCTGATATACCCTGTCTTTACAAACAGTAGATCCAGATCAGCTGGCTTCATCTGGATCTGCACTGTTTGCCATTAAGTATGTGAATTTGTGTAACAGGTGAAAAAATGGAAATAAAATTTTTCCCCAACCGGGAATCGAACCTGGTCCACTGGACTCAAAGTCCTACACTCTATCCACATCGCTATAAAAGCCGGCTTGTACCACAAGGCAGTACAAGTGTATGAGGGTTGTTTGGAAAGTTCGTAGAATTTTGTTATATCTCTAATAATCTACATCCAATATACATGAAATGGGGTATGCATGAACTTTTACTTATCCTAAAAGTATTTGTAAAACAATTAAACAAAACCAATCAAGGAAACCAGATAGACAGCTTGCTGTAGCAATGCCATTATGGGTACCCGCAGCAGCCCGAAAAATAACCATTTTTTTCCCAAACATATTCTTGAAGAAATAAACATAATTTCCGACTGTAAGCTCAAAGTAAAAAAAAAGCGAGGAAACGTCAAGCGATAATTCAACGTCACAAAGTCATTTCCTGAAAATTCCAAAACAATCTGTTCTTCCGGAAGAAAACTATACTGTTTTTGTTCTCTTGTTGTGACAGTGGTAACTGAAAAAGTCATAAAGTCAAATGGTGGCATTGAGTTGCGGAGTGTGGTGAAATTCTGTGTTGCTCTAAAAAACACTGAGAATGATAAATCAACGGGAAAATATGATAAATGCTGTCCAGGTTTTGTTTATAAATGTACTCGCGTTCTACGAGCGGAAGAGAATCAACTGAGGACAATTTCAGTAATGGCCAACCGGCAGTTGTAACTTGGTCCATTAAGGATTTGGTTAAGGACATGGTTAACAAGGACAGAAGAACCACCGTCAGAGTTATAGCTGATGAGCTTGGTGTTTCGTGCTCTACAGTACATGAGATATTGACTGAAGAACTTGAAATGCATAGATATTGCAGGTGACTATGTTAAGAAAGTGCGATGGTCACTGGACTTAAACAATGCTTGACGTTTTCACGACGTCATACTGACTTCGGCGTACTCCGGGTACCTGTACCATATGTATCTGTGACAGACATAAAATTTTTGTGTTTAAGTATATCATTTTGGTTTTCGTAGAATTTATAGAGGAGATGTTGAAGTTAAGATAGGTATAAAATTCTTTGTTCTACTACGACTATTGTGTGATTTATAACAAAATTCTACGAACTTCCTGAACAATCCTCATATCATATACCTATACCCGGTGACATTCTCCCCCTCGAAATTTGTCCCTGAATTTCTAGGAGTCCAAGAATCACGTGAAATGAGACTCAAGGAGTTTTAAGCAAATATGTGGGTTATTTACGGTGGATGCCAAATGCAACAGGTGAAAAAATGGAAAAAACATTTTTCCCCGACGAGGAATCGAACCTGGTCTGCTGGACTTAAAGTCCTACACTCTACCACATCGTTATAAAAGCCAGCTTGTACTGCAAGGCAGTACAAGTGTATCATTTACCTATACCCAGTGATATTTGTATAAACAAACTAGATCAAGTAATTAGATTGGCTAAAAATTGGAAGTCGGCATGGAATCTTAATTTATTCAGCAGGACAAGCGTTAAAACAAGCGTTTGAAGTAATGAGGAATACTTACCTTTTAAGCTCACTCTTCGTAACTGAAAGAGTGTCTGCAGGGGTAAACATGGTAGAATCATGGGAAACACCACATCTTCCCATGGCAAATCCAGAAAAGACATCACATCTCTGCAATAATTAAATTAAAGTAATCTGGCTCAGAATTGGCAGCAAAAAAAAAAAAAAAAATTGTGAGCTGTTTTGTTGTGTGTTTGTTTTTATCTAGATTTTAGCAAATTCCTATCAATCTAGAATCACGGGAAACACATCTTCCCATGGGTTTGCTGTGTACAGGTAAGCTCAAAAATGCCTGTCCAAATGGCTATCTAATTGCCCATCCACCAATCCAATAGTCAGAGTTTTTCACAGGACATTCTGGTAAAAATCACTAAAAATCTTTGTCACTGGGATTTTGATTGTGTTGGGGTTTAATGATATGTCAACCCTTGTAGGTCATTTTGTGTCATCTCCCAGAGGAAGGGAGAAATGAGACAGAAGAGTTAGTAAAGGGGATGAAAGAGAGGGACAGGGTAGAAAGAGGAAAATGAATGAAAGTGAAGAAACAGAAGAAATAAAAAACATCCCTCCTCTACCCTTACCTGCTACAAGGACAGCAGGCCTTACCCAACTGTAAGCCAATATCAAAGTGATGAAAGATACACAACACCTACACCACACCCGACCACCCCACTATGTCACTGGGAACTTCACATTACAACAGCCACATTTTTTTTATATCTGTTGAGTACATGTATGTCATATTTGTGACAACATTCATGTTATAGCTGGCTTGTCCTCAAATTAAATTGGCTTGTCCTCAAACTAAATGATGTCTCCCTGCAAAATCTGTTTCAGAAGGTTGGCCCCTGACTATCGATGTCAGTGGTTGGGCCCGACGTTATTCTGTTAGTGGCTCTCTTGTATTATGGCTTCAGATAGCCACTGGGCCCTTTGATTTGTTTGATCATAGTGTTTGATATTATGAGTGTTTCATTGATGAGATAGAGGACCAAAATGTGGACAAAACACATGTTTGTACCATAATCAACCCTTGTCCTGCTGAATAAATTCAGATGCCATGCCCACCTAGTTTTCAGCCTACTGGATTACTTGATCTGGATTTTTGCTATAAATTCACATACTAAATGGCAAACAGTGCAGATCTGGATCAGTTGGCTTCTTCAGAAGCCAACTGATCTGGATCTACACTGTTTGCAAAGGCAGGGTATATCAGGGTTTAGCAGGACAAGGGTTAAGGGTGAGGTTTCATGGGAGTAAAACTAATTTAAGCCCCCCACTAGTTTGTCAGTGTCGAGGTTTAACGGCCCAGTCAACCCAATGGGGTCAAGTTGAGCGCGGACAGTTTACACTTTTACTGGGCATGCTTAGTCCTCTAAGTGGTTATCCAGTATTATGTGCATTCTTTCGCCAAAAAATGATAACTGCCCGTCTTGAATCAGTGGAAGGGAGAGAATGACCGTACGGTATAGAAAATATTTCATGATTAATCTCCATGAAATAATTTTGCTGACCAGGCCCCCGCCTCCCGCTACTGACAGTTCCAAGGCAGTACATCTGTTGCAGTTCATCTTTGTTTGTGCATCGGTGGTTTCATATGATACAGTGAACCCTCGTTACAAAGACAGCATTTTTTCCCAAAGATGTTGCCATTAAAATGAATTTGCTGTTGTAAAGAATCCTTAATGAGTAGAGTGATATGTAAGAAAGATCTTGTTTTGGTCATATTTCCTCACAGAACACATGGTTTTGATATTTGTTAGAATCACCTCACTGAGGTGATTCTAACAAATATCCAAAACATATGTTTCTTTAAAGTATTTAATATAATATTCTTGCATAATTTGAAACTAATTGTTACCTCTTAAGTGAAGGTTTCATGATAGCCAAATTGTCATTATAACAAATTTTCTCACTGTATCAACTGTCGGTATAAAGAGGTTTGTCTGTATGTGGCATTTGTTTTGTCATTGTCATTGTTTGTTCCTTATCTCCTCATCTTTCAGTAATTCGGAAAGGCTGTGCTTCATGATTGTGATATACCCTGGGTATCTTCACTTTGTGCAGTGAGTCCTCATTTTGAGAAACTAACCTTATCAAAACATGAGAAGGAGATAATTAATTTTACTGAAGGAGCCAATCATATTATAAAGTCAATTACCTTGTGTAATTTGCATTGTTTTGTTTAAAGGTGTCAGTATGGTCAGTATCCACTTCCATTTCTGTACCTGTATGTTCCTCCATGAACCTACATGTATGTCTTCAGGACTTAGTAAATTTCTATCATTTAGACATTTCTCTCTGAAACTAGAAAATTCTAAATTCAGTTTACAGTCAAAGTTGAATAAAATTTAATATGTATATATAAATTCTATAAATTCCAGGTAAGCAAACTTTCATGAGCAATCGCCCAGCTCAAATATACATGCCCTAGGCAACATGGGAAACAGATTTGTCAGGCCTTGATATACATGTATATCATGACAGTATATGTAGTTCATTTACAGGTACAACTGAAGATAAGCTCTGAACTTTATTTCAATTTTAGAATTTAAAAGTAAATTTCACTGTTAAGCTTGAGAGGTATTTTAAACAATAGCAGTTTAAAATCGTTTTTTAATTGCAAGACCTATAAGGCAATAGCTCCAGATGAGGCATTTTTTTCAACCTAACTTTACTAGTTAGTACATGTATTATACAAAGGGTTATCGTGATAAATATCATTCTCACCCTAAACCAGTTACTACTGACAGTGAACACAAAGCCACCTAGACCACTCAATTTGAAATGGCACAGAATGGCACATTCTCCCTTCTAAACAAACTACAAGGCAACATGCAGTCCCATTCCCCACAAATCCTACCACTCATTGCCCTGTACTGGTTCATTGTCATAACCAGTACCATAATTCACCTAAAACTCAGGGAGTCAGTAATTCCACAACAGTCACAATGTGAAATGGAAAACAGCTTAGATCCTCACCTGATCACTCCTATACGGTGAGCCTGACATGTACTCATATTTGTCCCAATACTTAAGACAACTATATGAATAACCAAACACAGTTGGTTACACAGAAAGCCACTCAAACACCTCTGTACAAATCACAGTGATCATACATATAAAATGTACTACGTAGCTGCTCTCTCGAACTTCCACATAACTTAAAGATATAAGATAAAAACCGATATCCAGTCTGTTATATACATATACATGAACGGACTGTAATGGAATAGGTATATAGATCTATTGCTGTGGAAACCAGCTTTTATGGCAACATTGTTAGAGTGACTGGCTTTTTCACGAACTTAAGCAACACACATAGCAGTTAGTACCTTGATGGGTGACAGTGACACTTGCCTTCCATATATTTGTCACACCGGTGGGATGAGAGATGACATCGTCATCCCCAACTCCAGTAGCAGTGACAGGTGTCCCTTACAGCAATGCATAGGCTCCTTTCTCAGGCCTGTATGTGGGCAGTATTCGTACCTTGATTGGTGACCGTGATACTGGACGTCGTGGAAGACCTGGCAACTGCATTTGGGGGCAGCAATGACATCATCTCCGGACCCTGGTAGCAGGGACAGGTGTCTCTGGCAGCATTGCATAGGCTCCTTCCTCCAGTCTGCAGGATGGGCAGTGTAGGTGACTTTAGGAGGAAGTCAAAAGATGGGGAGAGTAGGTATATAGATCACTTCTACAGGCTTTTATGGCACCATTTGTACAGTGATTGTAAAGCCACATATAGTGATTAGTACCTGGATAGGTGACCATGATGCTTGATGCTCCATTTTTTTTTTGTTGTTTTTGAATTGTGTAGCTAACTGGGTACCCAAAAACATTAAAAAAATGTGCTTTTATTTAAAAACTGTTGGAAATTTTATCAGCTGCCCAAGATGGTGCATTGTAAAACAAAATGATGTCAGTATTTTATGTATTCATGAAAAGGAAAAAGGAGATTTTTGTAAGTTCTGCCAGTAAGTTTTTTCATACTTATATTGCCAAATATAAGTATGAAAAAACTTATAGGAAGTAAGTTTTTTCATACTTATATTTGGTAAAACTGGGGTTTACAGGGTTATGCATTATTTTTGATTGCGGGTACTCATTAGAACCACCTCGATGATAACAAAATAACAAAAAGATCAAATTTTTTCATCTGAAACTTTTTGGTTTTTGCAGCCATAAAAAGTGCCACTATATTGAATGGGTATGTTTTCCTAATGAATAAGCAAATTTTGTTGATACTTTATCAAAAGGGGCAGACATGGCAAATTTCACAACCAGGTATGGGCAGCCAGCAGCTTATTCTATCTATCTATCTATCTATCTATCTATTTTCTCATAATTCAAAACCCTCTTACAAGTATTATTTGAATGTGCTGCGCATGGTGTGTTAGTAAGAGAAGAAAAAGTGAGATAGTGCAGCATAAAAGAGTAAAATTATGGTGAGCATAGATGATAGGGTTAGTGTTAGGAAGAAGAGTTTAAAAGCAAGATAAAAACAGTATATGACTAAGGGAGTATATGGTTGATCTTGCTGACTCCTTGTTTGAAAGAGTCAAGACCTGAATCAAGGATAAGATCAGCTGGTAACCTGTTCCAGAGAATAACTGTCATTGTGAAGAATGAATAGTAGTAATAACTGACAGAAGTATGGATCTGCCTGTAAGCAAGAGGATGATGGCATGTTTGTACCAAGGTACATTCAAAATATGGAGGAAATGGTATAGCGACCAGCCCATACACGATTTTATAAAACATCGCAATACGCGAATCATAACGCCGAAGCTCAAGCTACCGCCATCCAAGATTACTCAACATGTCTGTCACACTTAAAATGAAGGAATGATAACTCAGTGGTAAGCACACTGGCCTCTAGAGCCTGAGGTACCGGGATCAATCCAAGGCATAGGCAAGTGAATTTCGGTGTTCGAATACGCTTTCTTTTGTGTCATTTGCATGGATGGCATGAAAACTGCACCATCCTTCAAATCAGGACGTTAACTGGAGGCCCCCTTCTTTTTTGGTATAATGGTCAGGATTCTTCTGCAAGATTGTACTGTTGACCCTGTGCAGGGAAGGGCAGAATCAGAATATTTTGCTGGTTACATATTGACAGACATTCCTTCACCAGGGCCAGTGATTGTGAAGACTAGTCTCTAGATCTCATGTGATGTGAATCTAGCAATAGTCCACTGTGCAGGTTAAGGAATCCGAAATGGTTACTTGCAGGCCTTCATCCTGCAACCCAGATTTGCCTATAATGTCCGGAAGGGTGTATGGCGGTATAGAGATGAATGTCAACCTAATTAGATCAGTTGCCTCTTGCCCGACAAACGCGGGGCATTGCTTGTTTGAGTTGTATCGGACACACTTTCCCCTCTTAATCTATTTAGATCTATGAAACCAAGTGTCTGCGGTTTTGTCTTCAATTCCTGGGTCAGACATGCCATGTGCCATTATGTGCCATGTGGGAATGCATCTTCACTCAATGATAATGTGATCAATTCAGCAGAATTTCAGAATTTTGGCTAATGACATTCATCAGTCATCGTCCATCCCGAAGAAAAAAAAAAAAAAAAAGCTAAAAAAAAATCGTATCGTCTCTTTCAACACAAAACCCTCCTTAATTCTATGTAAAAGATGTACACCACTTCTCGACTTTTTTTTTTTTTTTTTCCCTAACTGTTGCTTGTTTACTTTTTGTAGGAATAAAGCAAAAGAAATACGATTATCCGGTCCATTTCTGTAATCTGATAGTCTATTGGTCTAGCTTTGTAACTGTTGTCCAATCAAATTTTTCAATAGATGCGTTGGCTTTTCATCTGCATTTCCCAAACGCTCGCAAGGATTTATAACCATCAATAATTTAAGAGCGTTTAAAAGACATTAGATCAGAAGTTGCACCTCATTTACTTCAGCGTTTGTGTTTTTGTTAAAAAAACATATTAAACCTCGTTGAAAGGTAGATATAAAGCAAAAGCATCATTTTTAATGAATGACATTCTTTGAATTTTTTTCCGTTGATGTACATCTGTTCCAGTGACATCAGTTCAGGAGTCCCACAGACCTCTGTTCTGGGCCATAGGGACACGGGTCATGGGCGTTTTTTTTGTTTTTTTTTTCTGATTAAAACGAAATATACTTCAGGGTAGTATGATTGTCAGAATAAGTGGATACAGTTGTATATATCAATGAACAGTAAATACCCAGATCATAGCAGTCCGGCGCATTTTATTACTTTTTTTTATTTTTTATGTTTTTTTGCTTTTTTTTTTTTTTTTTTTTTTTTTTTTTACTTTTTTATTTGGAAGGACCAGAAATGGACTGGATAATCACTGGTCAACAGTACATTCTGTAGAAGAATCCTGACCATTACACAGAAGAAGAAGAATAATTAAAAAATAATTTAGGTTACTGAATATAGACAAGGGAACATAGCAAAAGGCCCCACTACCCCAGTTTCCTTTTTATATGCTATTTTTGAAAATATTAAAGCATGCTTACTTTGAAATACTAGCAGTAAATGTCACAAAATACCACCATGAAATACCAACACTAAACAATGGTCAGATTCATTTCAGTCAAAGCAAAATGGTCTACACGCTATACAGACAGTGAAAAGAGCACATTTTGTGACATTGTCACAGGTCGGATACAACCTCGCAAACACCCTCCCCAAGGATAAATAGCATCAAAACACGCATGCAGCCATAAATTTTCGACTGTGATCAATAATTTATCAATGATTATACAACTTACCAATGGTCACAAATTATCTTCATGTAAAAAGAGCTGCCAAATAATGTTTTGAAATAATTTTGACAGAAAATGCTTCGGTTTGCTCCCATGTTTCATCAGGTGACATGTTGCCAAATAGCAGTTGTGGTGTGAAAGTCGATTGGTTGAAGACTGGTTACTGAATGAACCAACCAGTTTGGTAACCAGCCTTTGCCCAGTCAACCTTCACATCACAATGGCTTTTCAGCCACATATGTGATGAAAAAATGGGAGTAAAGCGATACAGTAATTGCAGGATATTATCATTTCACATTTTTCTTAGCATTTCTGATTTTCAGACTAGTGTTCTGTCTGATTTTTGCTTGACACCCGTCCCTGCCTAAAATGTCCTGGCGGGCGTGAGGTAGTATATAGAGATAGATACACAGTCGTCATGATCCGCCCTTTCAGAACTTATTTATTGGGCAATGGAACTTGTGATTTTGCTCCTCACATCGTCAGGCTCATGCAGAGGAGAATCATATATTAAAGATGGAATTCACAACCCAAAATGAAATCTTGTCAACCAAACCAACATTTTTTAGATGCTGTAGGAATATGCATGAATCACAGGCACGGGGTCAGTAATGCGTATATGGTCCCAATTTGATCTCTTACATTTTTTTATCCTCTAAGTTTTGCATTTTTACATAATTGAACAACATACAAAGTCAAACAATGTTTTTCCTCATCTAAAATGAAAAAAAAAATCAAAATTATACTATCTCTTCATATGGCATACACAAAGGCTGGCACAATTAATCGGATAATCGATTAATTGATCGATAAATTCCACAAAAATGATTATCATTACTGATTTACTAATAATCGATCATTTGATTTCTGTGTCTGTTACTTTACTGTATTTACCCTTAGTATTCAGACACCTCAACTCCTTACCATACTTTATCTAAAAGTTGAACAAGTCGAATTTACTACCCACTGTTGTATCTAAAATAGCTGGATGAGTGGCAAGCAGTGTAGACCCTGATGAGATGCCGTGGTTGTGGTGTCTCATCTGGGTCTACACTGTTTGCTCAGGTCTGTCTGACCAAATACATACAATAAAGTATAACATGGGAGGGTCATGCTCAGATAGGTAAAATTATGACCAAATCTTCAGCGATTACTAACTGATTATCGATCACAATGGCAGGACTGATAATCAATTATCTTTTCAGCTCTGATTAGCCAGCCTTAGCATACACCCTCATCCGAGTATGTCTGCATACAAGATAAACTCTGTCAAGATGAAATTTGACTCCTACCTTATTTGTATGGTGATATGTTTTCTAGGCAAATTACTTGATTCTGCAAACATTCACCTTTACTAATGCAGAACTTTTTTTTTTTTTTTTTTTTTCAGTTCTTGCAATTTTTATAGGAAAACTTACTTAAAAATGATTAACTTTTCTTCTAACACAAAATCTGTCACAAGTTTTCAACCTATAAATAGATCACCTGCACTGACTCATGGCTAAGCTAGGCATCACCGTGATAGTCCAGATATTCCTTGATATTTTGAAGAGAGGAATTTCATAAGCAATTTGCTTCCATTCCAGTCCTAGTATGTGATTTATTCATGTGTTGGATGTGTCATTAATTCTGAATAAAATATGTTTAAACTAAACTAATAATATAAAAATGCAAAATAAGTTGAAAACTTAGAGGATAAAAAAATGCAATAGATCAAATTCAGACAATATATGCTCTGCTGACCCCAAGTGTCTGTAACATGAATTACATATACCGATGTCATCTGTTTTGGCCTTTTTAACTAATGCTATAATTGATGTTTTCAGCAATGTGTATTATTCTTAAATGCATTATTTTCACATCAGATTTTATTCATATTTGTTATACAATTTAAAATGAATGTATATAAAGATTACCCTAAATTTTCACTGAAAAGAATGACAATGCCACATTCACTGCACTTAATGGCTAAAAACAAGGCAGAACAGAATGTAGTTTTGATTATTTGCATTTGTAAAAACTATACTGTATGCAATAATGTTAAATAAAAGATGAGAAATTTGTATGAATTTATTTTTGAAAATAGAAATATGGATTAAACATTACACTTAAGCATGTGTTTTAACAAATGTCTGTTTTTGCAGTATATAAAAACAATTATCACAATCATATCAATAACATAACAGAATCATTGGTATCCATTTTCATATTTGAATCTGCAAGATGAATCTCAGTCAGTGCTACATTACATCATGGTTTACCTACTTGACATGATGGAAAGATCCTAATTACGTAAAGTTTTCTGTGTGAATACTTTCAACAAGATATATTCTAGGAATCAAACTGCATGAAGAAAATGTACACAAACAAGATAAAATTTGCATCTGTTTTGCCTGTCCCCTTCCTGGGACACAAAACTCTTCCTTTGAGTACTTCCAAAGCGCCCATGCAAAAAAAAAACATGCCACTGTAGTCAACAGTAATTTGCACATCTACAAAGTGTGAAAAGTCTTCTGTTTCTTCACTTTCATTCCTGTTCTTCTTTCTTCCCTGTCCTTCTTTTTCATCTCTTCTACTATCTCTTTTCTCATTTTCTCTGGGAGATGACACAAAATGACCCACAAGGGTTGACGTGTCATTAAACCCCGACATAAAAAAAATAAAATAAAATAAAATAAGTGTGAAAAGTAGCAAAGTGACCATAGGGAAGGCTGACAGTTATCACTTATAAGCTTAAATATTTTGAAATATATTTTTCTTGGAAAACAAATACAAATTCTTGATTACTATGAGAAATTGCATGACAACAGCAGACCACCCAATGACCCATGGCATGTGTGTTATGGGTACTCTAGAGGCTCAACCATCAATTGTTACTTATTAGGGGATATCATAGAATTTGAATCTGAAACGCTAATACATTTTCCTTCAGGTACTAGTCATCAGCCAGCATGAGACGACATATGTAAAAAGCAATGGCCTCAGGAAGTGACAAACCACAGCTGCCTAGAGGCCTGATAGGAAGAACAGGCACTCCAAGTGGTAAAGGAACAAGGTAAATACTTAAATACACAAGAACCTCTATAACACGGTTCATTATACCATGGCTTCAGATATAACACAGTTTAAAGATGAACTCCAAAAATGTTGTCGCAAAAAAAAACAACAACTAAAAATGTATAGATTGTTTAAAAAATGACCATTTGTGGTCATTTTTTCTATATAATCTATGCATTTTTGTTTGGATACAACACAGTTGTTTAACTAACACAGGTTTTGCTTTGGATCCCAGCAGTACTGTTATAACTGGTGTGACGTGTACAGCATTGTATGACAAACCACATTTGACCGTCTATTTGTCAGCTAGAATAGGCAGACCAGGGTAATAAAGAAACAAGGTAGCATACTAACTGAACATGGTAAATACTGCAGCATGATAGTATTAACCCTTGTCATGCTGAATAAATGAAGATGTCACACCCATTTCTAATTTTCAGTCAATCAGATGACTTGATCCTGATTGTTGCTATAAATTCACATACTTAATAGCAAACAGTGCAGATCCAACAGTTGGCTTCTTCAGAAGCCAACTGATCTGGATCTACACTGTTTGCATCCAGATTTAGTAGGGCAAGGGTTAATACTGAACTATGATATTGTGTGTAGACGACAAGCTACACTCTTGTCCATAGGCTTGTTAGATAGAGCAGTCACACCAAGTGATACAGGAACAAGGTAAATACTAAATAATCAAGGTAAATACTGATGTATGATAGTGTCTATACAGAGGTTTTCCTAACCCAAATCAATATTCAGACCCAGTCCCAATTATAAAATTTAATATGGGTGATTCTTTTTACTCATTTCTGATAACATTTGTTCTGAAGAACCAAATATTGGCTGAAAGTGCCTAGCTATTTTTGGACAATAATGATCTACAGTTAAAATATTTATAGTAACTACTTCCATCTTTGATGCCAGCATATGTTGTCACACAACAGTGTTTATTACCCAAGGTTGAAAAACAAGTCTCAGCTATGTGTTCAAAGCTGAAAATGTTTGACTTTGGCAAACCAGTGATCTCAACCTATGCATTGCCACAACATTCAAATGCTTCATTAAGTCAAGAAGCAGGATTAAAAACATCAATAAGACTGTTTTTATACCCCGCCACAAAATAGTGGCGGGGTATAATGGTTTCACGTTGGACGTCTGTGTGTCTGTCTGTCCGTCCGTCATCCATCCGTCCATCTGTTTTTCGTTTCCGGATGATAACTTGAGTAAACATCAGTGGCTTTTCACCAAACTTGGTATGTGCATTGATATTGTGTTGATCGGATTTGGGATTGCTAATGGACAAATTTCGTCTAATTTTTACGGAGTTATCTGCCCGAGACACGCCCATATTTTAGTTTCCGGACAATAACGAGTAAATAACAAGGGATTTTAACCAAACTTGCTATATGCATTGACATTAAGGAGATCTGGTTTGGGATTGCTAATGGGCAAATTTCGTCAAATTTTTACGAAGTTATCTACCCGATACACGCCCATATTTTTGTTTCTGGACGATAACTTGAGTAAATAACAAGGGATTTTAACCAAACTTGTTATATATATTGACATTAAGGAGATCTTGTATGGTAATGGGCAAATTTCGTCAAATTTTTACGGAGTAATCTGCCTGATTTTTGTTTCCCGACGATAACTTGAGTAAATAACAAGGGATTTTAACCAAACTTGCTACATTGTATATGCATTGACCTTAAGGAGGTCTGTTTTGGAATTGCTAATGGGCAAATTTCATCAAATGTTTACAGAGTTATCTGCCCAAGACATGCCCATATTTTCATTTCCGGATGATAACTTGAGTAAATAACAAGGCCTTTTAACCAAACTTGCTATATGCATTGTTATTATCAAGATCTGGTTTAGGATTGTTATCTGTCCCTCTGTCAATTTCTTTCTAGACATTTTCGCAATGATAACTTTAATACATAAACAAATAATTTGAGGGTTGATCGCAAGACTGTATCAAGTCAGATGGTTGTTTTTCCCAATATTTAATCTCCTCATCATGAAGGCATTATGAAGATTACAACATTTCTTTCTGTAGACAATGGAAATTTAGGTGCCATTGCTCGTATGAGCAATGGCACTTAAAATTTGCATTGTTTACAAAGGGGTCAAAGTTGCCCAGAAACAAGGGTTTCAAAAATATGTTTGAGTTACTACAGTCTTGCGTTCAACCCTCGAATTGCTATGGTGGGGTATTATGCTTGCGATGCTTTTATTTTATTATTGTATTAGAAACATTCTTCAGACAAAATGGACATTCTTGCTCAAATTTTGAATTATGTTTGGTTTAGTTGGAGCTTTCAGAGACAGTGATAAAGTTCCTTATTAATCTGCAGTATATTACAGTTTTATAGCTTGACTGATTGCTTTTAAATATACAATGTAAATGGTTTTGAGTTGGATTACATGTTGTCATCATGGGTGGTTATTTCTTATGTTTGAGCTGTGTCATGACAAAATTTAGTTATGTAATGTATATCAGAATTCTGTATACCTATAATTGTTCTCATCGTTCCATAACTCCAGATAAGGTGCTTTTTTCAGCCGGAAAAATATTGATATTTTTCTTATTTCTCCACAAAAACATGGTGTTGTGGGTACTCATTAGAAGTGCCTCACTGAGGCACTATTCATTCAGGCACTTCAAATGAGTACCACAACATGTTTTCATGGAGAAATAAGAAAAATACTATGTGGATACCCTTTCTTATCTGGAGCTATGTTGCTCTAATGATACCTTGTATTTTCTTTTGATAACTTTCTTCTTCAGGTTGCCATCAATTAGAGGACCAAGGGACTTAACTCTTGGTGGTATTCCTAAGAAAGTTTTTACTCCAAATATACCTGCCAGAAGAGAGAAAAAAGAAAGGTATATCATACATGCTGTGGGAAAACACTTTTTCTTGTATGCAAAGAGTAAATGACTCAGGCCCTCCTGTGCAGCTACATAGACAGACCAGGATTATCACTCTTTTATAGTGCTGCACAATATGCGTTGTATGTGGACTACCAGGGGGTGGGTGGGGGGTGGGGAAAGAAGCAGCAGATGTTGGTGTGTGTCTGCATGACACTTCATTGCACGGAGCCTTTTATTTTCACCCTTCTTGTCTCAGTGTGACTTAATGTTGAAAGAAAAGTAAAACAGCAAACCATCATCATTTTTTGTATATTGTACAAAGGCATGTTATTGTAGAAGCAAACAATAATGACTTTGACTAGACAAGTTTGATACTTTCTTGCAGGCCAGGTTTGCTTTTTGCTTCAGTTTTCACATACATATAGATTTAATTCCCCATACCACATCTTATACAGTTTCACTTTAACTGTTACCATTCTAGCAGATGATTTACATGAAGTGTCAAGCCTTATTTTTGTCAAACCTTGTTTTCTATAAAAGATATTTTAAAAAAAGTTATTTTGGAATATTTTTGATAAATAAGTTTTAAAACATTTTACATTTTAAAACATTATAAAATGTTTTTTTTTCCAGATAAAATAAGATTGACATTTCATGTCAATCATCTGCCTAGACAATTTGTCAAGACTTATTTTTGCCATGCCTTATATTTTCTGAAGAATAATGAAAAGTGAAATGTTGTTTGCTACAATTTTAGTATGGTACTTTAACTTTTACCACTCTGGGCTGAGCAGCAGATAATAAATTGATAGTATTTTTTCTTATTTTTTTTTTGAGAAAATAGGCTTTGACATTTCATTCAAATTTAAATTTGCATGAAATGTCTAAAGCCTATTTTCTTGGAAAAATAAGAAAAAAATATTTCAAAATGTCATCTGCTGAAATCTTTAACCAGCATGCTAAGCATTAAACATGTTTTATGTACAGTCAGAATGAAACAGCCAGTCAGAGTAGCAGTAATGAGAAGAAACCAAAAATATCAGACGAGGGTAGAGGAGGACATAGGGGAAGAGGTCGAGGTAGAGGCCGGGGCAGGGAATCTAATGTCATACAGTCTCATTCTATTTTTGAACAAGGACCTACAGAAAAAACGATAAAATCAGGTATATTTTCTTCCTCCTTTTTCTTTATTTTACAAACCTTTTAGCCTTTACCATGCTCTGGGCAAATTCAGCAGATGACAAATTTATAAATCTCAAACCCCATTTTCTGGTAAAAATAAGAACAATATATATCAAACTTTTGTCTGCTAAAAGTTTACCCAGCATGCTAAGCATTAATGTGATTAGACAGTGTGATTTTGTTGAAGCTTTAAGCAAAATTACATGATCTGAATGGCAGGTCTGTAAAAATTCTAATAGATACTTCACATTTATTAAAGTTATCTTCAAATTAGAAGAAGGGGTGGGCAACTATTAGAGGTACTTGTCAGCTGGACAGATATTCACCCACCTTGTGTACATATTGGTAGAAATCTTGTTATATATGTGGTAGTCAGGGTCCACAGTTACTGACCTTGATGAACGCGAAGCTCATTATAACCCAATGAAATTCACGGAAACCAGAAAACTTTCCCTATTTTATGAATTGACCAAAACAGATTGTCCCAGGCTTCAGAGAATACATATTACTTTGCGAAAAAGTACTGTGTCACATATGCAAATAGTCTGTAATGTGAATCACCTGCATCAGTGCAGTTCAGTAAGAATGTACACTTGTTTGCTTAATTTGCATGGGTGGAACACCATGTCTGCATGTTTCAAATATTTTGTAAGACTTTCTCCGTGGAGGTCCCTATCAGAATCTTTTATTATACCCCCAGCATGCGAAGTATGCTAAAAGGGTATATAGTTTTTGTCCTTTCAGTTAGTCCGTTCATCTGTCCGTTCATCTGTCCGTCCATCCGTCCGTCCCACGCTATAACCAAGTTTGACTTCGAAGTTTTTTGATTACTTATAACTCTGCAGCCACTGATAAAAAACTTTTCATGTTTGGTATGAGGGTACCTGGGAAGAGAACCCTCTATATCTATGGAGGTCAAAATCTAGAAATCTAGGCCACCCCAATAAAGTAGTATATTGAAGTTTGTTTATACAAACAGCCTTTTATTAAAGAAGGATGGGCATCAGACATGTTTATCACATCAACATTCAGTGTAATAAGGTCAAGGTCATTGTGACCTTATTTTCATGCTTCAGTGATTTTGACTTATATTTTGAAGCCTATTTAATGGATTAATGCCTCAATAAAGTAGTATGTTGCAGTTTGTTTATACAAACAACTTCTCAAAGAAGGATGGGCATCAGACATATTTATCACATCAACATTCAGTGTAATAAGGTCAAGGTCATTTTGATCATATTTTCATGCTTCAGCGATTTTGCCTTATATCTTGAAGACTTTTCCGTGGATTAATGT
The DNA here is from genome assembly GCA_964016985.1 of Anodontia alba. NCBI lineage: Eukaryota > Metazoa > Mollusca > Bivalvia > Lucinida > Lucinidae > Anodontia > Anodontia alba. The sequence continues at coordinate 998,037 of OZ024822.1, forward strand.
GATACTTGAAATATTGGTTCTGTGTGACACCACGATTGGCAGCATAACAAATGTAGGTCACCTTGACCTATATTTCATTGTCCAGTAATTTTTCCACACATCTTGAATGTTAATTGATGTATGAACATCATTATTTGGCATTTTGAATTAGTATGATCCAGCAGTTGACCTAAAAGTAAATGTAGGTCACTGTGACCTATATATCATGGTCCAGTGATTTTATGTTACATCTTGAAGACAATTTGATGTATTACTATCATATTTTAGGATTATGTGACCTATATTTCATAGCCCTGTGATTTCGTCTTAAATCTCCCACTGTTTGATACCTAAATGTTATATTTACATATAATGACACAGTGTGACCCAAACTTTCACCTCAAAGTAAATATAAATCAGTATGACCTATATTTCATGGTCTAGTGATTTTGCTTAATATCTTTTAGATTATTTAATGGATTAACATCATACATGTAGTTGGTATAATGCATCAGTGTGACCATCAGATTAATTTCTCAAGTATATGTAGGTCAGTGACCTATATTTTATGGCCCAGCAAATTTTAATTTGAGGAAGAATGACATTGTATGAAAGGACTGGAGACCCTTTTGAGATTACACGGATCTCAGAAGGTGTTTTGTAACGGAAAATTACAAAATAAAAATTCAGATTCAAAAAAAAAAAAAAAAAAAAATTTTGCTTCATATCTTGAAGACTGTTTACGCCAGCAAAGTTGTACTTGGGATGATAGATCAGTGTCACTCAGAGACTGACATTGTAAACTATATCTTGCCTTATATCATTGTCATTAACTTTAAAATATTTCAGGCATTTAGCCAGTTTTGGTTAATTGCATGTATACATTGTGTTAACATGCCCATCACAATAGCGAGCCTAAGTAATTTTGACTTCTTCGATGTTTGCAAAAAACAATGTAAAACTAAACAATCGTAAATATAACAATTTTTGTCTTCAATACATAGGCAGGTTAATGTGGGGTCTGGAGGTTTGCAAAATAGATAGCTCTCTACATTGAAGGTATGGTTTTTAATTTCTTCCAGTTGGAGGCATTTGGGATGGAATAGAAGTAATCAATAGCTTAATGATAGATATGTAATAGGTAAAACATGCAGCTTATTCTATATATATATTCGTTTTTCTGTATCTCTTCAAAAATCTATCCACCTGTGTGCCTCCTGTGGGGAAAGTTTCTTTGAAATTCACAGAAAAGCAGTTTAGGAGCGATATCTAATTTCATTTCTTATTTATTTTTATAATTATTTTTATTATTTATTTATTTATTTTTTTTTTACACAAATTTTACTTGAATTGTCTCTTGGAATGCTTTTCTGAATATTCATACAAGAGAAGGTATGAGCATTGTCGTGGGGGAGACCGCTAATTGCATATGTGGGTAGCGAAGGCACAGACCGGCCTGTGCAGCCTGATCGGTGCCTTTGGTATTTGCAACTTTGGGCAGTATGAGTACTAAACCTGACGTGTATCAGGGTTCGTGCCTCTGGGGAGGGCTTCAGGGATCTGGTAAAAATTTTTTTGTTTTTGGTCTGGTCGGACCGACAGGCTCCCTTGTGATGAGGCTCATATGTAAACTGGTATAGGAGAAAATAGGGAGGATGCAACTGTTTGACATTACCATTATTATTGTTATTACTATAACTATTATTTTTATTTTTATTATTATTATTGTTATTACTTATTTCATTTTATTTTTTTTCTTAGTATCGTGTAGCATGTTTTAGAACTGTAAACAGAATTGGAAATAAAATATACAAACTAAAAAAAAAAACTTTAAAATATTTTATAATTAAGAAATGTCGCTGGCAGGGGGTATTCGTGACTCTCTAGTTTTTGTTGTCCACTCAAGCGGGTCACCATTGAAATGCAAGATCAAAGCTACATGCTTATTCATAAGAGTCAGGATGAAGTTAACCCCTGAAAAGTAAGTCATTTAAATGCTGATCATTACGTAAGATCAATAAATCATTAATTAAAGTTAGGTAGAGTTTCCACAAGTGAACAGAAAGGCCAGAGAAAACATTGTAGACCCTGATCAGGTGCTGCATTCTCAGAATGCAGCTCCTGATCAGGGTCTGCACTGTTTTTCAGACATCAACAGGTAGTAAAGTAGTGTTCAAATTTCAGGGCCCAGTTGTTCTAAAGCATTGTTAGCTTAACGAGCTCATTAGTGGTCAAAATGTTAACTGTTCTAGTAAGTAAAATATCTAATTCACAATTATTTTTGCAGAAAAAATGTGAGTAGCTTTTGCAAATGCAAAAGCTACTCACATTTTTTCAGCAAAAATATTAGCATATATGCCATAATTAATGATCAAAGTTTTAACAATACATTAACTAACGACATCATTAGTTTCAAACAACTGGGCCCAGGACAAGTCTGCTAAGGAGTATAGGTGTCCTAATATTTAGGGTAAATACGATGTTACTTCTTACTTCTTTGTTTTCTCCAAGAATTCAGACTGACAGGCCTGAGCAAGCTGTAGGCCCAGATCAGATGCAAAATGTTGTCGAGATATTTATAAATATAATGATACACTTGGTGTTCTGAAGATTTTCAGTCTGGAACTGTGTTTTTTTTCAGACGTGAAATCTAACCTCAGACTACCAAAATTGTCTTTATTTGACATTGAAATATTTTATCTTTACCATATTTTCTTCAGGGTCAAGTTATGAGCCAGGAGAAAGAAGTGGAGGCGGTGGTGGAGGAGGGGGTGGGGGATCAAGGATTACAGTAAAAAAAGAGAAAGACACTCTCACTAAGGAAGTTCTGGATAACTTGCTCAGAGATGATGTAAGATATTTTCTTGAATTTTTGCAAAAATATGTTTTAAACTGAAATTAAAGGTTCAGTGATGTATATTTCATTTTTGTTATAGTGTAAAAAGAAAACTGGATTACATTTTCAACAGAAATTGACTCTTAAATTTTTTTTTTTGGGTGGGGGGGGGGTTCACTGTAATGAACTTGTTGGTATGGTGGTGGTAAGGGCCTGCTGTACGAACTTGTGGCAGGTGGAAGAAGGTAACATGTTATTATTTTATTATAAGCGGTGAAATCAGTGTATATCTGGTGAAAATAAAAGTGATATTAATCACTAGTGAATTGATATCGTATCATTTCACTAGTGACTGATACAATTTATATTTTCACTGCTCGCTTTGGACGACGTCGGTTTTATTCCTTGTTTCAGAAGTGGATGTTACCTCCACTTCAGATTTTTGAACACCTCTAACTTCTTTGTTTCTGAACAAAACTATCAAGTGTTGGTATGCATTTTCTTAGTTAGAATGTAAGGAACATTTTGGTATCAATATTGTATTGATTTGCCGAAACTTTTTGTTTTTGTCTCTCCAACGTTTCACATGTTAAGCACTGAATGTCGACGCCATGACGTTCATGTTTTGTTTGGTGATGTTAGGTATGACGTCAGAAACGGGTATTGGCCTGTAAACAATAAAATAAAAAGAAAATTTACTCTTTTTCAGTGAATACCATAAAAATTTTCATCTCGTGTAATGAAAACATTCAAATTTTCACTTGTGCTTTGCACTTGTGAAAATACTGATGTTTTCATTACACTCGATGACAATATTTATGGTATTCACAGCAAAAGAGTAAATATCCTCTATGTATTTCTATCTCTGGACTTTCATTCACTTCTTCCTCATCCTCCTCTGTTTCTGTCTGTCTGCTTCTCTACTAAGATATACATCCCCTTCTTCCCTCTCTCTGGGAGATGACTCAAAATGACTCACAATGATTTGTTACATTGGAAAATTAAATTATACTTAGAATATTAATAAATACTATTTGTCATGCTGATAGAGCATACACCATCTGAGATAGCTGTACCATAATCAGCTCCGAGCTGCTCAAGCCAACTGTAGTCTATTTCACCCTGTTTAGCTTGCCTGCACGAAGTACAAGGAGAGCTATTGTAGTCACCCCGATTGTCAGTTTGTGTTTCCGTTCCCATTCCCATCATATTGTGTTAAAGTTTTTCAGATGTTTATAATTCAACTGTCACTTATCCCAGAGTATTCATATTTAGAATTTGGATACCTGGGATGGTCTTCTGAGATTCCAAAAGAACACAACCCTGGGTTCATGCCTGGGGGTGGGTCAAGGGGTCAAAATCTAGGACACCTTTGTAATGTTATATGCATATGCATAAACATTTTTTGAATTCTTATATCTGGACAGTCACTTATCACAAAGCATTCATATTTAAAACTTGGGTATCTTAGAGGGTTTTCTGAGGTTCCAAAAGAACACATTCCTTGGGTCATGCCTGGTGGTGGGGCTTGGGATCAAAATCTAGGACATCTTAGTAATATGTTACATGCATTTCCAATATATCATTCATCTGTCATAACTGACAATGACCAGTCCTAATCAAATGTGCAAATTTTATTATTTGTGTGTTCAATGATGGCTGATGAGACCAATCTTAGCTCTTAACTGTTTGTTTGATTTGGGCTTAACGTTGCTTTCAACAATTTTTCAGTCATATTGCGACGGTGTCTGGATGTGGCAGGGAGCTGAATGCTCACTTTTAGAGTGCTGCCTCACTGAAATATCATGCCTAGACACTTTGACATGATATTCTACCCAGTCACATTATACTGACACTGAGCTGACCAGTTCTAGCTCTACTTTCTTAATGCTGAGCGCCAAGCGAAAGAGCAGCTAGTACAATTTTTAAAGTCTTTGGTGTGACCCGGCGGGGATCGAACCCGCAACCTCCCGGTCACAAAGCGAACGCTCTGCCACTGAGCCACTATGCCAGTTCAGCTCTAAACTGCCTGTTGCAGATAGAACAAGAGAGGTCTGAGGAAGAAAGCTCTGTTTATCAATATGCTTACAAGTTGTAGACACAATGGGTTATATATCAGCCTACTATGTTACATTGGTTCAAGTTTCAAAGAGTAAAGGTCATGGTGACCTACATTTCACAGTCCAGTGATTTTACCTTTCATTGTGACAACTATTTGTGGATGAAATGACATACTTGGATATTAGTTTCATGTGACCCCAATGATTGACCTCAAAATATATCTAGGTCAGTGTGACCCATATTTCGTTCTGTGATTTTGCCTTATATTTTGAATACTATTTGATGGAGAAATGTCATACCTGGATTGTAAGTTCCATCTGAACCAATGATTGACCTCAAAATATATCTTGATCAGTGTGACCTATATTTAATGGTTCAGTGATTATGCCATATATCTTGAATTCTGTTTGATTGTTTGATGGGGAAACATCATACCTGGATAACACGATCCATCTGACCCACTGATTGACATAAAAATATGTCTAGGTCAGTGTGACCTACATCTCATGGATGAGTCAGTTTGCCTAAAAACTTCAAGACTATTTGATGGAGAAATGACATACCTTGAATATAAATTCCATGTAATCTGATGATTGACCTCAGAATATATATGGTAGGTCAGTGTAACCTATATTTCATGGTTCAGTGATTTTGATATATCTTGAAAACTATTTGATGGTTAAATGTCATACCTGGAATATAAGTTCCATGTTACCTGATGATTGACATAAATATTTATCTAGGTCACTGTGACCTTTATTTCATGGTTCAATGATTTTACCCTATAACTCAAAGACTATTTGACAGAGAAATGTCGTACCTGGAATATAAGTTCCCTGTTACCTGATGATTGATCTCAAAATATATCTAGGCCAGTGTGGCCAATATTTTGTGGTTCAGTGATTTTGCCTTATGTCTTCAATACTTTTTGATAGAGCAATGCCATGCATGGAATATAAGTTCCATGTGACCCATGATTGATATTCAAATATATCTAGGTCAATGTGACCTATCTTTCATGGTGCGGTGATTTTGCCTTAACTGGAAGACTATGAAATGTGTTACCTGGAATATAAGCTCTATGTGACCCGACAATTGGCATAAATATATATCTAGGCCACTGTGACCTATATTTCATGGTTCATTGATTTTGCCATGTCTTCAGTACTTTTTGATAGAGCAATGCCATGCATGGAATATAAGTTCCCTGTGACTTGATGATTGATATAGAAATATATCCAGGTCAGTGTGACCTGTATTTCATGGTTCTGTGATTTTGCCTTATAATTGGAAGAACATTTGATGGAGAAATATCATACTTAGATTATACGTCCATGTGACCAGATGATTGACCTCAAAATATATCTAGATCATCAGTGTGACCTATATTTCATAGTTCAAGATTATAATACGAAGACTTCCTACCTGGATTATAACTTCCATTTGACCCGATGATTGACATAAAAATAAATCTAAATCAATGTGACCTATATTTCATGGTTCAGTTATTTTGCCTAATAACTGGAAGGTTATTTGATGGAGAAATTTCATACCTGGAACTGTAGTTCCATGTGATGCAATGTTCAACCTCAAAATATATCTAAGTCAGTGTTAATAGATTTGCATTAAAATCTATAGAGGGATGTGTGATTAATTTTAAGACTCACAAAACTTATTGTATTTGGAATAGAATCATGTAAAAATACTAATTACATCTTTGGCATGTTAATGTGAAAACATAGGTAGACAAGGCACAAACAGGTGAGCTATGTTGTCATGTGACAGCTCTTGTTATGGACATGGATTTCAGGTTCTTGTGTAAAAATCACACAGTTCTAAATAAAAAATGTACTTTTTATAAATAAAAGAAAATATATTTTGAATATACTATTATTTTTCTAATTCTTTGCTGGCAACAATCAGAAAATGTCATTTTTAAAAATGACATTTTAACATTGTAACCTTTTTTGGATGCCATTTTGTTATTTGCAAATACTGTCACACTGGTAATGTCATATTGTCATATGTGGACTGTGTCATTATTCAGTTACTTGGAAATAGTAGATTAGTATAACAATACAGGAACAAATATAGAAAATGATTATTTTTTAAATGTAGATAGGGCTTCTAGTTTCTGTAAATTTAGATTCTGAATCAGCCTATAATTGTCTGCTGTGAGTCAGAAGAAACATAATATTCTTGCAGTTACCACTTGACACTTAAGAAATAGGAATTAAATTTGGGGGAAACCATATTTGCTCGGACTATAGCTTTCAGCTTTGTCAGAACTGTTAACTCAAAAAGGTAATTGGCAAACAGTCGTGACCCAGATCAGAAGCAGCAGAATGTGACATCTACATAGCCTGATATACCTAAAATTGAAATTCAACTCTTCCAATATATAGTGTCTGATGGGAGTTTATAAAGTCAATTTGTAAATATAAATGTATGCATTTTTTATTTCAGTTTATTGACTTCAAACAAGAAGATCAAGACGTGACCTTACTGCCAGTGAAATTACCTCTGCAAATTAAAACTGAGGTGGATGTTAAAAGAGACCTTGACAATAAATTCACACAAGTTAAGGTCAAGACAGAACCTATGGATACTGATGAGGAAGTTAAACCAAAGGTTACTGTGGAAGAAGATAAACCTAAAGTTTTTACCAACAAACCAGCTGTGAGACCAGTCAGTTGTACAGCTCTGTTTGCTAATCCACTGAAGACAGGTACCATATTTATCAGGCCTGGGCAAACAGTGTATGCTCATATCAGACATTGTAGAACATGACATTATATCTGGGTTTGCATTGTTTGCATCTCATCCAGCAATTTTTAGACAACAGATAGTCAAATTTTAGGATAGGTATAGGGTACATGTGGTAAGTTACTTCTACATGTAGATGGCCACAAGTAAGAGCTTTTATCCTGAAAGGTCTTGATGGGATATTGATAACTTTCAGGAGAGGCAACTGTCTCCCTCATAAAATCATCATCATCATCATCATAATCGGATTTTTGATTAACGTGCAGGTACAGGGGCAACATCCACATCAGTGGGCCCCCTTCCAGATAGCTGGCTTGCTGCACGCATGGCAGATCTCACACAAGATCTCCAGGTACGTCTATCATGAGGGTTGATGGCCGAGAGCTTCCGCTCTCTGCAATCTCTCTCTGTCAGCTGCTTCCATGTCATTTTGGGCCTCCCAGGCCCACGCTTTCCATCAACCTGTATGTCAAAGGCTGTCTTGATTGCACCACTGGAGCGTTCCACATGTCCATACCATCAAAGTCTTCTCTTCTTCAGAATGAGGTCCAGATCCTCAATGCCAAGCCGCACAAGTAGCTCATTGGACCTGTGGTGACAATGTCCTGCGGCCTGACATTGCAAATCTGTCTGATCATTGCCCTGTCATTTCGCTGCAGACGCTGGAGGTTCGGCTTTGTCAATGGCCAAGTCTCGCTAGCATGGAGCATTGCGCTCCATACACAAGAGCTGTACACACGGCTATGTGTTTTGAAAGAGAGGTGGCATGAAGAGAGGACTGGTAGCAGATCCTTAAAATGGCAGAAAAAGTTTCAGGTGCATCCATTCACCTTAAACAGACTCTTCTGTCTTTGTCTTCTATTGTTTTGAACAAGTGACTTTCGCAAGTCTCAGTGAGTCTGGCAATTGGTATTCATGTTGAGATGGCTTGTCACAATTAAAACCGTTAAAGTTTGCTCTTGGAAACAAAGAACACATAAAAGAACAAAAATTAGAGTCTTGGGCCCAGTTGTTCAAAGCATCGTTAGCTTAACGAGCTCGTTAAGGGTCATTTCGTTAACTATTTTAGCGGATTCAATATACAATATTCTGATTTTATGCTGAAAAAATGTGAGTAGTTTTTTTTTCAGCAAAGAATTTCAGGATATATTTGCATATCACTCAATGTAAATTTTAACGAATCGTTAACTAACGACATTGTTAGCTTTGAACAACTGGACCCTGCTTTCTACGTAAACTGCAGAGCAACATAAAGTCTGTGCAACTGAAATTTGCGACCTCCGATCAGACAACACGGTTGCACAGACTTTATGTTGCTCTGCAGTTTACGTAGAAAGCAGGGTCCAGTTGTTCAAAGCTAACGACGCCGTTAGTTAACGATTCGTTAAAATTTAAATCGAGTGATACACAAATATACTGAAATTTTTTGCTGAAAAAATGTGAGTAGCTTTTGCATCAAAAAATATCAGAATATTGTATACTGAATCCGCTAAAACAGTTAAAGAAATGACCCTTAACGAGCTCGTTAAGCTAACGATGCTTTGAACAACGGGGCCCTGGGCCTTGGTTTCTTTGAGACTTCATATGACAGTATTGTAGTTTGCTGGGCTGCATATGCCCCCTATGACCAGTGGTCTTGATAAGAGGCTATTTTTTTTTTTTTTTTTCAGCTCAAAAGTGTTGGCATTTTTATGCCCCCACCTTAAAAGATGTTTGAGGGGCCTTTTGCATATTGGTTGTTTGTTCATTTGTTCATTCGTCACACTCAGCATGTGGTCAAGAATGCTTAGATTTAATTTATATATTGAATAAGGATAATAAATAAGCAAACTCTTATTTTGAGCTCACCTGAGGTATGCTCAGGATGAGTTATAGTGATCACTTTTTTGTCTGTCATCCATTCAGTCCATTAACACTAAAATAACAGCTCCTCCAGCCCTTGAAGTGATTTGTACCTAATTAGGTAGAAATGTTGCATGGGTAGAGGGATTTAAAAAAACTTAAAGTTATGGTGATCTGCCTTTTTGTTTGGTTGCTATGACAACTGAAAGGTCCCATAGACTTATACATGTAATGGGAAGATGGTTAAACTGCATTTTCTCCATAACACCTGAAGCGATATGAACCATATTTGGCAGTTATGATCATCTGTCAACCTAGTTTATGTGTTTTATGATCAGTGGTCATTTTATTATCGCACCTGCTTGTAGCAGGGTGCGATATAGGCGTCCGATTTTCTGTCCGTCCGTCAGTCCGTCCGTCTGTCAACATTTATGTCGACGTTCGACATTTATGTCAAAGTTAGTATTCTAATCAACTACAAGACTAAACAACCATCAAACCTTGCATGAATCATCTCCCTGACCTCCTGACTTTGCAACATAGGCGTCCGCTTTTCCGTATGTCTGTCCATTCGTCCGTCCGTCTGTCAACATTTATGTCGAAGTTCGACATTTATGTCAAAGTTAGTATTTTAATCAACTACAAGACTAAACAACCATCAAACCTTGCATGAAACATCTTCCTGACCTCCCGACTTTGCGACACAGGTGCCCACTTTTCCATTCGTCTGTCTGTTCGTCTGTCCGTCTGTCCGTCTCTTAACGGTTCTGTCATGTCGAAGTCCAACATTTAAGTCAAAGTTAGTATTCTAATCAACCACAAGACTAAACAACCATCAAACCTTGTATGAAATATCTCCCTGACCTCCTGACTTTGCGACATAGGTGCCCGCTTTTCCATTTGTCTGTCCGTTCGTCCGTCCGTCCGTCTCTTAGCAGTTCTGTTATGTCGAAGTTCGACATTTACGCCAAAGTTAGTATTCTAATCAACTACAATTCTACAACAACCATCATTCCTTGCATGACACATCTCCCTGACCTCCTGACTTGGCAAATATGTTGACCCAGTGACCTTGACCTATATTTTGCGCTCCATTGACTTTGACACAATTTACGTTGACATTCCAGATCTTCTCAACTATAAGGCATACAACTACCAAACCTTGCATAGTGCTTCTTCTAGATGTACAGACTTGGCAGGTACCTTGACCCGGTGACCTTGACCTATATTTTGCGCTCCAGTGACTTTGACATATTTTGCGTCGACTTTCGATGTCTCCTCAACGATAAGGCCTACAACCATCAAACCTTGCAGAGTGCTTCTCCTCAATGTACTGACTTAGCAGATACCTTGACCTGGTGACCTTGACCTATATTTTGGCTGCAGTGACTTTGACATAATTTACATCAACGTTCCAGATCTCCTCAAGTGTAAGACCTCTAGCAACCAAACCTTGCATAGTGCTTTTCCTATATGTACTGACTTGGCAGATATCTTGACCCAGTGACCTTGACCTATATTTTGAGCTCCAGTGCCTTTTACACATTTTACGTCAACGTTCAATATCTCCTCAACTATAAGGCCTACAACCATCAAACCTTGCATAGTGCTTCTCCTCAATGTACAGACTCTGCAGGTACCTTGACTGGGTGACCTTGACCTATATTTCACGCTCCATTGACTTTTACACCTTTTAGATCACCCTTCCATATGTCCTCAACTGTAAGGCCTTCAACCACCAAACCTTATATAGCACTTCTTCTTGATGTACTGACTCGACAGGTACCTTGACCTGGTGACCTTGACCTATATTGTGCACTCCAGTGACTTTGACACATTTTATATTGATGTTCGGTATCTCCTCAAATATAAGACCTACAACCACTAAACCTTGCATAGTGCTTCACCTCATTGCCCTGGCTTGGCAGGTACCTTGACCCAGTGACCTTGACTTATATTTGACACATTTTACTTTGATGTTTGATAACTCCTCAACTATAAGGCCTACAACCACCATACCTTGCATTGTGCTTCTCCTTGATGTACTGAATTAGCAGGTACCTTGACCCGTGACCTTGACCTATAATTCATGCTCCAGTGACTTTTACACATTTTACATCAACGTTCCATTATAATTGGGCTGTATGATACGAAAAGTCAGTGCTGAAGATATAGCCATTAGAGGGAATGGGACTGTCCTGGAATATATGAGGGATGTTTGAAATGAATTGCTTATTGTCCTCTAGCTCGATATCCACGTGGGGCACGATAAAAACCAATACATACCTGTATAGGGCTATTCAATATCTACACAATGATGTATAAATGTACATGTTAGACTAATTGTAAGACATAAAATATGCCATTTGAATAGACGCAGTCATTGACCACTGCAGTAAAAATGGTTGGAAGAAGCGTCGATAAAAAAGATGAAATACAGGCTTACATCAAAGCTCGCTCAAAACTTGGTTGTTCTTTGAAGAAGCTGATGACTGAAATTTCTACTGCTTTTGAACCTTCTTGTGTGTCTAATGACACAGTTCAGCGGTGGAAAAAGAAATTTGAGTCTGGTGTAGAGTCCATCAAAAATGCACCGAAATCAGGTAGGCCAAAATCTGCATCTCGTAAAGAAATTGTTTCCAAAATAAAGGAAATCATTGAAGGAGATGCCAGATTTACAGTTCGTGATATTGCACGAAAGGTAGGCATATCACTGTCAACGGTTCACCTTATTTTGAAGAAGCATTTGAAAGTCAGAAAGATTTCTGCTAGATGGGTGCCACATCTGTTGACTGACGAGCAAAAGAGGCAACGGGTTAAAGTGGCCAAAAAGCTGCTTCAAATGTTTCCAAAATATGAAAAAAAGCAGTTTGCCAATATCGTCACAGGTGATGAAACCTGGGTCCATTATTTTGAGCCCGTCAGAAAGGTTAGTAATAAGATCTGGGCCACTAAACACAGCAAACGCCCAATAATTGCCAAACATTCTTTGAGTACAAAGACGGTTTTGTATGCAATCTTCTTCTCTGGTGAAGGAGTCGCAATAAAAGTGCCAGTGAAAAAGGGCAAAAGCATCACCGGAAAGTACTACAAAGACATAGTACTGAAGAAACTGAAAATGTATTATCAGAAACGACGCCCTGCCACTGGTTTTAAACATGTCAGTCTTCTACATGACAATGCCCCAGCTCATACCTCCGCAATAGTTACGGCGTTTTTGAAGAAAGAAAAAATAACTGTTTTGCCTCACCCCCCGTATTCCCCAGACCTTGCCCCATGTGATTTCTTTTTGTTTCCGAAATTGAAAGCATTCCTTGCTGGGCGGAAATACCAGTCCCGACAGGCACTTGGCTCTGCCATTCATCAGTACCTTATTACTGTGCCCAAATCAGCGTACCGTGACGCCTTCAAGAAGTGGATACATCGGCTGAAACTTTGCATTTCTAGCCACGGGGAGTACTTCGAGGGCATGAAATGAGTACTTTTGGGCTAACTTGAAATTTGAAGTCTCCAGATAGAAATAAGCAATTCATTTCGAACATCCCTCTTATGTGCCCCACTAGGCACTTTGTCTACATTTTTTTCAACCCAGTTTTCCAAGTAAGCACTGCTAAGAATGAAATAAACTTATTTAATAACCACATTCTGATTGAGGCTCCTGTGACTTTTGCGCCAGCAGGTGTGATGACGCCTCGCGGAATTCTTGTTTAGTTACCATGGCAAAATTTTAAAGTAGGAAATTTGTAGACGACAACTTACACCAGCAGGGAAAGAACACCCTGCCATGCACCAGCAGGGAAAGATGATCCTGTTGAGCTTGTTCCTTATCTGGTCTTGTAAAGAGACATAGGAAATGTAGCATAGGTGTAATTAGCAATATGCAGTTGAAATACCTCTTCCCATCATTTCTTTACTTATTCATTGGAGATGAGAGCTTGGCAAGTCCCTACATTCCGGCAGATAAATAGACTGTAAAAATAATGACCCTTGACAACAATAAACACACACACACACAAAAACAGCTGAAGTGTCTAAAACTTACAATATATGATTGAAGTAGGTAGCAAAAGCTTTCAGTTATAATCAAAATTTTATTCTGTTATGGTTATCTTCCTCTGCCCCTGTACTGTATATATGTTTAAAATCATCATATTGATAAACAACTTCTGCTCTTGAACCACTTGGCCAATATTCACCAAGTTTCATGTTGATCTGGCTGTTGAAATGTGATTGAGAGTTTGTTCAAATGGTCATGCTCCATTGACTTTCATGCCCATATATGATAAAAAATAATAATATAAACACATTCTTCTTCAAAATCTAGAACTGCTGAAATGATGATCCTTTCTTTAGTTGCAATGACAGGATTGGAAAAATGTTGCCTAACATCTGCATATCAACAGTGGCAATTTCACTCCGGTGATCGAGCTGTGGCCTGTGGGCCTCTCCTTTCTTTTTTCCCATAGGACTCGTAGTTCCAGAGTTATACTCCTTTTTTGACTCCTGCATTGTAAAATAAACATCAAAAAGATTGTCTTTGGAAATAAAGAACACACAACGAATTAGAAAATGGGAGTCTCGGTTTTATTGAGACTTCATAAGCAGTAATGAAGTTTGCAACACTGCTTACGTCCTCGAGTTTATACTTGAGCAGACCTCTATTTTCAAATATACCACAATGGGCCCAGTGATGCAAAAGGAAATGAAATATAATCTGCACTATGGTGATTGGAGATATTCTACTGCTGCGATACGGCACTAACACCAGCTGCAGTGTAGTAAAATAAACGTCAAAAAGGTTGCCTTTGGAAAGAAAGCACACATTACGGATTAGAAAAAGGGAGCCTCAGTTTTATTAGCTTATAGGGCAAAATGAAATCTTGTGAGCAAGATATCTCACAAACTGTTTGAGCTTGGCCTTGAAACTTGGAGAGCTTAATGGGAATGATGAGTTGATCACCCGAAAAAAATCAGATTCATTTTGACAGAGTTATGCCCATTTTCAACTTTGGCATTTTGTATAAGCATATAGTTGGGGGCATATTTTTTTACAAACACATTTCTTGGTTCTCCAGGAAAATATGTTGTACATTTTATTATAATGAAGTGTCACTGTTCAGAGGAAACAGCCTTAAGATGTTCAAAAAGACATTCAAGACTGAAAGGTAGAGCCAATGTATTCTCAAAAAAGAGTGTATTCTGAAAAAAAAAAGAACTCTTTGTCTGATAACGTAGTTATAGCACCTTTATTGAAACTAAACAACTAATGGCGCGGACACAAATTCGAATTCTGTCAGCATGCTACATCCCAGGAGAGACGGTTGTATCAAATGATATAAGGAGATATCCAAATGGGTCCTTAGAAACTGCTTAGCAGTTTGGAAAGACCTCAGTGATGGTGAGTTATGTTTTTTATGGAGAATTAGCTGATAGCAAGTTTCCGTACAATACCACAGATATTTGTTTGTATATATGGCATGAAAAAGGTTTTCTCAGATTTGTGACTTGTATGACTAACTCAGGTATACAGTCGACTCTCGTTATCTCGAATTCCAAGGGACTCTCTGAAATAGTTCGAGATATCCGTAGTTCGACATATCAGGTTTGCAGAATTGAGGAAAAAATAATTTGATCAACCACATTTAACAAACTGATAGGTAATTGGACTTTTGAAGTTAGAGATATATTGAAAATATTGTTGAAAAGAGGAGAAATTGCTCCTTAGGAGCAATTTCTCCTCTTTTCTACAATATTTTCCATCTGTTATTAGGTTTTCATGTTTAGGCAGGGACCAGATTTTCACTTCGAGATAAGCGGTTATTCGAGATAAGCGAGGTCGAGATAACGAGAGTCAACTGTATTTCTGTTCTTAGATACTGGTCAGCTGCTGTTCTTCCAACTACCCGACTCATTACCAGGACTACCACCCAGTATGGAGGATGATTTTAAAGACAAGAAAAATAAAGAGAAGAAAGATCAGGCCCAGGTATAGCCTCTCCTGTTTGAATACAGGGGATTACATCAGTTGTTGTTTTGGAGAAAGTTTTCCTGTTTCTCCAGGAAAATATATCTTCTGTGATATCATCAAAATAATCTTACAGAGATGATTGATATAAATACCATGTTTTTAGTATACTCGTACAAAAGCATATAAAGACTTAAGTACTGTTGTGGTCATATTAATGTCAACATTCTCTTCTGCGTATATTCATGTCACATGTAAAAATGTTTGTTTAATTTTTTAAGAAGTCAAACCTTCTTACCTACTGAATTGATTTAGTTGGTACAAGCTCTCAAATATTCTTAGATGGCCAGGTGTCAGCATCTGCTTTGATTTCACACTCAATGTAAAAAAATAGTTATTTTTTCACAGTCATATCTCCATTTGGGAGTTTGATTATCAAAATGGTCTTACATAAGGTCACGTTTATAGCCCACCTGTCAGGCAAAACAGGACATACAGGAAGAGACATAGCAGTCTTATCTGTGTCTATGTCTGCTTACACTCAGTATCAAAATTTTTGAGTTTATGATTTAAGAGACTCAAATCTCATTTACTACTAAATTGATTTAATTCATAATTGGAATTACATTAGATACCAGTCCAAGGTTTTAATCGGTACCAGTCCAAACTCGTCCCAGTCACCTTGTGATCAAGGTAATGGACTTTAGAAGTTTTTGGTCATTCTTTTTTTAGTTTTAGACACATCAACAGGTACATGTAGTTATATGAATATTTTAGAGATTTAGGAGTATTATTGCTTCTAAAATTCTCTCCCTTCCGCTGATTCAAGAAGGGCAGTTGTCAGTTTCTGGTGAAAGAATATGCATAATACCAGTTAACCATTTAGAGGACTAAGCTTGCCCAGTAAACATGTGGTGAGGTAAACTGACCATGCTCGGCATGACCCCATTGGGTTGACTGGGCCGTAAAACCTCAACACAAACACAAAAAACTTCTTCTAAAATTTTAAAATATTCATTTTACTAATATTGTACGTTAAGGAGCACAGGTCTCAGATTATTTAGGATAGATAGAATAGTAAACATCATGTATTTCTTCTAGGATGAGAGCCTGGAAAAGAAGATGAACAGTTGTAATCTAGAAGACTTCAGTGAAGGATTGATAGGTAAACTTATTGTGAGAAAATCTGGAAAAGTACAGATGATGTTAGGTCAGACATTACTGGATGTGGAAATGGGAACACCATGTGGATTCCTTCAGGTAAATTTTAGTTGGCCAGATAAACGTGGTATTGAGATAGGTATGTTACTTCTCCATGAATATCTTAAAATTGCCTCATTACTGAATTTTATAGCTACAGAAAATACCATGACTATTTTGACAATAAGAACCGAATCAAATACCTTCTTAATGTAAGGAAATATTCAGACAGTAAGAACTAAATTTGAAATCTGTTTTTACCAGTGTATGGATATGCTTACAATTATCTAGAGATGATATATGAAAAATGTGAATTTCATGGCAGGAGGCAGGCTTGTCTGGGTTTACTTTCTTCAGTAACTTCAGTATGTGAAACGTTATACCATATTATACCCCGTATATTTGGACAGACATGCCTCTGTGAATAATGTAGACCCAGATGTGAGTAATGTAGACCCAGATCAGACTACTTCTTAAGGAGATCTTTGATCAGGATCTGCATTGATTGTCATCTAGCCAGGACTCTGTCATTAGTCAAATGAATGAATTCAATTTTGGATGGGTTTTTTAAAAAAAATCTGTCCTTTAAAATAGGGATGTCTGGGCAGGCGGGCTTTGGGCGGCTGGCGTTGGGCGTCGTCCCAGATTAACCTTTTGGTTAACTTTTTTGAAAGTTATATGTTACCTTTATTCTTCAGTGGATTGCTTTCATATTTAGTAGAGATGAAGAGGAGGACCAGAAAGTGTTTCATTGCAAGTTAGACAACTCTCACTTTCTTCATTATTTAAAAGACCTGTCTATAATGCCGTTAGGCATTTTTTTTGTTAGTCCTTAAATCACAACAGCAGCAGCTGGCATTTAGATTTTATTTTTCTGAAAAAAATAAGGCTATACATTTCATGTAATGACAAGCTTTATTTTCTCAGAAAACTGAAGGCTCTTGTTGGCTGAGCTGTTGGCTCTGCTGACCTAGGATCACAAGGTTTGTTGTTCAAATCCCATTAGAGGCGAGTTCATCTCATGTGTATGGCCTTTTATTGCACAGAGCCTTTCATCGTCACCCCTTCATTGCCTTGATATGATTTAAAATGTTGAAAGAGAAGCAAAACACCAAAACATTGTCGTTATTTCTCAGTATAATAAAAAGAAGTTCAGAATATCTTCTGCTTCAGTTTTTGTCTAGCACTTTAAAAGTATGACAAATACAGCAGATAGTGACAGTGTGTAATAGAATACAAGGAGTGTATTGAATATTTCAGGACCTAGTCTCAGTTCAAGTGAATGGTGACAGAGGAGAGTTATCTGTACTGGGACATGTTGATCATAGACTAGTCTGTACACCAGACTTTGAAACACTGCTTGACAATTCATGACACAAGCAGCAGCACACAGATAACCTTTAATTTATCTTGGAGTGATGACTAGTGAGTAATTGAAGGACTTGGCGTAGAAGAAAATTTCACCATAGAGGGAGTCAACTCAGGTATTTTGAGTTGAGAGAGGTCAAATTACATAGATTATGTGTAAAGAGAACAGAAACTATCTGAATGTATTCCATGTACGTACATTAATGAAACTTTGAAAAGTATGGATATAATTTCAGGAGACAACAGTGAAATTTATTTTGTTCCCCTTTTGAAATGGGGTCTACTCTAAAAGGAAAAAAAAATGCCCCCTCCCCTTTGGGTAGATTTGGTACCCCATGGAGCAGTTTCTTCCTTTTAGAGAAGACCTCTTTTCAGAGGGGTCTTGGTGCACAGGAAAGGAAACAGGAAATCATAGTAGATGTCTCCATTGTCAAAAAAAATAGCGGAACTGTATCAAGAGTAGTAACTCGCCATAACTTGACATTTACTAAAGAAAAATCTTGCAATAAAAGAAATCTGTTATTTGAAGGGATTGGATACACTTGGTAGATTTTCCGTCTTTTTAATAAGGGAGACACCTATTGTTAATATCTACTTGTTTGTATTTTCACTGTCCAGAAAGGTTGTGCTATGTAGAATTTATATGACTTTAGTGTTTTACTGGATATCTGTATATGATAGTGTCACAAAAAAAATCACAAATTTCTGACCCATGTCTTCTAGGGTTATGGCACCTGGAGAGCACTGCGTAGGTTTTTGATGTTCACAGGAAATTTAAGACAAATGGATACATTTTCAAAGCAGGTAGCGCTTTCAGAATTATTTTTCCTCTCTTCTGAAAACGGGTGTACTCTAAAAGAAAAGAATATGCCCCCATGGGGAGCAAATTCTTTCCTTTTAGAGTAGACCCCTTTTTAGAAGAGACTTGGTGTACAAGAGGCAAACAGGAAGTAACCAGAATTGTCTTGTATAAAATAGCAGAAAACCTATCAAGTATACCCATTGTTGTCAATTACAAGTTATTTATTCATGACTTAACAATTTGTAGGCTAAATTCAGATTTAAACAGTTGACATTAGTAAATACTTTACCTTATTTTTATTTTCTGGCGAAAGAATGTGCACAATACTGGTTAACCGCTTAGAGGACTAAGCCTGCCCAGTAAATGTGTGGTTAGGTAAACTGACCGCACTCGACATGACCCCATTGGGTTGACTGGGCCGTAAAACCTCAACACAAACAAACAAAACCTTCACACTTTTATGTGTTGTAATGCTTTCATTCTGGAAGTTATTGTGTCCATCCATCTGTCTGTCATATACACATCTCATCATATATAAATGTTAAAAATTGGTTTCTGCTTGCATGTGTTTTCAATTTGATTCAATCGGAATTCATGTGTTAACATAATAACAACTGAAGACAGGATCATTTCTAAACCACATTGATAGTCAATCCTGATGATTTATGGCTCTGAAAAATGTGGTAAATGTTCAAAGTTTTTTATGCTATATCTTACATGCCTGCATCCAATTCAAATCAAATTCGTGCCATGCCTTAAGGATTGAATAAAGAAAGGTAAGTTCAGTTTAGAAACAGTATTTATGTGCCAAAACTGAGTTAAAGCACTTGATAGCATTAAATATTGGTTTTCTTGTGATACCCTGTCTCTTTTATTTAAATCAAATGAAATTTATACACTAATTTACATGAAATATATTATATTTGTATTTGTAAAAGGTGTCCTGTTAGAAGTGCTTATATTTCTAATTTGGACACATACCAATGATGCATAATTACCGGTACACAGCACTTTGTGGTAATTTTTACTTTGATTTTTTTTCTCTCCCATTTGTCATTGAAAAAAAAAGAGCTTGATATTGCACAGACAATTTGAATGAAATATTTGCTTAATTTTCAGTCCTTTTGTTCTCTGCTAAATTTGTATTTAGCATGAGAAGTGTCTGGGTAGCAGAGTTGTTAGCCCTCCCAACTTCGGATCACAAGATCCTAGGTTCATATTCTGCCTCATGACTGTATAGTGCTTCATTGCACAGAGTCTTTCATTATCACCCTTCCAGTATCTTGATATGACTTAAATAATGTTGAAAGTGATGTACAACTTCAAACCATCATCATCAATGTCTTTAGTATGATAAAGGCTGGTAAGGTCTGAATTAAGGTGTTTATTATTTTTTAAAGGCTTCTAGATTAGTAATTATACCCCCGACATACAAAGTATGTAGGGTATATAGTTTTCGCTCGTTGGTTCGTTCATCTCTCCGTCACAGGGTCAAAGTTTTTGCCTTAAAGTTTATAAGACCTCATATTTTGAAGCTGGGGCATGGCTTTTAAGTCAAGGTCACAGACTTTTCATACAAATGTCATTTTTGCTTATATTATAAAGACTGATTGAATTCACTGGTATATGGTGATAGTTATAGGGCTAAAGTTTTATTTAGCTCAATCCCTGCACCTGTGCCTGACCTTTGAGGTCAAGGGCTTCATATTATGTGTGATTGAATTTTTTCAATGTTATAACATATAGCATACAACTGCCATCTCCAGAGTCAAAGCTACATTGTGCTCTTTAAAAAGTGTCGGTAGCGCTGGTCGGGGGTATACGTGCCTCACTGGGCAGTTTGTCTAGTTATAATAAGCATTTTTAGTTTTGGGAGTAGAAACTTTGCAATTTTATGATATATGACATTTTCATAGTTTGAAAATGTACACCTTTGGATAGGCCGTTTACATAACTTTTATAAAAAATTACTTCTTTATAGGATTTATAATTGTCAGTTTTATGGTCAGTGTGAAAAAAAAAATGCTGGCATTTTTATACACCACAATGTTATGGCCTATCACTCCTACCTTTGATTATCTACCTTGGCAGGTTTTGCATAGTTTGTATGTATATATCCAATCTCAGACAAATGCATCAGTTGACTCTTTGGTTCAGTGGTTAGAGCATTGGATTTTCATGTCGTAAGGACAAATATTTGCACATTTACAGTCTTAGATAAAGGAGAAATAGTGAGATTTCAGTCTTTGTGTCATGGAGAATTGCAAAACTTTCAAGTGAGGCATCTCAGACAAAATTATTTTTCTCTCCTGAAAATGGATAGAGCTATTTTTTTCTTTTATTAGAATTGACCCCTTTCAGAAAGAAGTTCCTGTGAATGAACCCTAACAGGGAGTCACAAAAGCTGTCTCCCTTGTAATAATGACAGAAAATCTATCAAATGTATCCAGTACCCTTAAATAATGAATAAATTGTGAACAGCTGTTATAATAAATAGTAAGAATTGTTGGTATGTAAAAATACATGTATTGGTATGTTTCTTCTCAGCCAATAGTTTTCCATGAAGATATATAATATGTTTGCTTGTGGAAGTGCAGGAGAATGGACACATTATCAGAGGAGGCAGCTCTTCAAAATTGTTTTGTATCCCTTCTGAAAAGGGATCTACATTAAAAAGGAAAGAATTTGCTCACCTTGGGATCTAAGTTAAAAAGGAAAGAATTTGCTCTGGGAGCAAATTCTTTCCTTTTAACGTAGATCCCTTTTCAGAAGTTGTTTGGCATGCAGGAACATGAATTGGAAATCACAAAAGTTGTCTTTCCTTTAAAAAATGGTGGAAAATCTAACAAATGTATCATCTCCTTAAATTCACCTGACTTTTCTACTGTTGCGGAAGCATATGTTTTATAGTTGATCATATAGATTGTTGAAAACTAATAAACTATTCACCTAGATTGTTGAGAGATAAACTTTCAAGCTGCTTTTTTGTTTACATGTAATTTATTTATTTTCAATGTAAAATAATTTGTTGAACTGAGAGGCCGTTTTAGCCTAGGTTTTTTATCACCAGGAATGAATATGTAGTCTGTAGCATAGACTGAGGAAGTGAAAGAGGGTTCAATAATTATTGGTACCTCAGGAAGGCAATGCTTCATGATCGTGACCTTTTCTGGGTAACTACAAATGAACTTTGCCAAAAATAATTAGCCAAAAAGGAGTAGGAATAATTGTTCTGAGTAAGAATTTTGTTGAAGTAGTAAGCAGTATATGAAAGTTTAGTGTGAACTTATTATGACATTTCAAATGTTAACGGTTAATAAAAGTTAAAAAACTTACATAGCTCAATTCTTCTATTGTGATTCCATACTAGACCCTGGGTCTGTTGATATGAACTGCATACATAATTAGTAAGAATAGCAAGATATTTAAATATAAAGCAAGGATTACATGTAGAGCCCTTTTCTAACCTTAAACTGCCAATCTCAACAATTGTCATCTGCTTTGTCATCTGCTTGTGATTTTAAAAGTCATTTTGCAAACAGTGAGGACCCAGATTAGACTGCTCCTCTAGGAGCAGTCTGATCAGGTTCCACACTGTTTGCCTGTTTGCAAAAATAGGTTTGAAAAGTTCGCAAGAATATTCAGCAGATGACATAAACAGACAACATTTTCAGATGCAGGTTTTCTTGGAATTTTAAGGGCTAAGATTAACATACAAAAGGAAACACATTTTTCTACTCATTTATTTCCATATACATTTATACAATATTGTAAATTTAATATGATTAGAATTACTGAACTCATCTTTATATGTGGCTGTTTCCGCACTATATACTGAAACAAAAAAGAAATGCAGCGTAAAAATTAGGAGTGATTTAAGGTTATTTATTTGAATGTTATTTGACTTTTTTTTTATAAATTCATCAAATACTATCTTTTATCAATTATTTGAGAAAATTTCACTGGATTTTGTTTGACTGAATTTCTTGAGTTATTGAAAACAATTTGACGGTACCCCCCAATATCGTAAAGTCAAATTGACTAGGTCATGTTCTACTCAGTATCGGGTATGCCATCCTCACGAAGCTGTCACAGCCCTTATTTTCCTGATCGTCAAATTCATTAGGATGTTTATATCAGCTCTTGTCTGACAGGCAACATGCATTTAGGAAAAGGCACAGTTCCCAAACTAAGTTTACCTCTGTTTTTAATGATTGGGTAAATATCTTGGACAAAGAAGGACAGGTTGACACATTTATACTGGACCGAGAAGGCTTTTGGTAGCCCGCCTCATGAACTTCTTAAAAGCAAATTATTTGGTTATGGCATTGTTGGAAAAACACTCTGGTGGATAGATGTCTTTCTTTGCTATAGAACACAACCAGCTGTAATCAATGGTGAAACTTTAGTGGGCTCCAGTTTTGTCAGGTGTCCCACAAGGGACCATTCTTGGTCCATTATTGTTCTCTCTGTACATAAATGATTCTTCCACAGACATAGATTCAGAAATAAGACTTTTTGCAGATGAGTGTGTTTGCTATCGTGAAAGCAGAGACACAGACGACTCATTGAAACTTCAGAAGGAAACATCAAACATATGCAATAGCAGTCCGTTACATCCAAGAACAAAACTACAGAGTGAGCAATTATCATGCAATAGTAATCAGTTACATCCAAGAACATGTTTCAGTCCAAAGGTATGTAATAGCAGTCAGTTACATCTGAGAACATATTTCAGTCCAAACAGATACAAACAAACAAGTAAATACCCCAGGCTAAACAATATTCATGCAATGGTTACCAAATGTGTCCAATATCATGCAAAAGTAATCAGTTTTGTCCAAGAATATACTCCACTATGTTCAGATATCATGCAATAGTATTCAGTTACGTAAACAAGAGGACCATGATGGCCCATAACACTCACCTGGACTGAAAAGTAGGTTAGGGTCACTCAATGTCTACAACATTCATTAATCTGGAGGACTTAATATATTCATGTCCACCTCATCTGCAAGTTTAAGGAAGATCCAGTTAAAACCGATGGAACTATGTAGCAAACAAGGTTAATTATATCAAGGGACATAACTATGTGTATCAGATTGTTTAGGTTTTCAACCTTTTTCAAAATCTTTAAAGGGTTACAGCATTCTTAATGTTTGGTGTACTGTAACCTCAAAAGAATACATGCTGTTTCACCTCATAGTCTTACTATCCAATAGATGAAAACTGCAGAAGGAGTTGGCCAAAATGAAGTCATGTGAACTATCTTTAAAGAATAATAATTCGATAATCAAAACTTGGTGCACTGTAAACTCAAAATAGTTCAATATAAACTGTAAGAGGAATTAGGCAGAAATAGAGTCATATCTGAATAAAATTTAATGAACAAAATTTGGTGTACTGTAATCTCAAAAGAATATGCGCTGTGCCACCTCTTAGTCTTACTGTCCACTAAAATGAAAACTGTAGGAAAAGTTATCCCAAAACCATGTCATGTCTGAAAAATCTTTAAAGAATTGTTATAACGATGTACTGTAACCTCAAAATAATAGTAAGCCCTATACCATTTCATGGTCTAACTGTCCACGAAGTTTCAACATAATCTGATGAAAACTGTAGGAGGAGTTCTCTGGCAATAAGTCATATCTAAACAATCTTTAGAGTATTGTTTGTGTTGCAGTTTTACGGCCCAGTCAACCCAATAGGGTCATGTCGAGCACGGTCAGTTTACCTAACCACACGTTTACTGGGCAGGCTTAGTCCTCTAAGTGATTAACCATTATTGTGCACATTCTTTTGCCAGAAACTGACAACTGCCCTTCTTGAATCAGCGGAAGGGAGAGAATGACCATAGAAAATATTTCATTATCAATCTCCATGAAAGAATTAAGATAACGACTATCAAACTTCCGTGTACTGTAACCCTGTAACCTCAAAACAATATGCGCTGTCTACTTGTCCACCAAATCTCAACTTCATTTGATGAAAACTGTAGGAGTTATCTGGAAATGAAATATTGTCTGAAAAACCTTTAATAAATAGTGATAACTCTGCATAATCTTTGTACTTTTACCTCAAAACAATGTGCGCTGTATCACGTCATGGTCTTACTGTCCACCAAAGTTTCAACCTGATCTTATATGTAAGATTCAGAAATATCTGATAAACTGAAGGAGTTATGCCGATAACAAGGTGAAAATAGGCATTTTCAGGAATCAAGGGTTCCTAAGTCTAAAATAAATAACCTGATCTGGACAGTTTGTGAATTTGTCCAAGACTTCATCCTGTCCACCTTATCTGCAAGTTTTAGGATGATCCAATCAAAACTGAATGAGTTATGCTGATGATAAAGTCAAATATAGGCTTTTTTTCAACAATCAAGGGACATAACTCTTAGACAAATGATGTGATCTGATCAGATTTCAAACTTTTCCTAGACTCTATCCATGTCCACTTTATCTGCAAATTTCAGGAAGATCTGATCAAAACTGAATGAGGTATGCTGATGACAAAGTCAAACAGGGCCTTTTCAGCAATCAAGGGGACATAACTGTAAGATTAATGATCTGATCTGGACAGTTTTTGAAATCATCTAAGATTTCGTCCATGTCTGCCTTGTCTGCAAGTTTCAGGAGGATCCAATCAAAACATAACAAGTTCTGCTGATGACCAAGTCAAACAAAGGCTTCTTCAGCAAGCAAGGGGATGTTAACTCCAGGAATAATGAACTGATCTGGCCAGTTTATGAACTCATCTGAGATTTTATCCATGTCCACCTTTTCTACAAGTTTTAGAAAGATCTGATCAAAACTGAAGAAGTTCTGTTGATGACAAAGTCAAACAGAGGCTTTTTCAGCAATCAAGGGGATGTAAGATTTATGATCCAGTCTGGCTAGGTTTCGATTTCGTCTGTGAATTCATCCATGTCCACCTTATCTGCAAGTTTCAGGAAGATCTGATCAAAACTGAATGAGTTATGCTGATGACAAAATCAAACAGTGACTTTTTCAGCAATCAAGGGGACGTAATTCTAAGATTAATGATCCGATCTGGCCAGGTTTTAAACTAATCTGAGGTTTCATCCATGACCACTTTATCTGCTAGTTTCAGGAAGATCGCATCAAAAATGAATGAGTTATGCTGTGACAAAATCAAACACAGGCCTTTTCAGCAGTCAGGGGGGGTAATTCTGTTATGATCCTATCCATCCAGTTTTCGAACTGGTCTGAGATTTAATCCATGTCAGCCTTATCTGCAAATTTCAGGTAAATCCGATTTAACTGAACGAGTTAGGCTGATGACAAAGTCAAATAGAGGCTTTACAGCAATCAAGAAGACTTAACTCTAAGATTAATGATCCGATCCAGCCAATTTTCAAACTCTTTCAAGATTTCATCCATGTCTACCTTATCTGCATGTTTTAGGAACATCTGTTCAAAACTGAAGGAGTTATGGTGATGATGACAAGCATTTTACCATTGTAAGTCTATGGAAGCTTGTGGCTGCAATAGCAACCAAAGTTTTCATTTCACTCCATGAAAAGCTTATGTCACTGATGCCCCCACCAGAGGCATGCTATAGATGAGAAAGGATTGAGATCATCCTGCCGACTGAAGATATAACAGGTCAAAAGTGTGGACAGATGGATGGCCTACCATCCTATAAGCTCCCCAAGAGCCTTCGGCTGAGGTGAGCTAAAGCATACCTTAGTCTTTAACAAATATTGTGCAATAGTCTGTTACATCCAATAACAAAATCACAGTCTGCACAATTATTATGTAATATTAGTCAGTTACATCCAAGAACAAATTCCAGTCCAAACAATTGGCACTAGCAGTCAGTTACATCCAAAAACATATTCCAGTCAAAACAGGTATGCAGTAGTAATCAGTTACATCTAAGAACATATCTCAGTCCAAACAGATAGGCATTAGCAGTCAGCTACATCCAAGAACATATTCCAGTCCAAACAGATATGCAATAGTAATCAATTACATCCAAGAACATATCCAGTTCAAACAAATATGCAGTAGTAATTAGTTACATCTAAAAATAATATTCCAATCAAAACAGATAGGCAATAGCTGTCAGACTGAACAATTATCATGCATCATTAATCGGTAACATTCAATAACATCACAATTCAAACAGATTTGTAAAAGCAGTCAGTTGCATCTCACAGTCTAAGCAATTATCATGCAATAGTAATGAGATACACCTAAGAGTATATCCAGTCCAAACAGATACACAATAGCAGTCCATTACATCCAAGAACAAAATCCTGGTCTGAACAACTATGCAATAGTAATCAGCTACAACCAAGAACAAATCCCAGTCCAAACATAGGCAATAGCAGTCAGTTCCATCCAAGAACACAACCCACTCTAAACAATTATCATGCAATAGTAATCAGTTACACCTGAGAACATAACCCAGTCAAAATAGACAACAGCAGTTAGTTACATCCAAGAAGATATTGCAGTCCAAACAGATAGGCAAAAGCAGACAGATACATCCAAGAATCAGTTACAACCAAGGACATATCCTAATCCAAACAGATAGGCAAAAGTAGACAGAAACATCCAAGAATCAGTTACAACCAAGGACATATCCTAATCCAAACAGATAGGCAAAAGTAGACAGATACATCCAAGAATCAGTTACAACCAAGGACATATCCAAGTCCAAACAGATAAGTAAAAGTAGACAGATACATCCAAGAATCAGTTACATATAGTTGTGGTCATGGTACCCAAGATATAATCCAAACTCATAAATCCATAAACGAATGACAAATCAGAATGTTCAGACCAACAGACATGGACCCCAGAATAAAGGGTGTAATCAGGCATCCACGGATAGTAAGCATTACTTGGTAAGCAAGCTTTGCCCACCATGCCCATGGGCCTGAATGAAGGAAATGAAGTAGTTACATCAAAGGACATATCCTAAGCCAAACAGATAGGCAAAAGCAGACAGATACATCCAAGAATCAGTTACATCCAAGGACATATCCTAGTCCAAACAGATATGCAACACCAGCCAGTTACAGCCATATTACATTCCAAACAGATAGGCAATAGCAGTCAGTTTCATTCAAGAACAAAACCCCGCCTGGACAATAATCATGCAATAGCCGTCAGTTACATCTAAGAACATATTACAGTCCAAACAGATAGGCAAAAGCAATCAGATACATCGATATTCCAGTCAAAACATATATGCAATAGCAGTCAGCTACATCCATATTCCAGTCCAAGAACACCACCGTAGTAGGAACAATCATCATTCAATAGTAATCCAAGAACATACCCCAGTCAAAACGGATAGACAATAGCAGTCAGTTTCATCTAAGAACAAAACCAAGCTTGAACAATAAGCTTGCAAAAGCAGTCAGTTACAACCAAGAACATATTCTAGTCCAAACAGATATGCAATAATAGACTTACTTTCATATTCCAGTCCCAAACAGGTAGGCAATGGCAGTCAGTTACATCCAGGAACAAAACCAAGTCTGAACAATAATCATGCAATAGCAGTTTCATCCAAAAACATATTCCTGTCCAAAAAGATAGGCAATACAGTCATTCATCCATATTCCAGTCCAAACAAACATGTAATAGCAGTCCATTACATCCATATTCCAGTCCATACAGATATGCAATAGCAGTCAGTTACATCTGAGAACATATTCCAGTCCAAACAGATATGCATATAGCAGTCAGTTACATCAAAGAACAAAACTGCAGTCTGAACACTTGTTATGCAATAGCAGTCAGTTACATCCAAGACCATAATCCAGTCCAAACAGATAGGCAATAGCAGTCAGTTACATCCAAGAACAAAAACTCAGTCTGAACAATTATCATGCAATAGTACTCAGTTACATCCAAGAGTATATTCCAGCCCAAACAGATAGGCAATAACAGTCAGTTACATCCGAGAACAAAACCACAGTCTGAACAATTAGTCGAACTTCGATGGCTCGAACCCCTTGGGGACCATGAAAATATGTTCGAGACAGCGGTAATTCGAGCTACGGAGGGTTACTATTAGTGCCATACCAGGAGGCATAATGGAGATAATTGTGGGATATCTTTTCGGTGTTCTATATTATAAACATACGTTGTGTGTACTCATCAGAATCGCCTCATCAAGGTGATTCTAATGAGTGCACACAACCTACATTTGTAAGATAAAGGAAGAAAATCTCCCTTAATTATCTGTATATCATATTTGGAGGAAATCCCTGCGGACTCAAGAACGTGTTCCACTCATCCATGGTAAAAGAGCCATCGAGGTTCGAGCCATTGAAGTTCTACTGTATCATGCAATAGTAGTAAGTTACATCTAAGAGCATATTCCAGTCCAAACAGATAGGCAATAGCAGTAAGTTACATCCAAGAACAAAATTGCAGTCTGAACAATTATCATCCAACAGTGGTCAGTTACATCCAAGAACAAATTCCAGTCCAAACAGATAGGCAATAGCAGTCAGTTACATCTAAGAACACATTCCAGTCCAAACAGATAGGCAATAGCAGACAGTTACATCCAAGAACATATTCCAGTCCAAACAGGTAGGTAATAGCAGTCAGTTACATCCAAGAACACATTTTCCAGTCCAAACAGATATGCAATAGTATTTAGTTACATTCATGAGCATTTTCCAGTCCAAACAGATAGGCAATAGCAGTCACTTACATCCAAGAACAAAATCGCAGTCTGAACAATTATCCTGCAATAGTAGTCAGTTACATTCAAGAACATATTCCAGTCCAAACAGATATGCAATAGTAATCAGTTACATTTAAGAATTCTCAGTCCAAACAGACAGGCAATAGCAGTCAGTTGCATCAAAGAGCATATTCTAGTCCAAACAAATATGCAATAGTAATCAGTTACATCCAAGAACATATCCCATTCCAAACAAATGTGCAATAGTAATCAGTTACATCTGAAAATAATATACCTGTCCAAACAGATAGGCAATAGCAGTCAGTTACACCCAAGAACATATTCCAGTCTGAACAGATAGGCAATAGCAGTCAGTTACATCCAAGAATAAAACCCATTCAGAACAATTATTATGCAATAGTAATCTGTTACAACGGAGAACATATCCCAGTCCAAATAGATAGACAATAGCAGTCAATTACATCCAAGAACAAAACCGCAGTCTGCATGATTATCTTGCATTGCAGAAGTAATCAGTTACATCCAAGGTTATATCCTAGTCCAAACAGATATGCAATAGCAGTCAGTTACATCCATCTTCCCGTCCAAACAGATAGGCAATAACAGTCAGTTTCATTCAAGAACAAAACCCCGGCTGGACAATAATCATGCAAAAGCCATCAGTTACATCCAAGATCATATTTCTGTCCAAACAGATAGACAATAGCAATCAGATACATCCATTTTCCAGACCAAACATAAATGTAGTAGCAGTCAGTTACTTTCATATTCCAAGATCACCACCATAGTCGGAACAATTTTCATGCAACTGTAATCCAAGAACACACCCCAGTCCAAACAGATAGGCATTAGCAGTCCGGTACATCTAAGAACAAAGCCCAGTCTGAACACTTATCATGCAAAAGCAGTCAGTTACATGCGAGAACATATTCCAGTCCAAACAGATATGCAATAGCAGTCAAGTATGTCCAAGAACATATTCCAGTCCAAACAGATACGCAATAACAGTCAGTTACATCTATATTTCAGTCCAAACAGGTAGGCAATGCATCCAAGAACAAAACCAATCCAAACAGATATGCAATATCAGATCCATCCAGATTTCAGGCCAAACAGGTAGGCAATGGCGGTCAGTTACATCCAAGAACAAAACCAATCCAAACAGATAAGCAATAACAGCCAGTTACATCCATATTCCAGTCCAAACAGATAGGCAATGGCAGTCAGTGACACTTAAGAACAAAACCGAGTCTGAACAAGAATCATGCAATAGCAGTCAGCAAAATCCAAAAAGATATTCCTGTCCAAACAGAGGGGCAATAGCAGTCATTTACAGCCATATTCCAGTCCAAAAAGATCTGCAACAGCAGTCAGTGACATTTATATTCCAGTCCAAACAGATATGCAAAAGCAGTCAGTTACATCCAAAATGATATTCCAGTCCAAACAGATAGGCAATAGCAGTCAGTTACATCGAAGAACAAAACTGCAGCCTGAACAATTATCATGCAATAGCAGTCAGTTACATCTCCAAGACCATAATCCAGTCCAAACAGATAGGCAATAGCAGTCAATTACATCCAATAACAAAACTGCAGTCTGAACAATTATCATGTAATAGTAAGCCAATGCATTTAAGAACATATTCCAGTCCAAACAGATAGTCAATAGCACTCAGTTAAATCCAAGAACAAAACCGCAGTCTGTACAATTATCATGCAGTAGTAGTCAGTTAAATCCAAGAACAAAACAGCAGTCTGAACAATCATCATTCAACAGTAACCAGTTACATCCAAAAATATATTCCAGTCCCTCTTGTTCGTCTGTCATGACTGACAATGACCAATCCTAATCAACTGTGTGATGTGTTATTATTTGTGTGTTCTAAGATGACTGATGAGACCAGTCTTAGCTCTAAACTGCCTGTTGCAGATAGAACAAGAGAGGTCTGAGGAAGAAAGCGCTGCTGGTGATACCTTAGCTCTGGCTTTCTGCTGTGCCATTTCTGCTCGGCTTCGCTGATTCTTTTTGCTTCGTATTCACCAGCTCCCCTTTTTATGAGGCCTCACCACTTTGTACGATCTTGTGCAATCTGTTCCCATGACTCTGTTGGTATGTTGGTCTTTAACGGACGTTTTGAGGGTGTCCTTGTATCGCTTCTTCTGACCACCATGGGAGCGTTTTCCTACTTGAAGTTCTCCACAGAGGATTTTCTTTGGCAAACGTTCATCAGGCATTCTGGTAACATGGCCTGTCCATCTTAACTGTGCCAATTTTAGAAGAGTATGTATACTCTGCATCCCTGCCCGTTTCAGAACTTCTGTGTCTGGAATCCTGTCTTGCCACTTGATCTTTAGAAGTTTTCTAAGACAGCTTGTATGGAAGTGGTTCAGTCTTTTGGCATGCCGTTGGTAAACTGTCCAAGTTTCGCATGCTTATAATAGTGTTGGCAGCACTACCGATCTATATACTTTCAGCTTTGTGTCAAGTCTGATTCCACTTCGGTCCCAAATACTTCCACGTAGCTGGCCAAATGCTGCTCTAGGTTGGCAATTCTAGCATTGACTTCATCATTAATGTGCACCACTCTAGACAATGTGCTTCCAAGGTAGGTGAACTTGTCTACCACTTGCAGTCGTTGACCTTTCACTGTGACAGTAGGCTACTTGTAAGGCTTTCCAGGTGCTGGCTGATATACTGTCTCACTTTTTTGATGCTGACTGTGAGATCATAGCTGTCACATGAATCAGATATTTGATCCACACCTTTTTGCATTTTCTCTTCTGTTGGAGCACCCTTTGTCATGTCATCAGCAAAGGGGAACTCGCCTAGCACCTCTGTCTGCACCTTAGATTTAGCTTGCAACCTTCTTAGGTTGAAAAGTTTCCCATCAAAGCGATACGTAATAGGTATACCATTGTCTCCATCCTGGAAAGCATCTGTAAGCATGGCAGAAAACATCATGCTGAACAGCATTGAAGCTAGTACACAGCCTTGCTTAACTCCATTTGTCACAGGAAATGGATCAGAAAATTCGCCGTCATTTTGGACCCTTGCAAGCATACCATCATGGAACTGCCACACCATTGCTATGAATTTTGCAGGACAACCAAACTTTGCCATAATTTTCCAAAGTCCCTCACGAATGACTCTGTCAAATGCTTTGGTAAGGTCGACAAAGGTCATGTAGAGGTCCACATTCTGTTCCTGGCATTTTTCTTGAAGCTGTCGTGCTGTAAAGATCATGTCTATTGTTCCTCTGTGTTTCCTGAATCCACACTGGATTTCTGGTAGAAGTCCTGACCGTTCCAGGTGTTCATTCAATCGGTTCAGTAGGACCCTAGGAAGAATCTTCCCAGCAATTGACAATAAAGAGAAGCCTAGATGTTTGTCACAGACTTGAGGATTCCCTTTCCTTTTGAATAGGTGGATAATTGTTGCATCCTTGAATTCTTGAGGGATGGCTTCTTTTCTCCACATAAAGTGAAATAACTCTGTCAGTTTCTCTGCAACTGGAGGACCTCCTGCTTTGTAGATCTCTTCAGGTATTGCATCTGATCCTTGTGCCTTGCCAGATGACAGGAGTTTTATTGCTTTCAGTGTTTCAGAGACGGTTGGGAGCTCATCAAGCAGTGGATTACATTCCACCTATGGTAGTCTGTTGATAGCTTCACCATTGATAGATGATGGCCGATTAAGGACACCATCAAAGTGTTCAGCCCATCTTTTCAAGATAGCTTCTTTGTCAGTCAGAAGACTAGTTCCATCTGCACTAAGGAGTGGGGTGGATCCTGAGCT
The DNA here is from genome assembly GCA_964016985.1 of Anodontia alba. Lineage (NCBI taxonomy): Eukaryota > Metazoa > Mollusca > Bivalvia > Lucinida > Lucinidae > Anodontia > Anodontia alba. The sequence continues at coordinate 1,031,355 of OZ024822.1, forward strand.
CTGGGGACCATGTAATGTCTTGAGTACATCAAAGAACTTTTTCATGTCCTTTCTGTCTGCAAAGGATTGGATTTCATCAGCCTTTTTTCTCAGCCAGGAGTCTTGCTTATCTCTGAGCCTCGTCTGAACTGTCTTGCATATGTTTGAATAGGCAGTCTTGCTAGATACTGAGCTGGTATTTCTGAGGTAAGCCTTGTGTTTTTGGTGTTTCTCTTCAAGGAGTCCCTGAATTTCTTTGTCATTCTCATCAAACCAATCTTGGTGTTTGCGAGATACTGGTCCTAGGGAATCCATTGCTGAAGAGTGAACGGTGTCTCTGAAGACTGTCCAGCTCTCATCTACATCTTCTGAACTGTGTTCCAGTGCATCTAAACGGCTGCAGAGATCGTTGACGAATGCTTGCCTCTTGCTGTCTTGTTTCAGCTTGGAGACATCTAATTTCTTTGGCACCTTCTTGCCTTGTGGTCGTCGTACAGGCTGAATGCGCAGGTTGAGTTTGCTGACAACAAGTCTGTGATCTATCCAACAGTCTGCACCACACATAGTTTTAGTCACTCTGACATCCTGTCTGTCCTTCCTGCGCACTATGACATAGTCAATGAGATGTCAGTGTTTGGAGCGAGGGTGCATCCATGTTGTCTTTCTGCGAGTTGGTAGACGGAAGACTGTGTTGGTGATCAGTAATTCGTGCTCTGCACACTTCCTTAAAAGGAGGAGTCTATTGCTGTTGCACTTCCCTACACCTTCAGATCCAATCACTCCTTCCCAGGTCTGGTGGTCTGTGCCCATCCTGGCATTGAAGTCCCTGAGGAGGATGAGTTTGTTTGTCGGGGTGCTGCAGAAATCACAGAATCCAAATCATCATAGAACTTGTCTTTAATCTCATCTGGGTTGTTCATTGTGGGTGCATAGGCACTTACATTTGTTGCATGCCTCTTGCCAGATAAGGGAAGTCTCAGCATCATCAGGCGGTCATTTATGCCTTTGGGAAGTCCTGACAGCTTGCTGACGAGGTGTGACTTTGATACATTGACTGAGTTGGGAACCTTTATGCGAACCGAATTTTTATGTGTTTCTGTATTAAGAGTAGCATCGGGACCCAGAGTGAAGTTAGCTAGCTGTAAAAGTGCTTTAAACCCCCCGGTGGTTTGCTCTACTGGCCGTTCTAAGGCGGTGGTCCCTGTTTTAGTCTTACTCTTTGTTGCTTTGTGGCTTATTCTACGAGGCGATTTGTTGTATGTCGTTCCGTGTATCATTTTGTTCTTGTGTTTTTCAGGCCTTTACCTCGCTTGGGGAAGAGAGAGCTACTCTTAGTGCTTTTCGTACGTTTGTTCGGTTTGTGCTTGTTTGGATTTGTCGGTTTCCTCTTCCTCTTGGGGTCTGGGAAGAGCTGCGGTTTGTGATTGTGGCACTCCCTGGACTTTTCTCTTACCTTTTTTTTGATGGCAAATCCTACTCCTGCTTCACGCCGCTCTTCTGTTCTTGCGTCCACTCCAGAAGAAAGTGTAGCCAGTACCAGCTTCTTTTAAAAGTCCTTCTTCTGCAAGGCGAGTCTCACTCAGAGCTGCACTCTCGACTTTGGATCAGTCAAGTTCTCTACCAACTAGAGCTGTTCTTCGCTCAGGTCTGTCAGAACTTGAACTGTCCATTAGGCACATTCCAAGCGCCGATGGTTAGAGGTATCACCTTCATCTTCTTTTTTCTTGTTCGACCGCTAAGTGGGATTCCCGCTGATCGCGGTTAACCAGCCAGGAGTTTTGAAGCAGGCAATTGTTTAGGGCACCTTTTCTAGCCCCTTCCCCATGCTACGGGGGTGAGCAGTGCGATCCTAAAAAGATCTGCTCAGTCGCTCAGTTCGGTTGCCGAATTCCCCATACTGCTTCGCTCTTAAGGAAAGCGACCATATAGAACCAAGCCGCTTGTGTGCAGGTCCGCAACTACAGTTCTAGTGTTTCCTCACCTGCTGCTTCGCTTCTCGCCCATCGCTACAGCGCTTTTGTATGATTTACATATATGTGTTTGCTGTGAATGTGTGTTACTGATTAAGATGACATGCGCTGTGAATTGGATTATAGTGAGGGAGAGGCGCACAGAGTCAACCTCACTTTCTCATCCTGACCTAGCTGGATCCAGAGGCAAGACAGTGTCAGGACATCTGGAGCTAAGCCCGGATGCAGTGGATGGCCATGACTTCTTTTGTGCCTTGCCATGCTCTCCATGCTCCACAACATGTTGCTGCATCGCCATTTGGGCCGTTGAATCATAGTAATGATTTCTTCCTCCCCAGATGCCGAAGCAGACTTAACATAACTGGAATAGGCAAATCCAGGCATGCGTTTTTTTTTTGTTTAGAGTTGCCAACTTCTAGATGGATTGCCGACCAGGGCTTGAGAGCTCCATCTACCCTAGATATTGCTACACAGATTCTGTTAACAGCTATATAGAAGCAGTAACTTAAATGTCTTATGTAGCAAGTCCAAACAGATAGGCAATAGCACTCTATGTCATATGTATTCTATGTCTTATGTATTCCAGTCCAAACAGATAGGCAATAGCACTCAGTTACATCCAAAAACAAAAAAAAAAAAAAAAAAAAAAACGCAGTCTGCACAATTATCATGCAACAGTAATCAGTTACATCCGAGAACATATTCCAGTCCAAACAGATAGGCAATAGCAGTCAGTAACATCCAAGAACATCTTCCAGTCCAAACAGATATGCAATAATAATCAGTTACATCCAAAAGCATATCTCAGTCCAATTGTAATCAATTACATCCAAAAACATATCTCAGTCCAAACAGATAGGCAATAGCAGTCAGATACACTCAGGAGCATATTTTAGTTCAAACAGATATGCAATAGTAATCAGTTACATATAAAACATAGATGTAACTGATTACTATTGCATATCTGTTTGAACTAAAAAAACAGATATGCAATACCCAGTCAGTTACATCCAAGAACATATTCCAGTCCAAACCAATAGGCAATAGTAATCAGTTACAGCCAAGAACATATGCCAGTTCAAACAAATATGCAATGGCAGTCAGTTACATCTAAGAACATATCACAGTCATGTATCCTGTAATAGTAATCAGTTACATCCAAAGACACAGAGTACAAATAAATATGCAATAGAACTCATTTATGTCCAGTTATAGCCCCCTTGTCTGAATAGATATTGTTCTATGTCTGAGAGCACATAAGCCAGACTGAATGATTAATCACAAATAACATCCAAGGAAGCCCACCTGATATAACAGAACTGTCAAAAACATCCTGGTGAAATTCCAAATATATCACTGCATCATCATAAACATCATTTCAATGAAACAAAAGTTTCTATGATCACGATATGAGATTACAAATAGAAATATTCAAGGCACAACTTCCTACTTTTATCTTCAAGACTTCACACTTCCAACTCATTTCTTCTTGCCCTGGCTTCTTACCATTACTTCTCATTCCCGTGTCTTCAGATTTCCCACTTTCTAAATTGCCAAAGCCGCCATGTTGTAGATGGTGAGTTAACTGTTGTTGCTGTTGGCAAATACAGGAATCCAGAATTTGGAAGTAAGAATTTATTAAATTAGAAGTTCGGAATGAGAATAAAAAAAGTAAATTAGGCGTTGGCAGCAAGAGGTTGGAAAAGAAAGAAAGAAGTTAGGAGTTTCATGTAGGAAGATATAAGTGGAAATTAAGCAGTCATGGGTGGGAATAGAGAAGCTGGCTAGAAGTCGAAGTTAGAAGTAAAAGGTGAGAAGTTCTGAAATTGAAATCCGAAGTGCTGAAGTTGGAAGCAGAAAGTCAAAAGTAGAAAATCAGGTTCCCTCAAATCTTCCATAAACCATAAACTAACTTGACTAAATAAATCTGCCGAGTCATTGATAGGACCTAGGTTGGAATATTTATCTAGCAAGACATAGTGAGTCAGCCAACTGTCCAAAAAAAGTAATTTTAACTGCCAATACATAGTTAAATACTAATAACGTTTCTCGATCCCGACAACAGAGCTGTGGTAAGAGGAGAGAATTTTGCAAAGGTCTAACAGTCTAAAAAGGAATGAATATACTTTCAGGGGAGGTAGCTCTTGTCAAACTTGTTTTATATCCTGTCTGAAAAGAGTTCTACTCTAAGAGGAAGGAATTTGCTCCCAAAGAAATAAAATGCAGGAAAGAAAACAGGACAAGAAAGTTATCTCCCTTTTAAAAATGTCGGAAAAATCTCCAGGTGTATCTATTTATCTTAAACTCACCCAATGAGGAGCAGCTTCCTTACTCTCATCCCATTTGGTCCAACCAATGATGAACCATTTCCTTTAATCATCCCACACGGTCTAACCAATGAAGAACCGTTTCCTTACTCTCATCCCACTTGGTCCAGCCAATGAGGAACCGTTTCCTTAATCTCACCCCACTCCTCCAACCAATGACGAACTGCTTCCTTACTCTCATCCCACTCGGCCCAACCAATGGTGAGCCACTTCCTTACTCTCATCCCACTCAGTCCAACCAATGAAGAACTGCTTCCTTTCTCTCATCCCACTCCGTCCAACCAATGATGAACTGCTTCCTTACTCTCATTCCACTCAGTACAACCAATGAAGAACTGCTTCCTTACTCTCATCCCACTCAGTACAACCAATGATGAACTGCTTCCTTACTCTCATCCCACTCTGTACAACCAATGAAGAACTGCTTCCTTACTCTCATCCCACCCAGTCCAACCAATGATAAATCGCTTCCTTACTCTCATCCCACTTGGTCCAACCAATGATGAACCGCTTCCTTACTCTCTCATGATTCCACTTGTCCAACCAATGACAACCTGCTTCCTTACTCTCATCCCTCTCGGTACAACCAATGACAAACCGCTTCCTTACTCTCATCCCACTCGGTCCAACCAATGACGAACTGCTTCCTCCTTCTCATCCCACAGTCCAACTACTGAAGAACCGCTTCCTTACTCTCATCCCACTCATTCCAACAAATGACAAACTCATTTCTTACTCTCATCCCACTCGGTCCAACTAATGATGAACCGCTTCCAAACTTTCATCCCACTCGGTCCAATGATGTCTTAAATTTTACAAGTGATGACGAGAATCCATAAACATCTATGATTCATCAGCAGGGGAGATCTATGGCAGCATTCTTCAAAGTACAAGTCATCTGGTTCTGTCAATACCTATTAAGCTTACATAGACCAGTCTTCCTCACCCTTTGGTCTACAATGTGTGTGTGTGTGTGTGTGTGTGTGTGTGTGTGTGTGTGTGTGTGTGTGTGTGTGTGTTTTCCTATTTTTAGAAAATAGTACTTGACTAGACTTACCCAAGTTCCTACAGTTGTATTTGCTCTCCTTTTTATTGAAAATGTCTCTTTAAGAGCAAAATATTGTAACAACTCCTTTCAGTAATGTCACATTATAGATATAGGACTCGATTTTTTTTTTTTTTTTTTTTTTACTATTATTATTTTTGATAATTATACAAAAAGGAAATCAATGAACAGACTTGGGCAAGGCTAGTGCTTGATACTTCATGCAAACTGAGTCAATACTTCATGCAAACTGAGTCAAAAGCTGAAATTATTCCGCCACATTTAAACTTTGCTGGAGTCATTTGGATCATTTTCCCCAGACAATCATTACGAAAACACGCCTATTCAAATATGTAGAAAATTTAACCTCCAAAAACTGAAAATTTTCAGATAAAAAACTCTAATATTTTTCATTTTTCTGCTCGAAACATAGATTGTGGGTACTCTTTAGAACCGCTTCTGCGAGGCGGTTCTAACGAGTACCCACAATCTATGTTTTTGAGCAGAAATAAGACAAATAATGTATACCCCTGTAAACCCCAGTTTTACTATATAAAAGTGGGGTTTAAGGGGGTCAGAATTATATAGGCATGTTTTCGTGACGGCTGTTGTCAAATGGAAACCAGTTTTTAGCAAATATCCAGGACCATAACCCAGGTAAATAAAATTTTGAAGTAGCAAATACAAAATCTAAAATGTTGCCTTTCGAAACAAAGAACACACAAAAGAACAAAATCAGAGACTTGATCAGAGACTTTATTAAATCCATTCTTTCTATATAAACCTGTATACTGTAAGATCTTGTTTGAATCTCTGTCAAGTTACTGCATGGAAACTAAGTTTTAGCGCATATCACGGGCCATAACATGTCAAAACTGACAGATAAAGTTTGTTTTCAAAGTGAACAGTGGTTTTAAAATGTCGTCTGCTGAAACTTTTACCCAGCAAGCTAAGCATTAAACTACGTCTCGAGCATTACTTTTCGTTGTGGCTGCACTTAACATCATTTTGAAACAAAAGAAGAAAAGAACTAGACACGTGTCCAAAGTACACAGATGAGGCTCCCAACCCCCACCCCTCACTTTGCTCTTTGCCCATATGGCAACATCTATTTTCCAAATGTTCAATCTGACGTGTGATACATTCATACCCCTAGCCTTATCCCAGGATATGTCCCAAGGGCAACTCAACAGAGTTGAAGGCTTAAGTCTGGGTTAGTAGCATACCAAATTTCAACTTCCTAGCAAATTCAAGTTATGACCTCCAACAGAAACACAGATAAAAATATCAATGTAAAATCAGACCTGTTACATTTTAACCCTTAGCTTCATCCCAGGACATGACACAGGAGCAACTCTAGCACATAGTTGAAGGTTCAGGTCTGGGTGTACGTAGCATACCAAATTCAACTTATTTGCATTAAAGGTACCCAAGTTTGATACGTTATACATTTTGACCTCTAGCCCCACCCCAGGGTATGACCCAGGGGCAATTCTAGCACAGAGTTGAAAGTTTAGGTTTGGGTAAGTAGCATACCAAATTTCAACTTCCTAGCATAAAAGGTACCCAAGTTTGACCTGTTATAAATTTTGACCCCTAAGCCCACCCCAGGGAACGACCCAGGGGCAAATCCAGCATAAAGTTGAAGCCTTGAAGGTCTGGGTAAGAAGCATACCAAATTTCAAATTCCTTGCGTAAAAGGTATCCAAGTTATGACTTCCAAGAGAAATGTGGCATCGGCATGTACGCACGGACGGACGTAACATCACGGCGAAACGCTATATGTCCCACTCCTGCCTTTGGCAGGCGGGGGCATAGAAAAAAGGGAAAGAAAGAAGAAGAAGAAAAAAAAAAAAAAAAAAAAAAACGAAATAAATACAGTGTAGAGCAAACTATTTCATAGAGAAGAGATGTTTTCCCAGTGCATTTGGCCATAAACTAAACACTTCATCTGTCTGGTAATTTGATTCAAAATTGTCACATTGAAAATATTTGCACAGGAAATTCCACTGTTGACCCTTTTCACTTCTTAAGATATCTCAAGAGGTTTGAAGTATGTATTTAACCTTATGAATAACCTGCCTATTCAACCGCAAGCTCCTGTGGTTAACTAAGTAAAATATTTTAGCACTTTCACAAACTTGTTATTATGTTTTTGTTATTTTAGTTTTATTTATACATTTACTTATTACTATTTTAATTATTTGTAGGTGTACTAGTATTTTTTCTTTTATCTTAATTAATTAATCATTCTTATCATTGATTAAAGTCTTTACCGCCGTAATTGATCTATCTTCGGGTGTACACCTGTCTAAAAATCACACAGAGGCACCGCCCACTATTTTTCGCGCGATATGACGTCACGGAAGTACGTCTCGTGTGCACAAAAAGAAAGTATTGTGTATTGCTCTAGTTTGTGTATTCCGTTAAACTTGGATTAGTGCTGTCTAAAAAATGGATGAACAACAGCAGCCAGAGATTTTGCAAATCAATCTGACTCGAAGAGATTCTGGTTTGTCATGGGGTTTTAGACTGCAAGGTGGAGTAGATTTTAATACACCTCTCTCCGTTCAAGTGGTAAGTATTCCCGCATATTTTCATTTTTACTTACACTGAATATACAGGTGTGGATTTTCAATCAGCATTAATTTCCAGAGAGTAGATAAGTTTTCAAGGCTGTTTTAAATCTGTTTTGCGCTTTGTTCACAGTGACATTACTGACACTTGTTATTGTGTCAACTGCTCGTTCGAGGGGTCGTAAAAGTACATGTTTACATTTGTCAGACAATTTGTGTATTGCAATTGATAGACAGCTAGGAAATGTAACACCTGTGTTGCGATGCGCACGCGCTGCTGTACTTTCTATATAAGGTGTGCGACGTGTAAAACACATTCCGCTACTTAGAAGACTGACTGAAAACAACTTAATTGTTGGCATATCTGTTATTATTATTATTATTATTATTATTATTATTATTATTATTATATTCTGTCATGTAACAAAAAAGAATTACTAATAAAACTTGCAAACTGAACAGCTCCTATGCAAGAGAATCTAGAAAAAAAGCGTTTGTGTGTCCCTGGTGTGTGTGTGTGTGTGTGTGTGTGTGTGGCTGCATTGTGTTCACATCACACAAGCCCATGGCCTATCTACTAGATCTAGTGCACTTTTATTTAGTCATAAAATGGAGGGATATACTTGTAGATATGATACCCCAAAATCAGATTTATTTTACAGATCCATTTTACTACCTGTTGGTGTGTGTAAAAACTGCTGGATGAGTGGTAAACAGTGTTGATCCTGATCAGGTGCCACCTTCTGCAGCATCTGATCTGGATCTGTACTGTGTTTACTAAGGTCTGTCTGCCTGAATACTGGGGGTAAATACGGTACTTTGAATTTTATATAGGGTTCAATAAGAAATTTAAGAGATGTGGGGTAATTGAGATGACTTTGTAAATCAGTTTTATAAAAGAAGTGAAAATCGTACAGCATTTCCCTTTTTATTGTGCATACTAAACATGTTTTCAGAAAGCCAATATCTGTAAGGACAAATTTAACATATGAAAAATTACTTATCATGAATATTTATACTTTGTTTCATTCCTTTTTTCAATTACAAGAAAGAAAAAACTTTTTTTACTCAACAGAGTACTCATAGCATGCATTCAGGTGAACAGTTAAGTCCAAGTTCACACCTGTTCAAATAATAATATCGAAAATTTTACAACCAAAAAAGGAGAATTTTCAGATAAAAAATTCTGATATTTTTCGTTCCCGCTCAAAACATAGATTGTGGGTACTTGTTAGAACTGCCTCACCGAGGCAGTTCTAACAAGTACCCACAATCTTTGTTTTTTTTTAGCAGAAATTAGAAGGGTAATGTATACCCCTGTAAACCCCAGTTTTACTATATAAAAGTGGGGTTTAATAGGGTAAAAATTATATAGGTATATTTTTGTGATGCTCATCATGTAAATCAGGACTAGCCTGCCTAGGAAAAAGTGTGAGTAGATTAACTCACTGGCTTGATGTGTGATCTTAACAGTGTTAACTGTGCCACTAAACTCCAAAATAAAACAAACAAATTGGACTATAACACAGATACTTGGGGTCAGTAGAGCTTTCTTGCAGTTGGTAGAGCGGATGGTCCAAATTTAACCCTTGGATTTTTTTCTCTTTATTTTTTTTATCTTAATTTTTGCATTTTATTTTACTTGAACAACACCTAAAGTCATACAAATGGTTGCGCCACGTCTAGAAATCGTTTGAAAATAATGATATTTTATGGATATGATATAATTACCACAAGATAAACAACTTCGACGAGATCAATTTTGACCCGCTCCAGGTTAACAGCGCCGAGCCTTCCAAATCCAAAACAACAATGCAAATTATATACATCCCTCGATTCTGCAATCATTCACCTTTACGCTGATACGGATGTCCTTACAAAAGTCTCTTGAGTTCTTCCAATTTCCGACGAAAACTTCCTCAAATGCAAGCAATCTATCGTCTTCCACATCATAGTGCGACCTGTTTCCCGGCTTATTTTACAAATCGCCGTGAAACCTGGGAAACCATTTTACTGTTTCCCAGGGTCCACTCTGTATTGTAAATAAAGCAGGGAAACAGGTCGCACTTTGATGTGGAAGAAGACAGATTCCTTACATTTGATGAAGTTTTCGTCGAAAATTGGAAGAACTCAAGAGACTTTGTAAGGACATCCGTATCAGTGTAAAGATGAATGATTACTGAATCTAGGGACGTAAATAATTTGCATTGTTGTTTTGGATTTGGAAGGCTCAGCGCTGTTAACCTGGAGCGGGGTCAAAATTGATCTCGTCGAAGTTGTTTATCTTGTGGTAATTATATCCTATCCATAAAATATAATTTTTTTCAAACGATTTCTAGACGTGGCGCAACCATTTGTATGACTTTAGGTGTTGTTCAAGTATTTAAAAATAAAATGCAAAAATTAAGATAAAAAAAAAATAAAGAGAAAAAAATCCAAGGGTTCAATTTGGACCATCCGCTCTACCAACTGCAAGAAAGCTCTACTGACCCCAAGTATCTGTGGACTATAACATGTATATTAACCCATTGTAGTCAGAAAACTCATAAAAGGGTAATTGGCAAACAGTGCAGACCTAGATCAGATGCTGCAGAACATTGCGTCTGATCAGGGTCTCCACTGTTTGCAAATAGTTTAGCCATTTTTCTTTAGTAATATGTATATCTCATAGCTGTTCTTACCTAAAATTGAAATTGGACTCTTCCAAGAAATAGTGTGGGCTCAGAGTGTGGGAGAGTCTATTCAGTATACAATGGGTTAAGCTGTAAACTAATACTCTGCTGCACAAGAAAAAATCTTAAGAATTTGGTGAAAAGTTTCATTTCATTTGTTTTGGTGATAACCTTTCAATTGCAATAAAATCAAAGTGAATGTTTATATAAAACAGGTTTGGCCCTAGGATAAGGTAGGCTAATAGGGGATTAAAAGGTCAGTTGTCAGAGTATGATAGGTAGATAGATAGAATCAGGTTATAGAAGACACTACAGAAAACTTGTGATAAGTTTTTGGTTTTTGCTGATTGAAATGTACTAGTAGCATTCCTGGATAAGTGGATAGCCCTTAGCATTTAGAATGCTGGGTCAAAATTTTGGCAGATGACATTTTGAAATATTTTTCTTATTTTTCCCAGATTATAGGCATTGACATTTCATGCAAATTGTCTCCCAAGACAATTTGCTGAAATATCAAAACCTTTTCTTTTCTTCAGAAGCCAACTGATCTGGATCTACACTGTTTGCAAAGGCAGGGTATATCCGGGTTCAGCATGACAAGGGTTAATATTACTGAGATAATATGAATGAGTACTTATGGTTACTCAAGATAATCAGACACCTTAACCCATTTTAGTCTGAAGACCCCAAAAAGGGTAACTGGCAAACAGTGCAGATCAGATGCCACAGAATTAGATTGGGGTCTCCGCTATTCAGATAGTTTAGCCATTTTTCACTAGAAATATTTAAATCACATAGACTGACATACCTAAAATTAAAAATTTGGCTCTTCCAATATATTAGACATCAGGGGAGATAAGTACATAACTAAGAAAGTGAGAGTTGTCTCTTACAAGCAACATGCCTACTGGTCCTTTTCTATGTCCCTACCAACTATGAAAGCAATCCAGAGTAAAGGTAATATATAACTTTAAAAAAAAAGTTAAGCAAAAGGTACACCTTGGACATCAGGGAAGATAAGTACTTAATGAAGAGAGTTAGAGTTGTTTCTCTTGCAAGAGAAACACCTACTGGTCCTCCCCTTCATCCCTACCAATTTACCAAATATGAAAGTAATCCACTGAAGAATAAAGGTAACATATAAAATTGAGAAAATGTTAACCAAAAGGTAAACCTCAAACATCAGGTGTGAATAAGTACATAACAAAGAATGTGAGAGTTGTCTCTCTTGCACACAACACGTCTACTGGTCCTCCTCTTCATCCCTTCCAAATATGAAAGCAATCCATTGAAACATAAAGGTAACATTTAACTTTGAAAAAAGTTTAACCAAAAGGTTAATAACGCCCAACTCCTGACGCCCGACGCCCACCCACCTGGACATAGCTATTTTAAAGGACAGATTTTTTTAAAAACCCGTCCAAAAACTAGTTTCCATGCAGTAACTTAACATGAGATTCAAACAAGATCTTACAGTAGCTTATTGGCTACTTGACTAGGGTTTATATAGAATGAATAGACTTGATAAAGTCTCTGATCAAGTCTCTGATTTTGTTCTTTTGTGTGTTCTTTCTTTCCATTTAGGCAACATTTTAGATTTTTTATTTGCTACTTCAAAATCTTATTTACCTGGGTTATGGCCCTGGATATTTGCTAAAAAGTGGTTTCCATTTGATAACAGCATTGTCTGAGGAAAATGATCCAATGACTCTAGCAAAGTTTAACCCTTGTCCTGCTGAACCTGGATATCCCTGTCTTTGCAAACAATGTAGATCCAGATCAGTTGGCTTCTTCAGAAGCCAACTGATCTGGATCTGCACTGTTTGGCATTAAGTATGTGAATTTATAGCAACAATCGGGATCAAGTAATCTGATTGGCTGTAAATTGAAAGTGGGTGTGGCATCTTAATTTATTCAGCAGGACAAGGGTTAAATGTGGAGGGATGATTTCGACAACTTTTACAGGATTTCCATGTTGGGAGGTTTAGTGGCTGAGGTATCAGTCTGTTATTCCTAGAAAAAAGAGTGAGGTCGTTTATTTAATTACAGAGGGTGTCTTTGTTAGAACAAATACTGTATCCACTTGTATCAGTCTGTTATTCCTAGAAAAAAGAGTGAGGTCGTTTATTTAATTACAGAGGGTGTCTTTGTTAGAACAAATACTGTATCCACTTGTTAATGAACTACATATATAGTCTTTAAGTAGTGGTAATATGGTAAAAGTGTCTGCCTCATAAGATAGGAATTCTACTGTACTTTATTTATTGACCCTGCACCATAGACATTTCAAAGCATTCTTCTCAGTAAAAGTGATTATGAATTTAAATGAATTCTACCTGACTGTCCTGTTGAGTTTGACATGATATAACAGCACATGGGAAATTATAGTCTGACACCTCATTGATTTTTATAGAAATTTTTGCATATTGATGACAAGGTTAACCCTTAAAGCGCCAGTCAAAATTTGTAGCAGACGACATTCTAAAAATTTTTTTTTTTTAGTTTTCAGAGAAAACAAGTCTTGATATTTCATGTGAATTGTCTGCTTGGCAGACAATTCACATGAAATATCAAGACTTGTTTTCATCTGAAAATAAAAAAAAAAATCAAATTGTCGTCTGCTTTAGTTGTGATTGGCGCTTTAAGGGTTAAGTTAAGAGATATGAAAAATACTACACAGTGAACAACATACAGTATTCATTCTAATAAGCCTCCCAGTTTTAGTAAATGTCGTGTACACCTTTTTTATGGGCAAAAGATGTTAATGGCCAAATGCTATTCAAAATGGCTTTAGGGATTAAAAATATGTGATTACTTACCAAAATTATGTGTCGGGGAGCATTTTAGGGCTATGAATTGCGGTGCCCCTGGGACATTTATCATAGTAAATGTGGCCCATGCCAGTGTCATGATTGCAGCTTAAGATGATTTAAGGGAACTCAATACACTTGGTGGATTTTCTGACATTTTTACAAGGGGGACAACTTTTGTGACTTTCTGTTCACTCCTCTGAACACAAATCCTCTTCTGAATCTACTCTAAAAGGAAATACTTTATTTCCTTTGGGAGCAAATTCTTTTCTTTTAGAGTAGACTTAAATTTTTGAAAAATGTTGTGTTCTGACAAACATTGCAGACCCAGATCAGATTCCATATACACGTGTACTCTTATTTAGTCTGGTATTTGAATATTTATTGTATCTAAGGTTTCACCTGAGTGTTTGTTTAATATTTAGGGTAAATAAAGTATTACTCAAGTATTTGTCTGAATATATCATGTAAATAATGTATCTCTCATGTATTTGTCTGAATATTTAGGGTAAAGAATAGATTTCTCAAGTAATTGTCTAAATATTTAGGGTGAAGCAAGTACACTTGTATCACACAAGGATTTGTCTGAAGCGTAAATAAGGTATCATTTCACTCACGTTTTTGTTTGAATATTTAGGGTAAAGAAGGCATCACTCAAGTATTTGTCAGAATATTTAGGGTAAAGAATGTTTCACTTAAGTATTTGTCTGAATATTTAGGGTAAAGAAGGTATCACACAAGTATTTGTCTGACTGTTTAGGGTAATAATTAAGGTATCACTCAAGTATTTGTCTGAATATTTAGGGTAAAGAAGGTAGCACTCTAGTATTTATCTGAATATTTAGGGTAAAAGAAGGTACCACTCAAGAATTTGTCTGAATATTTTGGGTAAATAAGGTATCACTCAAGAATTTGTCTGAATATTTTGGGTAAATAAGGTATCACTCAAGAATTTGTCTGAATATTTTTTGTAAATAATGTTTCACTCAAAAATTTATCCAAATGATTAGGGAAAATAAGGTATCAGATATTTGTCTGAATAGTTAAGGTAAAGAAGGCATCATTAAAGTATCTGTATTTTTGTCTTTGGTGTGCAGTTTGAGTGGATGTTCATTTATAAATCAGTATTTTGTTATAATTATCTTTGTATATGTGCTTTCCATTTATTTGATTTTTATACCAAGATTCCAGCAATTTCTCTTAATTACAACATAAGGATTTCCACTTATATAATTTGATTTTCAATGTAAGAAAGGGGTCTCATGCCAAATGAGGGCTACAGAGGCCCAGATCAACATGCCCATTTGCACTGTCAGTTCTGGGTCTTTGTTGCATGTTAACAAAATCATTGGGTACTGTAGAATATATCTGTTGGCAGATAAGGCCCTGATCAGACAGGATGTATAAGCTTATCTTGGACTTTGCTGTTCACACTTGGCATAACAGCAATTTTCCCACAATGCATATTATTTGATCTCATCACAAGAAAACCATAGCTACAGATAAGAGGGGGTGGCCACATAATAGCTTTCTTATTTCTCCACGTAAACATATGTCGGCAAGGCGCTTCTCATTAGAAGCGCCTTGCCGACATATGTTTTCGTGGAGAAATAAGAAAGATGTCAGCATTTTTCGGATGAAAAGAGCACCTTATCTGTTGCTATGGAAAACTACTCTTAAGGGCACAGTGAACCAGTTGTGACAGGAGTTCTGTTTGGTGCAAAAAAAGTGTAGGGAAGCCCGGGTAGTTATTTTGTGTAAGGCGACCTATGATTGGTTAATAATAAAGATGAATTAAAACTTATCATTCTAATTTGAAGAAAAAAATGTTTGTGTGTAATTTTCTGCTTGTATCAAAGAAATAAATGTTTCTGTTTGTGTTTGCTGGAACCAAAAGATTCAATTTTTGATGCCAGTTGAGGGGTTGCTGCATTCAGCCTCCAAAAAGTCCCAGAAAGTGCTGGTGAAAGTGGTGTTTTTTCCATATTTATTTTGCTGTCTTAAGCCTAGACGTTGAATTAAAACAAAATTTGGAAGCCCAGCCATACCCTGAACTGAACTCTTAACCACCCAGTGGAATTACTATGGATCTCTATGGGAAAAATAATTAGTTCACTGTACCCTCCAGTGGAAAGCCACAAGAAAACTCTTAACCAGTGAAAAGCCATATCAGCTGCCTGGCACATACCTCCAATGAAAAGGCTTTTTTTCAGCCAAAAAGTTTGGATATTTTACTTACTTTTTCACAAAAACATATGTTGTGGGTACCCTGAATATATGTTTTTTTGTAGAAATAAGAAAACTATTTCTCTGGATAAACATTTAGCTTACGGTAAATGTCCTAAAATTTCGTACACGAAAGTGTCTGGTAAAATTGCATATGCAAACAGTGCAGACCCAGATCAAACTGCTCTATCAGTGTTTGCAATTCCTTTAAGTATTTTAAGAAACTACTGCATAAAAAAACAAAATTTGGGCAAATAAAGTATGGAATAAAATGTTCCAAATTTTAGGACATTTACCGTAACTCAGGCACTCCCTTTCCACAATTAACAGACAACACTTATTTGTCTCCGAAGTTTTCATTAGTTTTAAAATAAAGCTTTTTCAACTAAAATGTATTGATATTTTTCTTCACTTTCTTTCACTGCATTTCTTTAACCTTGTTAGTCACTGGGGCACTGCTGATGATTTTGAGATTGTTTCTTTCCATTGTGATCAATCTTCAAGCTTGCAAAGCTATGACTGGTCCAGTCCTTGATGTTATCTTCCCATCATTTCTTCTACTTGCTCTTCAAATGTGCCATATAGAATTGTCTGTGCCATGCCAGAAAAAGATTTGACAATACACCACTCAAGTTTTTATTTCTTTACCATGTTGAGGTGGTCATCATGGACACCAGTGGCATCTCAGCATTACGAAAACAGGCCTATTCAAATCTATTGAAAATCTTACCACCAAAAAAAATTGAAAATTTTCAGATAAAAATTCTGATATTTTTCATATTTCTGCTCAAAACATAGAGTGTGGGTACTCGTTAGAACTGCCTTGCCGAGGCAGTTCTAATGAGTACCCATAATCTATGTTTTGAGCAGAAATATGAAAAATAATGTATACCCCTGTAAACCCCAGTTTTACTATATAAAAGTGGGGTTTAAGGGGGTCAAAATTATATAGGCGTGTTTTCGTGATGGATTTCCTTGCGTACTTCCTCATTGGTGGTAAAGTCTATGTATGAGATGTTCAGTAGTTTGTGGCAGCATCTCGTTTCCAGGGCTGAATTCTTATCTCAAGTTCTGCAGTCAAAGACAAAGTCTCTCAAGTGTACAGAAGGTACATATATAACCAGGGAGTACATCAACTTGATTATTGAAAAGACGTATGTTGTCTGTACTCATTGAAGGCATAAAAACATATGTTGTGGGTACTGATAAGAAGACCGCACTTGCTTCTAATTAGAACCGATGTCGTTTCGTCAAATGGGCTTTTTATTTTTTGTTGGTTAGCCCTATTGAGTATGTTGATACTCGGTAGTGATCTCATTTCTAGCTTCTAATGAGTATGTATAACATAAGTTTTTGTGGTGAAATAAAAAAAAATATCTAGATACTCCTTATCAGGAATGTCATTCAGATTCTGTGCATAGGAGTCTAAGGAAAAATATTTAATCAGGAATGTCATTCAGATTCTGTCCATAGGAGACTAGGGAAAAATATTTAATCAGGAATGTCATTCAGATTCTGTCCATAGGAGACTTGGGAAAAATATTTAATCAGGAATGTCATTCAGATTCTGTCCATAGGAGACTAGGGAAAAATATTTAATCAGGAATGTCATTCAGATTCTGTTCATAGGAGACTAAGGAAAAATATTTAATCAGGAATGTCACTCAGATTCTGTACATAGGAGACTATGAAAAAATATTTTAAAGAAATGTCTGCTGATTATAAAATTCAGCAAGTTAAAATTAAACCTGCCATTGTGTATACCACATGACTACCATGTCTTCTAATTAATGCCTGCTCACTAATAAAAATCACATTATTTTTAAGTAAAATTATACATTGTAAAACCAATATAATGACTTGATGTAACACCCCAATATAATGACTTGATGTAACCATGGCAAGTGACGTACACTATTTCCCCTAAAACTTTCAGACAAACCTTTGCATGAGCACACAGCAAAGACGCAAATCTAAATGTTCCAAAAAGAGTTTGTGATCAGGTTTGCCCTTCAGTCAGTATTTTTAGACACAGCACCAGGTGGTCAAGTAGATGCTTTTAACAATTTTTAATGGGTTATAGAATAGCTCCAGATAAGAGGAAATGTCTGCTTCTAATAGCTTCCCACAGCAAATGTTTTAACCTATTGTAGACTGAATGAACTCCCCCATACTATATATTTGAAGATTCTAATATCGATTTTAGGCATGTCAGGCTAGGTGATCTAGATATTCTTAGAGAAAAATGGTTAAACTATTTTTCAGACAGTGGAGACCCTGATCAGACCCCACATTCTGTGGCATCTGATCTGGGGGTCTGCACTGTTTTCCAGTCTCCAGACTACCATGTCTTAATGGAGAAATAAGAAAAGTGGTTGAAAAAAAGTTCCTTATCTGGAGAGGTTCACTAGCCAAGTGGTTAGAGCATTTGACTGCAGTGTTGAAGGTTGAGGGTTCAAGCCCAATTCAGACTATCAACTGAAAACTCTCTGCTCAGCCAGCAGTGATAGGTACCTTACAAGGGAAGGTTAAAGGCAGAGAAAGGAGGGGATTAGGTACCACCTTTCATATGCTGTAGCCATGGTGGGCTCTAACTCCCACTGCCCTGATGACCACAAGGCTATGGGACACCTTTACCTTTTACCTTTATCTGGAGCTGTGTTAACCCAGTTATGTTGAGTGGACCTTTCTACCACAACTCTTTGGACTGGTCTATTTCCAGTAGCAAGGTGTCTGGTTAGTTTTATTATTACTATGTTTTATAGAAATTCCTATAGTTAATACAAACAGTGTAGACCCTGATCAGATGCTGCAGAATGCAGCATCTGATCTGGCTCTGCACTCTTTGCCAATTTATGGGAATCTCCAGACTAAAATGGGTTAAAATACCCTCACCCACAATTATTTTATTTACATGTTTTTTTTCATTCTCAGGTCCAACCTAAAAGTCCTGCAGACAGATGTGGTCTAAAGGCAGGAGACGGTATCTTACAGATAAACAATGCCGTTACAGACGGACTTACACACGAACAGGCAAAGATGGAAATAATTAGATCTTGTAATGACATCAGCTTGATCATTCAAAGGTATGTTCTAATTATAGCATTACTGGGTAAAAATTTCAGATGACATTTTGAAATATTTTTCTTATTTTTCTCAGAAAATAGGCTTTGACATTTCATGCCAATTGTCCCCTGAGGAGACAATTTGCATGAAATGTCTAAGACTATTTTCTGGGAAAAATAAGAAAAATATAATCAATTTGTCATCTGCTGAATTTGCCCAGAGAGTGGTAAAGGTTAATCGTTAGCATATTGAAATTAGTGGATTGTGGGTTAGTGATGTATGCTGTGTCAAACAAACTTGTATCTTCCAGTATAATAGTGAAATACACAGGGTCAGATCATCCTGCTTGATTTCACCTGCTCATAATATATGCTGAAGTCTCCCATCACAGGAACTTCATTATTCATCATCAGCATCATCATCAGAGTTTTGATTAACGTGCAGGTACAGGGGCCCACTTCCAGGTAGCTGGCTTGCTGCATGCATGACAGACCTCACACCAGATCTCATGAGGTTGATAGCCGAAAGGTTCCACTCTCTGCAATTCCTCTCTGTCAGCTGCTTCCATGTCAACATGGGCCTCCCAGGCCCACGCTTTCCATCAGCCTGTATGTCACAAGCTGTCTTGACTGCACCATTGGAGCGTTCCACATGTCCATACCAGAGGAGCCCTCTCCTTCAGAATGAGGTCCAGATCCTCAATGCCAAGCCACGCAAGTAGCTCATTGCACCTGATGGTGACATTGTCTTGCGGCTTGACATTTCAGATCTGTCTGATCATTGCCCTGTCTTTCTGCTGCAGATGTTAGAGGTTTGGCTTTGTCAGTGGCCAAGTCTCACTGGCATGGAGCATTGCGCTCCGCACACAAGAGCTGTACATGCGGTTGCTTGTCTTGAAAGAGAGGTAGTGGGAATAGAGAACTGGTAGCAGCTCCTTGAACTTCTCCCAGGTGGTTTACACATATTTTCGGTTGAAAGTTCACAGCCTACGGCTACTGAGAGCATGTCTCCTAGGTAGCAAAAGGAAGCTAACACCTCCAGCTTGTCAGGTCCGACTGGGACCCCTCTGTGGTCCAAGGGGCGTGCCGTTCCATGGCACTGTGTACATCTGTAATCAGGGTCCTTTGTCAAGCGCTTGAGCCCACTCTCTTTTGCACCCAGTGCTTGCAGCCATTGCAGAAGATGCTGTTGCTGCCTACTCCATTGAGACAGACAGCACATGGAAACTCACCAGAATTCTGCAGGCCCATACCGCAGAGCATGAGGTTTGTCTTTCCTGCATTTACTCTCAGTCCTTTCTCCTCCATTGCTTTTTTCCATGTCAAGAGCCTCCTGACACATTCCTCGAGCGATTCAGCGATGATAACAAGGTCATTGGCATAGAGGTCCTCCCAGGGGACATCAGAGCGGAACTCGCGTGATAAGGCTTCAAGCACAATGATGAAGAGCAGCAGGCTGAGTACAGAGCCTTAGTGAACACCAACCTGCATTTCTAACTCTTTACTGTACCCCTTACCAACATAGACACCGCTCCATAGATTGGCATACATCCCCTGCACCAGTCGCACAACCTCCACACCAAGTTTTCTCAGCGCCCACCAGATGACCTTCGAAGGCACTCGATCAAACACCTTCTCCAGGTCTACGGAAGCCATGTTGTGGCAGCTAGGTACTTCTCTTGCAGCTGCCTGACAACAAAAAACAAAGATTGTCTGTTGTGCCTCTACCTGGGAAGAAGCCAAACTGGGAATCGTCGATTGACATCAACTGTCTGATGAGGCTCCAGGACTTTCATGACCTGCTTTGTCAGCTGGAGACTGTGGTAGTTGCCCCTTTCCAGTACATCCCCCTTACCTTTGTAGAAGCAGACAATGAAACTCTGCTCCCAGTCGGAGGGTACCTTGCCATCGCGAATGATTGCAGCATTGAGGTCATGGATCATGGAGGCACCCGTGTCACTGGCTGCTCGTATCATCTCCACCACTATGCCTGATGGGCCCGGTGCTTTCCTGCCTTTACCTAAGAGATAGCCTTCTTAACCATATCAGTGGTGATTGGGATGGGTGGGCTTACCACTGGTGGTTCGTCAGACAAGTGGTCTGGGTCCCAGTCAAACTCACATTGAGAAGCCTTTGGTAGTGCTCTAATCAGGCCTTCTGCTTTGAGTCTTCACTCATTGACATCTCGCCTGCATCATTCTTCACTGGTTTGTCACCACTCTCTTCTAAACTGGTTAGCAAGGCAGTAGACTTCTGAAAACTTGGGGTCAATATTCTCATAGACCTTCTTGTCGGCTTCTTGACGAGCATGATGCACTGCATGTCTGGCAGTGTGTTTGGCTGCATCGTATGATGCCCTAGTGCCTTTACCAGTCTTCCAGGCCTTAAAAACTTTCCTCTTGGCAGCAATGGCCTTTTCCACATGGTCATTCCATCACCAGGTTTCACAATGCCAACGGTGGGGCCGAATTGTGCCACACACCTCCTCAGTTGTCTTGAGCAGGCCAGTCTTGATATTGTTCCAGATATTCTCAGTGGCAGCATCAGCTACACCTGCAGACACACTCACATGCAAGTTAAAGACTTCCTGGAAATGATTGTTTGTCTGAGGGTCTTTAAGCTTCTAAACTTTAAGAGAAGGGGTGAACTTGCACTTGGATTTTGGTTTCACATCAGTCCTCATGTCGATTATAAGAAGCTGATGTTGCAGGGCTACCTCATTGCTAGGGATCACTTTTACATCTGTGACAAGCTTGTTGTCCTACTGAAAAGGATGAAGTCTATCTGTGTGGCTGCGTTTCCCGACTTGTATGTGATGAGATGGCTGTCACGTTTCTTAAAACGTGTTCCCAAGAAGCAGGTCAAATGCTGGATCATTAGGGTTCTCTCACCCTCAACATCTGGTTCTGGCCTTCAATAACCCATCACACCATGCACTTTCCTGTATCCAGCGCCTGCACGGCCTACATGGCTGTTCCAATCTCCACATGAGATCAGAAATTCGGATCCTGGGATCCTGACAGTCATAGCACACAGCTGATCAAAGAACAGGTCCTTAACCTCATCACTTATGTGGGGCATACACAAACAGAAAGGTAACCACATACTGGCCAACTATAACTTCTTGCTATTAACTCTTTCAGCCCTACAGATCAAACCAGATATGTGTGCAAACATTTTAGACCCTGATTAGATGGTTCATAATGAGCCATCTCATCAGGATCATCACAGTCTGCAGTTCTGTTATGATTTTAGACTTACATCCCTATTTGCAGCAGTGGACATGTCTGAATACAGTAATGGAAAAGTCCATTACATAAACTCTGGGTGGAAAGCGTTAGTGTTTGATATCTGAATACTGTGTGCATTGATTTTCTGTAAATACATGTACATTGTAATCCAAACAGGACCAGAATCCTTCAGATTATAGTCCTAATAAAAAAGTTCATTTTCCAAATTCCAAATAAATAGAACCTACTTGGATGGTTTTATACCCATATAATTCCAACTCCTTTTCTTTATAATATTTTACGCAATTTGATTGGTGGAAGGAAAAGTTTTATACTTCAATAAAGTCCAGGGCCCAGTTGTTCAAAACTAATGATGTCATTAGTAAATGATTCATTAAAATTTACATGGAGTGATACGCAAATATGCTGAAATTTTTTGCTGAAAAAATGTGAGTAGCTTTTGCACTCACATTTTTTCAGCAAAAAAATATCAGAATATTGTATATTGAATCCGCTAAAACAGTTAACGAAATGACCCTTAACAAGCTCGTTAAGCTAATGACGCTTTGAACAACTAGGCTCAGAGCAGGAATCTATTTTCAGATCTAGTTTCCTTCCCCTGCCTCAGAAGATTGACATTTTCTGCAAGAGTTGTAAAATGTTAATGACAAGAGTTAGAATTAGAAGGAAAGAATTATTACTTTTTGTGGATTTTATAAATGTGTAAATTCTGGTGAATCATTCACAAACTTAACATGAAGCCCGTCAGGCATTATTCAGTTTGTGAGTGATTCATCAGAGTTCACACAACGATAAAAATCCATAAAAATCAAAATATAGAAAATACAGGGCACATTATACATAGAGAATTTGAAGTCATGAATGATTCTGTGACTGGACAAAAAATGTCCTGATTAGACTGCACAGGTGCACAGATTGATCTAGGCCATCACTGCCTGCAAGTGCTTCAGAGACACCATTTTACTTGAGCCAGGCAAAATGAAATGCATAGCTGTAGATAAGGCATGTTTGTTCAACAAAATAACAATATGGAGAGTTTTCTATTTCTCCACCAGAAATCTAGCCCAGTTGTTCAAAGCACCATTAGCTTAACAAGCTTATTAGTGGTCAAAATGTTAACTGTTCTAGTAAGTACAGTATCTAATTCACAGGTCTTTTTGCTGAAAAAAAATGTGAGTAGCTTACTCATATTTTTTCAGCAAAAATATTAGCATATATGCTATATTTAATGATCAAAGTTTTAACCATATGTTAACTAACGCCATTGTTAGTTTTGAACATCTGGGCCCTGCCAATTAGCTTTAATGACTACTAATAGAAGTGCTTAGGGAAAGTAATCTGATGCATACCACAATACATGTGTGTAAGCTACAATGTGAGAATATTTATCTTTGGACATGTGCAAAGATTAAATCAGTTGCACAGTCTGTTCAGAATCTTCACTGAATACATTTTGAATAGCCAAGGATGCAAAGTTTCTATATGGGGACAACAAAGACTGTGATCAGATTGTGCGGATGTGCAGGCAGATTTGAGTCTTTGTTGGGTGCATATGACTGAAGGTACGTTTACTTGTGTTGCAGCTCATATATGTTCATTATGAAATAAAAATAATTTTCTGGATTCTCTGCTAGTCTGGAACTGTGCCATCTGCTATCTTTAACACTTAGCACTCTGGATAATCAGCAGACAATATATTGAAATATTTTTCTTATTTTTCCCAGAAAGTCTTCACATTTTATGCAAATTGTCTCCACTGGAGACAATTTGCATAAAATGTCAAAACTTTCAGGGGAAAATAAGAAAAATATAATCAAATTGTGGTCTGCAGAATTAGCTCAGAGAGTGGTAAAGATTAATTAGATTTTGTAATGACATCTCCCAGATCACTATAAATGGTACCATTAACCCTGTCACCCCTGAGTTGCTAAAGTCTGTTTTCATCTTTCTATTACCATTTTGGACATGTGCATTGTTGCATTTGCATCAATGCTGGTTTCACTGGTTTGGCACATTAATGGAAAGAAGAATTGGCGACTTAGTAAACACTATAGGACAGAATGACAGACTGTGTACATAGCTGATGAGCCAGCTCATGTCCACCTAGACTGTTTGCTTAACCCTTGTCCTGCTGAACCTAGATATGCCCTGCTTTTGCAAACAGTGTAGATCCAGATTAGTTGGCTTCTGAAGCCAACTGATCTGGATCTGCAATGTTTGCCATACAGTATTTGAATTTGTGTCAACAACCTGGATCAAGTAATCTGATTGGCTGAAAATTAGAAGTGGGCATGGCAACTTTATTAAGTATGACAAGGGTTAATTATAACTACTCTTCACAACATTGGGGCATGGCCATGTATAGTTGAGGAAAAGTGCAGTATTTTGACTTTTGCATTGACCCCTCCTCCCACACACACACCCTCTCCCCAGCCATAAGACCTCAGCACAAACAAACAAACATTCAGTTTGTCCCCACATTGCAGGCCTTTTTAGCAGAGCTCGGCTGGATAAGAAGTCATTATTGAATAACCCTGCAATTCGTCAATGGTACATGGTTGGGGGAGGGCTGTGGTTGCAAAGCACAAAGGTTTCTGTTATATATTAATACAGAATTAATTGATTGATCAAAATAGCTAAAGGCCCTGATTTCATGATCTTAGGAAACTGACAATTTGGGCCTTTGATGTTCATATAAGACAGACCCCTTTTCTCTTCCTTTGTATAGCTGGTTTGGCACAAAGAGGAAACTATAATAATTTTCTGGTCTTTGATACTTAGAAATACAAGGGAATAAAAAGTGTTTACACCAAAATAATCAACAAAGTGGCCTTGGTTTATTGGCAGCTTGTACTTGATGGTAATTTACTGCTTACAGTGCTATGAGCAAATTCAGCAGATGGCAAATTGATGAT
Organism: Anodontia alba; assembly: GCA_964016985.1. Classification (NCBI taxonomy): domain Eukaryota; kingdom Metazoa; phylum Mollusca; class Bivalvia; order Lucinida; family Lucinidae; genus Anodontia; species Anodontia alba. The sequence continues at coordinate 1,056,191 of OZ024822.1, forward strand.
ATTTTTCTTATTTTTCACAGAAAATAGGATTTGGCATTTCATGCAGATTAGACAATTTGCAAGAAATGTTAAATTCTATTTTCTGGGAAAAATAAGAAAAATATTTCAAAATGTCTGCTGAAATTTTTACTCAGCATGCTTAGCGATAATATTACTGGAGGATATTATCACAATAAGCCAGTTGTGGAAACCTCATAAAATGTACTTCATTGTATCTCTAGACAAGGCACTTTTTTCAACCAAAAACTGTGGATACTTTTCCTCATTTCTCCCTTAAAAGCAGATGTTATAGATTCTCATTAGAAGCGACCTGTCAAGGCACTTCTAATGATTACCCACAGTGTATGTTTTCATAAAGAAACAAGAAAATATTAATCTGGGTATCTCTTTTATCTAGGGCTATGCTTCCAGTTAAACATTGCCAAAGTTTTTGTTGTTGGGGCTTGTCAAGAGAAATAATACCTTATGACCAAGGCATTAAAGGTCTGGAGAATACAACTACATGCCTGATTAGCCTCTTTTGCTGATTTTGCAACAGATTTTACATTATATTTTAGTTACTCAGTCTATTTTATAATACTATCACTTAACACACTATGGGTAAATTCAGCAGACAACAAATTGATGATATTTTTCTTATTTTTCCCAGAAAATAAGCTTTGACATTTTATGCAAATTATCTCCTAAAGAGACAATTTGCATGAAATGTCAAAGCCTATTTTCTGGAAAAAAAAAAGAAGAAAAATGTCATCTGCTGAGTTTTTACCCAGCATGCTAAGTGTTAAGAAACTGGAGGTTGTGTATGTTTATGTTGTAATTTTTGGCAATCTACAGTTTGATGAAGGCATGTGTTATTTTCTGATGCACTCCCAAGAATTCATCAATTACAGTTTGGTGATTCTATCAGTTCTAATGAACAGCAAAGATAACCTCCACAAATGGACTTTGCCACCACCTTTGGTATGGTGGTATTGAGGAGTGGGATGTGGAAGACAAGAGCTATTGTTTTTACCCAATTGTTTATCCTTTTGTAATTTTCATATTTGAATTACTTCTCAAAGACAAGTTGCAGATACTCATTAATAGAGCTTTAGATAAACTGGGTAAGGTGAGGGGGAGAGGAACTGGAATGCCAGATAAACATTTTTTCTTATTTCTCTGTGAAAACATTATTAATTGGAAGTGCCTTGCTAAAACCATTCCTATAACTACAAACAACATCAAGACTATAAATATTGTTTAGTTGAAAAAGCATTCAGAGGTCTGTATTAGCTTAACCCTTAAAGTGCCGATCACAACAGCAGCAGACAACAGTTTTAAATATTTTTCACCTCTTTCAGAGAAAATAATACTTGACATTTCATCTGAATTGTCCACTTGGCAGACATTTCCTAGTCACATGAAATGTCAAGACATTTTCTCTAAAGCATAAAAAATAAATATTTCAAAATGTTGCCTGCTACAATTTTGCATGGTATTTTAAGGGTTAATAAGTGTATTCTACTGAGTGCCTGGAACATGTTTTCCAGGGGAAATACCATGTTTACCATAAGTATTGGGGCACCATATCTACTTACCATACTTGTGCTAAAATTTGAAATAGTCTGTTCTACTACCTTTTGATGTGTTTAAAATAGTGCTGTATGTATGTTAAACAGTGTAAACCCTGATCAGGTGCCATGTTCTGCAGTGTCTGATCTGGGTTTACACTTTTTGCAAAGGCCTATCTGTCCCAATACTTAAGGTTTATTATGGCAAGAATATTTATCTGTCTATCAATCTGATCTAGAGAGCTTATTACTATTGATAATAATTGATGTTGAAACCTTGATGTATCACAGAGTCAATCAGCAATATTACTGTTACCATGCAGGTAATGTTCATAGCTCAAGATAATAGCAGTATATATTTTTCCTATTTCTCCATGAAAACATATGTTATGGTATTCAATAGAAGCGCCTCAGCAAGGCGCTGCTAATGGGTACCCACAACATGTTTTTATGAAGAAATAAGAAAACTATCAAAACTTTTGGAGTGAAAAGAAAATCCGGATCTGGACTGTTGCATTTCCATACCAATTATTTTCTAGATGTAATCTACATATCTTACTGTACTTATAGCTGTTACTAGGTTCTTTGTAATCTTCGGACAGCTGTTTGGCTACCCATCAAACAGAAAGAGAACTTGTCTTTAGTGTTTGTGACTCCTACATGAAGCCATGGTTTTGTTAGCAAAGCTCTGTTATTTGTAGGGTTCTAGCTGAGGTGGACAACAAATGCCAACATAAATACAACATTCTTGTATCCAAACAATGATGTATAGTATATATATAAAAATAACCATTGTTGGTCATTTTTCTACATAATCTACGCATTTTTGTTTGGATTCAACTTGGTTGTTTAGCTAACATGGTTTTGCATAGCTACAGATAAGAGGGGGTATCCACATAATATTTTTCTTATTTCTCGACAAAAACATATGTTGTGGGTACTCATTAGAACAGCCTCTGTGAGGCGCTTCTAATGAGTACCCACAACATATGTTTTTGTCGAGAAATAAGAAAAATATCAGCATTTTTTCGGATGAAAAAAGGGTTTTGGGTTTTGGCTTAGGATCCCAGCAATAGTGTTATAAAGAGTTGTGGTGTAATAAAAATATCTTACAACATGAATGCCATACCAAAGGAATGAAGTATAGCTGAAAAATTTCTTGTCTATCGTGGGATTCGAATCCGTACTGCTTCTAATATACGGTAAATGTCCTAAAATTTCGATCACTTTGTTCCATCCTTTTTTGGCCTAAGTTTTGCTTTTTATGCAGTTTCTTAATATTCTTAGTGGAATGGCAAACAGTGTAGACCCAGGTCAGACTGATGGAGCAGTCTGATCTGCATCTACACTGTTTGCATATGCAAGTTTGGCAGACACTTTGGTGTTCAGAATTTTACGACATTTACCATACTCTAAAAATGTAAGACCATGAGTGTGGTGAGTCTCGGTCTTGTTTATTTGATATTTCCACGCTTTCTGTGCCACAGGGGTAACAGACTATAGAGGTAAGTGTTTAGAGAAAAGGACTCCCATCCCAGTGTTTCAGATAAGCAGGCTATTCTGATGAATGGTTTTCTTGTTTCTCCACAGTCTGTAGTTCATATTCAGGTATTGTTCTTGCTTCAGCATGGAAACAAGTCACAGCCTGATATGTCATTAATGAGATGATACTAGTGAGATGTAACAACATATGATGTGCAGCACAAGAAAAGAGCCCTTATTGCTTGACAGGAAAGGAAGGCCCTGATCAGCCTGCTCTTTTACACAGTTTGATCAGGGTGGGGATCGGGGCGTCCTTTCATCATTTTTAGGATCATTGGCTCCTGAGAAGGCCATGGTCAGACTGTGTGGATGCACAGGCTGATACAGGCCTTTTTCTGTTCCTGACAGACATAAGGGCCTTTGCTTTTCGCATCACATTAGAATCATCTCAAGGACATATGCTGTGATTTGTGTCCATTGTCAATTCGGAAAATTACATAGATATGAACTATGATAAATATATCTGATGAGAGGGGTATCCAGATAGTGTTTTTCTTATTTCTCCACAAAACATATGTTGTGGGTACTCATTAAAGTGCCTCTCTGAGGCACTTTTAATGAGTACCACAACGTATGTTGTCATGGAGAAATAAGAAAAATATCAATACTTTATGGTTGATAAAAAAAAAGTTCCTTAGCTGGAGCTATGCAATTCCAGATTGTCAAACCCAGAAGAGCATATGCATCTCAGCTGTGAGATCTTGATTTCTTTATTTTGTGTAAATCCCATAGAGATGCAGTTGTCCTGATTACCACAACATAGGTTTTAGTAAAGAAACAAGAAAACTATCTGTTTATCTGGACATATGTTCGTACCTTCCCACGAGACATTTTACCTAGCCGCCTATATTTGACTTATTTTAATTCTTCCAACACCTCTAAAATCCAGTCTCTGTGTTGTCCTATTTTGGTTACATGATGTAAAAGGAAATTCTAACATAAAGTGAAATACCAGGTTATTTTTGCCATTTCATTTTCTCCCAAGTCCTTTTGTGAGAGTATAACATATTCCAGTTTTTTTGCCACTAATATGTACTGTACATATTAAAATAGAATATTCTTAGCAAAGCCATGACTTAATTTTACGTCTGGTTTAATGTTTTTGATCCATGTGTCCATTTAACTGCCTGTTATTGTATAGACCCTAAAAACTGATGAATGGGTGGCAAACAGTGTAGACACTGATTAGATACTCAGTTTTGTGGCATGTCATTTGGGTCTAAACTGTTTGCTTAGGTCTGTTTGCCCCAATACTTCAGTCATTATTAGGGTATTGTTTTGTTTTGTTTTGTTTTCTAAGAAATTTTGTTCCATAAAGAATAGCTTTTTAGCCTAACAAAGTGAAAACTGTGTTAGGTAAACAACCATGTTGTATCCAAATAAAAATGTCTAGATTATATAGAAAAATGACCAGATTTTATAGAAAAATGACCATACCTGGTCATTTTTCTATATTTTGGACTGTGTTGTAGCCAAACAAAAATGTCTAGATTATAAAGAAAAGAAGTTGGAGGGGCATATTGCTTCTGGGTTGTCCGTCGTCCGTCCGTTCGTCACGCTTTTTGATGCATAGCATAACTTTAGAACCGTGAATGCTACTGTTTTGAAATTTCTTATATGGATTCCTCATGAAAAAATAGCTGACACATGTTTTCTTTCATGACATGATTATGCCCCCTTTTCTGAGTTATGGCCCTTTGATAAAATATGGACGCAATATTGTCAGCAAAATATCTCTAAACTTATTGAAGCTAGAGCCTTGAAACTTGATGAAAAGACTGGTAGTGATGAGTAGACAACCTGATTAACTTTTGAAGAAATTTTGAAAAATACTTCTTGAGTTATGGCCCTTTTTCTAATTTTGGGCATTTTTACCTTGTCAGCAAAATATCTCAAAAACTGTTAGAGCTAGAGCCTTGAAACTTAGTAAATCGATTTGTAGTAATGAGTAGATGACCTGATTAACTTTTGAAGAAATTCTGAAAAATACTTCATGAGTTATGGCCCTTTGTAATTTTGGGCATTTTTACTTTGTCAGCAAAATATCTCAAAAACCATTGGAGCTAGAGCCTTGAAACTTGATGAATAGACTGGTAGTGATGAGTAGACAATCTGATTAACTTTTGAAGAAATTTTGAAAAATACTTCTTGAGTTATGGCCCTTTGTAATTTTGGGCATTTTTACCTTGTCAGCAAAATATCTCAAAAACTGTTAGAGCTTGAGCCTTGAAACTTAGTAAATTGATTTGTAGAGATAAGTAGATGACCTGGTTAACTTTTGAAGAACTTCCGAAAAATACTTATTGAGTTATGGCCCTTTGTAATTTTGGGCATTTTTAATTTTTCAGCAAAATATCTAAAAAACTATTGAAGCTAGAGCCTTGATACTTGATGGATAGACTGGTAGTGATGAGTAGACAACCTGTTTAACTTTTGAAGAAATTTTGAAATATTCTTCTTGAGTTATGCCCCTTTGTAATTTTAGGCATTTTTTTTCTTGTCAGCAAAACATCTCAAAAACTATTAGAGCTAGAGCCTTGAAACTTAGTAAATGGATTTGTAGTGATGAGTAGATTTGAAGAAATTCTGAAAAATACTTCATAAATAATGGCCCTTTGTAATTTTTGGCAATTTTACCTTGTCAGCAAAATATCTCAAAAACCATTGGAACTAGAGCCTTGAAACTTGATGAATAGACTGGTAGTGATGAGTAGACAACCTGATTAACTATTTTGAAGAAATTTTGAAAAATACTTCTTCAGTAATGGCCCTTTGTAATTTTGGGCATTTTTTACCTTGTCAGCAAAATACCTCAAAAACTGTTAGAGCTAGAGCCATGAAAGTTAGTAAATTGATTTGTAGTGATGAGTAGATGACCTGATTAACTTTTGAAGAAATTCTGAAAAATACTTATTGAGTTATGGCCCTTTGTAATTTGGGGCATTTTTACTTTGTCAGCAAAATATCTCAAAAACCTTTGGAGCTAGACCCTTGAAACTTGATGAATAGACTGTTAGCAAAGTGTAGACAACCTGATTAACTTTTGAAGAAATTTTGAAAAATACTTCTTGAGTTATGCCCCTTTGTGATTTTGGACATTTTTACCTTGTCAGCAAAGTATCTCAAAAACTGTTAGAGCTAGAGCCATGAAATATGGTGAATGGATTTGTAATGATGAGTAGACAACCTGATTAACTTTTGAATAAATTTTGAAAAATACTTATTGAGTTATGGCCCGTTGTTATTTTGGACATTTTTATCTTGTCAGCAAAATATCTCAAAAACTGTTAGAGCTAGAGACTTGAAACTTGGTGAATTGATTGGTAGTGATGAATAGATGACCTGATTAACTTTTTTGTAAATTCTGAAAAATATTTCGTAAGTAATGGCCCTTTGTAAATTTGGGCATATTTCCCTTGTCAGCAAAATATATAAAAAACTATTGAAGCTGGAGCCTTGAAACTTGATGAATAGATTGGTAGCGATGAGTAGATTATCAGATCATGCCCCTAGTTTCAAATGAAATTGATGGTACATATTGTTTTGCCTTCATTTGTCCATCTGTCTGTTTGTCTGTTCGTCAAGCTTCTTTGTGCATGCCATATCTTAAGAACCCTGCATGCTAGGGTTTTGAAATTTTAAATTTGGGTTCCCAATGAAAAAATAGCCGACATGTATTTTTTTTTCTTGTCTAGCATGTTTGTTTAGAGTTATGCCCCTTTGACAAAAATCAGAATTAAACCTTGTGAGCAAGATATCTTGAAAAGTATTAAAGCTGGGTTCTTGAAATTCGATATAGTAAGTGGGAATGATGTGTAAATTACCTGATTATATTTTGAAAATATTGATAAAGTTACAGCCCTTTGCAATTCTGCACATTTTGACCTTGTCAGCAAGATGTCTCGAAAAGTACTTAAACTAGGGTCTTGAAATATTATATGTTGATTGGGTATGATGTGGAGATTACCTGATTTGTTTTTTAGGGAATTCCATGAAAAATTGACGTAGTTATGAGCCTTTGTAGTTCTAGGCATTTTGACCTTGTCAGCAAGATATCTCAAAAAGTATTTAAGCCAGAGCCATGATATTTGGTATACTGATTGGGATTGAGGAGGAGATCACCTGATGAAATTTTGAACCAATTAAATGAAATGTTGGAGTTATGGCCCTTCACAATTTTTGGCCATTTAATATTGTTGCTTTATTGTGTATAGCATTAGAACCATGTATGCTAATGTTTTGAAATTTCATATTTTGATTCCTCATGAAAAAATAGGTGACCTGTATTTTTTTCTTATCCCAGTTATCTCCTATTTTAGAGTTATTTCCCTTTGATAAAATAACATTGAAATCTCATATATTTGTACTGTTGTTACCATCATGGGCAAGCAGTGTTGGAGTTAAGCAGTGTTAGAGTCAGGCAGTTGGGGGCATAGTGTTTTACAAACACCAGCTCTAGTTCTATATAATTTACACATTTTTGTTTGGACATAACACTTTTGGGGTCCACCTTTAAACCGTCTTATATCCAAACCGTCTTATATCCGAACCGTCTTATAATCAATAGTCTTATAAAGAGGTTCCAATGTACTTAGTAAGTAAAGGTTTTACTGTTACACCAAATTCTTGTTAATAAATTGTTCTTTTATTCAACAACAGAGGAGCAGTAATGATATGGAAACCAAAAGTAACTCCGATGTCTGAACTGAGGCCTCAGGAATTACAGACGATACAGTCAGCTACAGGAGACGAGGTTCAAGTCTCACAAAGAACATCTTTAGCCAAACAACACCAGGATGTAAGTCAGATATTTAGCAAGACAAGCGATTGAGATTTTCCTTATTTTTATGTCACTTTCTTTGCATGGTATCTTCTCAATTTGTCAGTTCAAAGGAATTAAAGATACTGAAATTATTGAAAACTGTTGAAAATATTGGGTTTTTTAAAATTTCATCAACAGCAGGTCAAAAGTTAACTGTACAAGGAGTGTTCAAAAAGTAATCATACAGGTTTTTTTAATCAAGTGAGATTTGATGTGATGTAAAAATGATTTATTCGCTACAAATTAATACTGAAAATGATTTCTCAACACCTCAAAGTAATAAATAAGGCGTTTTGATTTTTGGGTTTAACAATGTGGCATTGTCACAAACCTCCTGCTTAAAGAATGGCATAATTTTCTAATGTTATAATTTAGGCTATTATTTCAAATGCAGAATTTAATTGTGATGTAATTTGACGTCAACGTTGTTAACGTCATTGACGTTAGTAACCAAAATCTGTAAACAAGTCAGTGGAAGAAGAAGATATTGCAGAAAGAATCAGTGGACATGGACAGAGGGAACAAAATACAAGAATAAAGAAATAGAGCATCAAAATACAGATAAGGAAAAGGGGAACAGAACCAATATTCAGTATTGAGAAAAAAATCAGGACAATATGATAAGATTTTTTTTAATATTTAGATATTTCTGAAAAGGAATCAAATTACTAAATTATTTCTTTGGAGAAGTTAAAGAAAATTTAATATTCATAATCTTATAGTTTGCCTGATTTGTTCGCCACAATTACATAACGTGGAATAGACTGATTGCAATGAATTCTATTTGGTGTTGATTTCTATTTGAAGTGCCATTTGGCCTTTTTTGCTGTTGAAAGCTACAATGTTGCTCCCCTCTACACAAAGAGATATTGCCATAGTGGCACTTATGAAGGTACACATTTTTTTACAGGTTTCTACAGCCAATTCATTTATGAATATAGATCAATTCATTTATGAACCAAGTTTTATTCATTTCAGTCTAAGAATTGAATGTGTCCGGTTTTCTTTTCGAACACCCTAATACATGCTATAGAATGTTGAGGCATGATGTTAACCCTTAACTGCAGCAGACAACATTCTGATTTTTTTTTTATTTTATTTTTCAGAGTAAATAAGACTTGACATTTCATGTGAATCATCAATTCAAATGAGATATCAAGTTTTATTTGCTCAGAAAAATAAAACAAATGAGAATGTCTTTTACTGCAAATTTGCTTGGCATTTTAAAGGTTAACCCTTGTCATGCTGAATAAATTAAGATGCTGCACCCACTTCTGATTTTCAGCCAATCAGATTGCTTGATCTGGATTGTTGCTATAAATTCACATACTTAATGGCAAACAGTGCAGATCCAGATCACTTGGCTTCTTCAGAAGCCAACTGATCTGGATCTACACTGTTTGCAAAGGCAGTATATATACCAGGTTCCCCAGGACAAGAGTTAATTAATGTTTTTTACCTTATTGGAACTGTATGTGTTCAAATCATCTCACCATGACAGTTCTTATTAGAACTTAGACTATGAATGTATACTTGATGAACTGTACAAGAAACAAACAACAAAAGTTCAAATCATTCTACAGTAGCCACTGATTCTTTAGATAGGCAGTGAAGACCTTCCTCAGACTGCATTCATCTTTGCTGTCTAGAAGGGCCAACTAATAAGTGAAGATGTCAAGTATAAGGAGTTAGGCTGTTCCAATATTTAGGGTATTTGCATGAGAATCTTATTACATGTATAATGAATGCTGTTCTGGATATAAAAATGTCGTGCAATAATTCCACTTCCACAAGCTTACACTAGGATAGCTGAATTTGATTTGATGGGAGCAAATTTAAAGCAGCATTTTATACTTTGATCCAAATAAAGTGTTTATTGTAACCAAAAAGTAGTGATATTTTTCTTATTTCTTTATGAAAACATACATTGTGGGTACTCATTTGTGGACAAAACCAGTGTTTTCCCCTATTGAACCCAAGACGTCAGTGTATTTTTTTGCACAAGGCAGGGTAGGGTCTCATAGATCTAGATTGGAGTATCCTGATAAATGTTTTTTTTTTTTTTTTGTTTTGTTTTTTTGTTTCTAAATGAGTGTATATGCTTTGGGAACTCATTAGAAACCTGTTGTGCATGGACTTTTAATCAGTACAAACAACGTATTGTTTGGTAGAAGATAAGAAAAATATAAGTATCATTATGTTGACATGGAGCTCTACCATCTTCACCATTAGTTGGCTCCTCTAGACAGCAAAGATTCCGACTGGTATGCATGACCTAGATCTTTGCATTTCACATACATGTATGTGAAAATCATATCACAACTTCTAATGAGTACCCACAACATACATTTTCTTGGAGCAGTAAAGAAATATGTGGATACCCTCACCCCCCCCCCCCCCCCCCGCCCCCCCTCTCTTATCTGGAGCTGTTAGTAACAGTGATATATGACCCAGCGTTATGACAAACCCCCCCCTCCCCCCCCCGCCCCCCCCTCTCTTATCTGGAGCTGTTAGTAACAGTGATATATGACCCAGCGTATGACAAAACCTACAAAATGGCATGTGTGCCCAGCAAAGACTCAGATTAGCCTGGGCATCTGCCCAGTCAGATCAGTCTTAGCTGTGCACTCAGTGGGTAGCTAAGGACTAAAGCTTTCTTCATGCAGACAGCAAAGACTCTGATCAGACTGGGCAGTTGCCCAGGCTGATCTGAGTCTTTGCTGGGAGCACTTGCCATTTTGTAGGTTTTGTCACGCGCTGGCTCATATAGATATTTTGTGTATTTTTCAGGAAACATGTAACATAGGTTCAGCATATAACAGATCAGCAAAACCCTTCCCTGGCAATGTTGTGATACCCCAGTCCCCTGGAGGTGGTGTTGGTCCCCAGTCCCCTGGAGGTGGTGTTGGTCCCCAGTCTCCAAAACAGGCAGTTCCAAATGTGGTCCATGCTCAGTTTAACTCACCTATTGGACTTTATTCCGCATCTAATATAGCTAAGAGCTATGCTCAGCAGACTGCTGGAATACAGCGACAGATGTCAGAGTAAGTATATCACAACTTCTTTATAACAGTATTACATACACCATGTTAGCTAAACAGCCTTAAAATAGCGATGTCCGGACATCGTCAGAGGTTTACCGTTTCGTTAACCTTTTTGATTTTGAAAAACGTATCCATAATGCCGTTGGGCATTTTTCTTGTTTCTATATCATCTAAATATTTTTATTTTGATAGAACACTTTGCAGGTCAAAATTTAAGGAGTCTTATATCTGAAACTCTCATATAACGGACCGTCTTACAAAGAACTTCCAATGTACTTACTATAGTAACGATGAGCTTCATTAAGTTAACGCTTACCATGCTAGGCAAAAATTTCAGCAGACAACATTTTAAAATATTGTCTTGTTTGTCCCAGAAAACTGGCTTTGACAGATCATGCTAATTGTCTGCTTAGGAGACAATTTGCATGAAATATCTGATCCTAGTTTCTGGGAAAAATAAGAAAAATATCATCAGTTTGTCATCTGCTGAATGTGTCTACCGCGTGGTAAAAGTTACAGTCCATCAACATTGTTGCAGTAGTTTTTGGCACTGTCAGTTTGGGGGGCAGTGAATGCATTTACTGTAAGTACCTTAACTATTGGGGGGAGACAATGCCAAGCAAACAGTGTCGACCCAGATCAGATGCCACAAAATGTGGCATCTGATCAGGGTCTACACTGTTTGCCACTTATCCAGCAATCTTGAGACATATCAGCAGGTAATAAAAAGTCAAGTTTGGACAAGTTTGAGGACAAGTATAAGGAGTTATGGTGTTCCAATATTTAGGATATTTGCATTAGAACATTATTACATGTATAATGAATGCTATTCTGGATATAAAAATGTCATGCAATAATTATGTTTCCTTAAGCTTACACTAGGATGGCAGAATTTGATTTGACAGGAGCAAATTTAAAGCAGCTTTTTATACTTTGATAATAGCCGGCCTCGGTGGCTCAGTTGGATGCGCCGTCCGACTGGAGACCAGGAGGTTGCGGGTTCAACCCCCGCCGAGGTCGGCAACATTCTTTCGTGGAGATTGATCATGAAATATTTTCTACGGTCATTCTCTCCCTTCCGCTGATTCAAGAAGGGCAGTTGTCAGTTTCTGGCGAAAGAATGTGCACAATACTGGTTAACCGCTTAGAGGACTAAGCCTGCCCAGTAAACGTGTGGTTAGGTAAACTGACCGCGCTCGACATGACCCCATTGGGTTGACTGGGCCGTAAAACCTCAGCACAAATTATACTTTGATAAATCCATTGAGTAGGAAACTTTGAACCTTTTTCTTTCTATAGTATTCTGCATTCAGCTATTTAATCTATGATTTCAATTATAGAAACATGACCAAGATGAAATTATCAGAAACAAATTTTTCTTTTGTGGATTTCATTATATGTAAACCCCAGCCGATGAACTTTATCATTAAATTAACGTTAAATCCATTGGGCTTTATTCAGTTTGAGTGATTAGCTGACATCAGTCAATTCCTCAAAAATGAAATCATTCCTATAACCTATAATGTCTTCCATATTCAGGCAGACATGTTGAGTAGAAAATGTAGATCCAGAACAAACTACACTGGGGGTGGGGGTGGGGGGTGGGAGTAAGGGTCACACCATTCAGCACTCTCCAAACCCATCCGTAGAAAAAATATTATGTGGAAACCCCTCTTACGTGGAGCTATGTAACAGTTGGTTATTTTGTCTTGTTTCATTATGTCTAGTGTGGATGTAGAAGATAAAGGCTTAGGAACAAGAATGACAGGCACCTACCAAGTCCTTGACCAGGGCCAGCAGCAGGACTTTGGCACTGCTTTCTCTCCTACCTCCCCCAAAGCAGGTGACACCATGGAAACCAATAACCTGGGTGACCTTGCTCCACCTAGATCAGGGTCACCTGAATGCTTGCTGCCTGAGAATGGGTTGAATCAGAATGAGCATGTTCTAGGAAACACAGAGCCCAGTCCTATTGAGCATGTACCAGAAAAGATGGAGAACGGTCCTAGTATGTTGTTACTACTAATCTACTAATATTGGGAAGAACCAGCGGGTTGTCTCCAAATCAATTAACCTTTACCATAGTAAGGGTGAATTCATCCGACAACAAGTAGATGATATTTTTCAAATTTTCCAAAGAACAATAGGCTATGGCATTTCATGCAAATGGTCTCCTTAGGAGAGAGATTGTTTGCATGAAATGTCAGAACCTATTTTCAGAAAAAAAAAATGTATATATATATATATATAATATTTCAAATTGATGTCTGCTGAAATTTCAAAACATCTGCAGTTTTTGCCAAGTTATTAGTTGGATATGTACAGTACCCTTTTGGTATGTTTTTGCAGGTTAACTGACATGAACAAATTCTTGAAAAGATAACTTAAGTGCAATGAATGCACTCAGGAAAATGAAAATATTTACTTGATGTTTGGGCCTTTTTGAAAGCTCAGGATGTCTGATATATACAAAATTGTAAAACTAGAAAACTTGGAGTAGAAACTCCATGAGTGGGTATCAAAAGCTGATCAAGATTCATGAATGTTGATGAATATGAGATAATTTAATTTATCAATGTACATGTAGGTGGATTTTTCTGTCAAAAGATACTTTAGATGGTATCACTTTTACAGAAAAGGCAGGGTTCTTTTTTACAGGATGGCACTGAGTCGCATTTACTTACTGATTCTAAATCCAGTTGTCTTACATAGAAAAAACAACTCAGTTGTGCATTTTCAGCAGTTCTCTAACTTAGTGACTATTGTCTTGTCATGGCTCCTGATAAAGCATTTGTTTTTTTTTCAACAAAAATGTATTGGCGTTTTTTCTTATTTCTCCATGAAAACATACATTGTGGGTACTCATTAGAAATGTCCCACTGAGATATTTCAAATAAGTACACTCAACATATGTTTTCTGGAGATATAAGAAAATATTGATCTATTGAGTTGTTTGATGTTATAATACTGTTTGTGTTTAACGCTTTGCTCTCTGGGTAAACTTTTCAGCAGACGACATTTTGAAATATTTTTTGTAATTTCCCAGGGAAACAGGATTTGACATGTCATACAAATTGTCTCCAATGGAGACAATTTGCATGAAATGTCAAATTCTGTTTTCTTGGAAAAATAAGAAAAATATCATCAAATTGTCGTCTGCTGAATAGCCCACAGAGTGGTAAAGTTTAAATAGTCAGTGGTCCAGTTAGCCAGATAAACCACGTTTCACCCTAATTTAATCAGTGCCTTGCTTTTAATCTTGTAACTAGACCTATTTAACATTTCACACTTTTACTTTCCTTTAAACTTCACAACTTTGTCTTTTCTTAGCCTGGTTTTGCACTCACATGCTACAAGTCCCAGAAATGGGTTAAGCATTATGGGAAGAGAGAAATAAAAGGAGTATGGAGATCAGAATTTTCTGTTTCACTATGGAAAAGTGATAGGTACTTAGGACTAGCAGGGTATTTTTGTGAAAAGAAACAAAACAAAAACAAGCAGTATAATAGCAAAAAGTATTTATCTGGATAGTGGGAAATGTGAATAGGAAATTCTGAGAGGAGTTGATGGAGAGCTGTCCTTGAGGCTATAAAACTTTTTTCATCCTCAGCTGCCCTGAGTATGAAATTTAAATTTTCAGATATTTTTCCACTTCATTCATTAAAACCTTTCACTTAGTATCGTATGGATAGATTTTGCGCATGGCTCAAATTAATTAATTAATTAATTAATTTATTTATTTTTTTTTTTTTTGAGGCTGTGTGACTGATGATAGGTTGTTGTTATTACAATAGATTTTGTATGCAAGCTATTTTATTTTGTGTGTAAATGTTACATTGATATCATAATATTTGGACTCTGTTCTAGTAATTGCATGATTTTTATAGTTTAAAATGTTCAGCATGAAGTTGAACTGTTTTGTTATTGTATATATCAATTATTTATTACATATACAAATAATTGTGGCTTAATACCTACTAAACTGAGATCATATTTAGCCTAAATGTAATAAAGAAAAAAGCAGCGAAATTTTGAAAATTCAGTATGATTTGTAAATATTATTATATACACATGTATTTATAAAGTTAAGCAGTTCTATTAAAGATAGTAACTGCAAACAAATTGACAAATTAATATTTTAACCCTTTTCCTTTTAACTCTTTAAATTTGTTGAGTTTAGAATTTAGCTCTTAATTTTGGAAAAGTGTGTTTAACAAAACTCCATATACATCTGCCTTGTTTGGTGTTTACACCTGCTTTGGTTAGGGTTGGAATGGGTAAGGTGCTTTTTATAACCACATGTACTTTTTTACCTAAAATACTAATATTTTTAGTATTTCTCTAAAGAAAATCTTTTGATTATTCAAAGGGGCACTTTTCGTACATTTTCATGGAGAAATAAGAAAAAAACATCTGTATACCTGTCATATCTTGAATTGTTAGTGATTATTGTATTGACATTTTTTCTTAGGTCCACAAGCACCTGGATTCCATTCAGTATCTGCCCCAGTAGCAAAGCCTCCTAGTCAGACATCAGCACCGCAACAAAGTATGCATTGTAATGAGTGTGGGAACATGGTCACGTATGTATTTATTTCTGAACCTATTTCTTAGCTTAAAAAAAAGCTGTGAAATGAACCTTGTCAGGTTTATTCAAGTATTTTACCTGTAGTATCACATTTTTTAATGAGCTTTTGTGATCACATTTTGTCCGTCGTGCATGCATCCGTGTGTGTGTCCGTAAACAGTTTCTTCTAACATCTCCACTTAAACCACTGAATGGATTTTGACCAAACTTCACAGGAATGAGCCTTGGTTGGTCCTCTTTCAAAATTGTTCAAATAGTTCTGGTCCATTGCACATCTAGGTCACAGGAGCTAAAAATAGGTTTTTTTAACCGAAAAAATCTTCTTGTCTGAAACCAGAAGGCCCAGGTCTTTGATATTTGGTATGTGGCTTCATCTAGTGGACCTCTACTAAAATTGTTCCAATTTTAGCCCTGGGGTCAAAAATGGCCCTGCGCCAGGGGTCACTTGTTATAGCCCTACTTTGAAAAAGTGGGGTTATACTGGATTTGCCATGTTCTTCTGTGATTCTGTCATTCCGTGACTGCAAAATTAAAATGCATTTTGCTTAATAACTTTTATGTTTGTGGTCCTACTTCAATGAAACTTATACTTCACTTGGTTTCTAAGATAAGTAAGGTGTAGTTGCAGAATAATGGCCAAGGGCCCATAACTCTTGGAGTTACGTCCCTTGGTAGGTTTTCTAAATTTAAAATGATTTTGGTTATAACTTATGTTTGTGGTCCTACTTAAATGACAGAATGGTGGCCAAGGGCCCATAACTTTTGGAGTTATGTCCCTTGATAGGTTTTCAAAGTTTGCCATTCTTGAAAATTTTCGTAACAGATTTCTCAGGAACTACGACTGGATGTATTGTGTATACCGAAATGAGCCAAGGGTCCATAACTCTTGGAGTTATGTCCCTTGATAGGTTTTCAAACAATTAAAATGCATTTTGCTCAATAACTTCTATGTTTATGGTCCTACTTCGATGAAACTTATACCATACTTGGTCTCTAAGGTAAGGAAGATGTAGTGGCAGAATGGTGGCCAAGGGCCCATAACTTGGAGTTATGTCCATTCATAGGTTTTCAAATTTTTCCATTCTGGAAAATTTTCGTAAAAGATTTCTCAGCAACTATGAAAGCTAGAAAGCTGAAAATTCAATAAACATGGGCAATGACTGGATATATCGTGTATACCGGAATAGGGGCCAAGGGTCCATAACTCTTGGAGTTATCTCCCTTTGTAGGTTTTCAAAAAATTAAAATGCATTTTGCTCAGTAACTTTTATGTTTGTGGTCCTACTTCGATGAAACTTATACCACATATGGGGGCTTTGAAAAAGTGTTACATGCATGGACAGTGGGTTGATGTATCCTGTATTCAGGAATCAGGGCCAAGGGCCCATAACTCCATGTCCTACAGTGGTGTTATCTTGTAAGGATGAATTCAAAATATTCCACTATATGTATTTCTCCTCTGATAGAGCTGCAGTGGGGCTATAGTCAGATCCTCTGACAGCTCTTGTTTTACATAGACCCATTTAGGGAAAAACTAAAAATCTTCTTGTCTGAAAGCAGAAGGCCCAGGCCTTTGATATTTGATACATAGCTTCACCTAGTGGACCTCTACTAAGATTGTTCAAGTTATTGCCCAGGGGCAAAAAAATGGCCCCGCCCTGGGGCCGACATATTTTACATACTTATATAGAGAAAACCTTCAAAAATCTTCTTATCTGAAACCAGAAGGCCTTGGCCTTTGATATTTGGTACATAGCTTCACCTGGTGGACCTCTACCAAAATCAAGTTTTCGCCATGAGGCCAAAAATGACCCTGGGTGGGGCCAACATATTTTAGATAGACTTATATAGAGAAAACCTTCAAAAATCTTCTTATCTGAACCCAGAAGGCCTGGGCCTTTGATATTTGGTACTTAGCTTCACCTAGTGGACCTCTGCCAAGAGTGTTCAAATTATAGCCCTGGGGCCAAAATTTGCCCCTCCCCGGGGTGGACATAACTTACATAGACTTATATAGGAAAAAACTGTAAAAATTTTCTTGTCTGAAAGTGCAAGACCTAGGCCTTTGATATTTGGTATGTAGCGTTGCCTAGACAAGGTTCTCTGACAAGAGTGTTCAAATTATGCCCCCCCCCCCCCCCCCCTGGGATGAAAAGAGGTCCCACACTGAAGAGGGTGGGGTCACTTGTTTTACATAGAGAAAAAAGCCATTGGCAATGATTAGGCCTAGGATTATTAAACTTATAAGGAGGATGGACCTGAAGAGTAGATTACCTTTAAGTCAAAGATCAAGGTCACTGTGAACTTTAGTACCAAAAAAAGTTAATTCTGCAATGCTTATGGTTAGGACCCTCAAACTTAGTAGAGATTTTGGTCCTCACCAATAGATTATCCTGAGGGCAAAGGTCAAGGTCACCAGGACCTTAAGTACTAAAAAGCTTGATAACTTGGCAAAGCTTTCATTGTTCACATAACTCAAAATAAATATATACAAAGTGCTATTTTTCTGTAGCCTAACTGTTAAATATTTTAAGTGTGTTTTGCCTGACAGTATTTCCCTTCTCATTTTCAGAGGTGTGTTTGTGAGAGTAAAAGGATTGCCATACCATGAAAAGTGTTTCAAGTGTACAAATTGTGGAATGTATCTTAAACAAAAAGGTACTTATGGTTGACCACATACTTGTCAATACATGCATTTTTAATGCCTTAAAGTGCCATTCAGAATTATAGCAGATGACTTTCTGATTTTTTCCAAGGAAAATAAGGCTTGACAATTCATGTGAATCATCCTTAGTGCTTGGAAAACTATTTTACCTGCTGCTGGTGTGACTGGTGCTTTAAGGGTGAAGTCCAGAAATATAGGAATGGAAAAGGTAATGATTCTTACCGATTATGCTGTTGCTGTTGTTGTTGTTGTTGATGATGATGATGATGATGATGATGGGATGTAAAGTAACTTATATATGTTTCTAACAAAACATTCTTTCATGGAGATTGATCATTCTCTCCCTTCCGCTGATTCAAGAAGGGCAGTTGTCAGTTTCTGGCGAAAGAATGTGCACAATACTGGTTAACAGCTTAGAGGACTAAGCCTGCCCAGTAAACGTGTGGTTAGGTAAACTGACCGCGCTCGACATGAACCCATTGGGTTTACTGGGCCGTAAAACCTCAACACAAACAAACAAACAAAAGTATCAGGATAATGGAAGTGAATGTAGCTTTATTTCTGAATAACCATATTTACCCTGAATATTGGAACACCTTAACTCATTACCATACTTGTCCAAGAATTTGTGCAAGCCTTTGTTACTAGGCATTGATGTGTTTAAAACTGTTGGATGAGTGGCAGATTGTGAAGATCCAGATCAGATGCACATTCTACCAACATCACATTCTGTGTCATCTGATCTGGATCTACACCATTTGCCACTCATCCACATTTTGCTCCTGAAGGAGCAGTCTGATCAGGGTCCTCACTGTTTGCCATTCATCCATGTTGTCCTGAGGGAGCAGTCTGATCATTTCTTCTATAGTTTCATGTTATACACGGCAGAAAAAGTGTCTATGGTAAATCTCAAACTGCTAGTGGAATGGCAAACATTTCACTAGCAGTTTGAGTGCCATTCCACTAGCAGTTTGAGATTTACCATAGATGCTTTTTCTGCCTTGTATAACATGAAACTATAGAAAAAATAAATATTTTCTCTTTGTCAGGTTATTTCATGATAGAAGGAAAACTGTACTGCGAGGTTCATGCTAGAAGAGTTGCTGAGGCTCCAGGAGATAATTACAAATATGCTGGAGCTGTCTATAGGTAAGTTATTGTCCATGAATTTGTATTCACAAAATATCAGTCAGTGAGGTAAGTTGTATTGTGAGGTTCGTTTTAAAAGAGTTGCTGAGGCTTCAGAAGATAATTCCAATACAGTCAAACTTCAATGGCTTGAACATCTTTGGGACCATGGAATTTGTTCGAGACATGGTTAGTTTGAGCCACTGAGGGTTAATCATGATGCCAGGTCAGGAAGCAAACTGCAGTAATTTAAGGAAATCTTTTCCATCTTCTATACAATAATGGTATGTTGAGTGTACTCATTAGAATTGCCTCAAAGAGGCAATTCTTATGAGTACACACAACATACAATTTCATCATAAAATAAAAAAAATTCCTAAATATTTGTTTTCTGGAGTTATCGGAAGAATTTCATAGGGACTTAAAACAAGTTCGAACTAACCATAGTAAATGAGCCATCGGTGTTCGAGCCATTGAGGTTTTACTGTATGCTGGAGCTGTAGTATAATGGTGAAACAACCTGGTGCCACTGTAATGCATGATAATTATATCCCTCCTTTGAAAAATTGGGGCTATACTGGATTTGCCTTCTCTTTCCTTCATTCCTTCCATCCATCATTCCTTCCTTCCATCCATCATTCCTTCCAACAGTCATTCCTTCCTTCCATCCATCATTCCATATTTCACAAGAACTGTAAGGGTTACAAATGTGGAACTTGGTACACAAATACCCAGTGGGTTGATGTGTGGTATATACCGGAATCGGGTAGGCCTTGATAGGTTGTACATTTTACCATTAATGAAAAATTTTTGTTACAGATTTCTCAGGAACTATGAAAGCTGTAAAGTTGACACTTGGTACACATATGGATAATGGACTGATGTATTGTGTATACCAGAATCAAGGTCAAGGGCCTATAACTCTTGGAGTTACATCCCTTGATAAGTTTTATGATTTGCCATTAATGAAAAATTTTAATCACACTTTTCTCAAGAACTGTAAGGGTTATAAATTTGAAACCTGGTACACACATGGACAGTGGGTTGATGAATTGTGTATACCGCAGTGAGTGCCAGGGACCCATAACTTTTGGAGTTAAACCACATGATAGATTTTACAATTTGTCATACAAGAAAAATTGATAGGTTTTACAATTTACTGTCAATGAAATTTTTTCATTATAGATTTTGCAGGAACTATGAAAGCTGTAAAGTTGAAACTTGGTACACACATGGACAGTGGGCTGATGTATCATGTATACTAGAATCAGGGCTGAGGGCCTATAATTCTTAGAGATACATCCCTTGATAGGTTTTACAATTTGCCATTAATGAAAACATTTTCATCACACTTTTCTCAAGAACTGTAAGGGTTACAAAATTGAAACCTAGAACACACATGGACAGTCGGCTGATATATCATGTATACCAGAATCAAGGCCAAGGGCCCATAAGTACATCCATTGATAGGTTTTACAATTTGCCATTAATTAAAATATTTTGTTGCACTTTTCTCAAGAACTGTAAGGGTAACAAAGTTAAAACCTGGTACACACATGGACAGTGGGTTGATGTATAGTGAATACTGGAATCAGGGACATGGGCCCATAAATCATGGAGTTAAATCCCTTGATAGGTTTTATGTTGCCATGTTACCATGTTTTACTGTGATGTTATCTGGTAAGCATGAATTCAAAATATTTCAACACTGTGGGTATTTCTACTCTGATAGCTCTGCAGTGGGGCTATAGTCAGATTCTCTGACAGCTCTAGTTTCAAAAAGATGTAAGCTTTTGCGATTCTTGAAAAGTTTACTGTGGAATCAACATAACATTGTCAACTACAGAGAGAAGAAAACAATATTGAAAAAAAAAAAAAAAAAAAAAAAAAACACTATTATTAGCAAACATATTTTTTTTATACATTTGAACTTGTGAGACAGCTGTCTTGCAAATATTCTCATGAAAGAAAGTATTAATATTAATAATATAATAAATGAATGCAATGTGCACATTACAGTTTTATGATTACTGAGACTGTTTGAACTACATGCCAAGCCCTGAAACGTCAAACTCTGCTTTCAAGAAAAATCAAAGGGCTATGAGAAACTAATAAATTCCAGGTATCATTCTGTTCTCCATTTAAGTTTGTGAGACGCTTCTTCGGCGAAACAAAACGAGCTACAGCGAACAACAAAGGCGCTGATCAGCCTGCACGGATGCGCAGGCTGATCTGCGCTTTTGTTGTTCGCACATATATTAAAGCGGGTTTTCTCTGCGACTCGCCATAGATCAAGCACAAGTTGCACTACTTTTGTATGGACAGCTCTTCAATGGCGTATTAATATACACACATTGAAACATTGGGTCTACTTTTGTGCGCGGATAAATATGAAATTGAATAGTAGTCAAAGTCACTTTCTCTAAAACCGTGCGTGGCAACGAAGAATGACAGATAGAATCTGTCATTAATATTAAAAAATTCACATAATTGTAATCTAAAATGCTGCAAACAGCATACCATAGATAGACTTGCATATATGAGTTTTCTAAAACAGAAACTTTTGATCTTTTCTGTAGACAGATGCTTCTTTTGCTTTTATGCAATGATTTTAATGTATCTAAATGTCACATATTTTCTGTTTTCTTTCAGATAAACAGCCATATCTAATTTTAGACTTAACAAATTTAAACCCGGCCATCGTAGAAGCCCTCCCTGATAGTTCCTACTAGTCGTGTGTTGAAGACTGACAGTATCAGATCATCGTCACAGATACATCATCATTATTGTCAGATCATTGTCATGTGAATTCTTGAGTTTTATTATACAGGAATGCTGAGGCCTTGTTCATTTTTAATTGGGCCTTGTGAAGCAAAAATATGTCTTCAAGGGATATGTGCACAGTAAAGCTCAGACTGGCCTGCCTATCAGTCTAATCAGGGCCTTCACTGTCACATACCCACTGGATACTGTACTATGTGCCAGTGGACAGCAAAGATACAGATGAGCCTGTGCAGATGCGCAGAATGATCTGCACATTTACATATGCTGAAAGACATCTCTTTACTTCAAACGACCCAGTTATCATAGCTACAGATAAGAGGGGGTATCCACATAATATTTTTCTTATTTCTCCACCAATACATATATTGTGGGTACTCATTAGAAGCGCCTCGCCACGGCCCTTCTAATGAGTACCCACAATGTATGTTCTTATTGAGAAATAAGAAAGATATCAGCATTTTTCAGATGAAAAAAGCTCCTTATCTGTTGCTATGAGGGCATGGATACGCATTCATGGGAGGCAGCTTTCAAAATTCTCCTCCCTTCTGAAAAGGGATTTAATCTAAAAGGAAATAATTTGCTAAATTTGCTAAAAGAATAATACTTCAGGATGACCATGCTTTAGACTCGAACTATATAAGATGATAAGACTTCTGAGCTTAGACTGGTTATAAATTACATGAGGAAGTTAGACTGGTTTATCAGTTCTGTGTAATTATGCTTTGTAACTCAGATACTTCCTCCAGTTAAAAGATTTACAATTTAAGTAGATAGGAATTAAATTTTTACGCCAATAATTTTTTCCCTTTATAGGAAGTATTTAATATTTAATGTGATATTATTAAAACTGATATTACTTGAGATCTGTTGAGGGAGAACAATATTTTCCACTTGCAAATAACAAAGATCTTAACCCTTGTCATGGTGAATAAATAAAGATGCCATGCCCACTTCCAGTTTTCAGCCAATCAGATTACTTGATCCAGTTTATTGATACAAATTCACATTCTTAAGGGCAATGTGCAGGTCCAGATCAGTAGGCTTCTTCAGAAGCCAACTGATCTGGATCTACACTGTTTATAAAGACAAGGTATATCTGGGTTCCACAGGACTAGGGTTAATGAGACTGCATACCTGTAGCATAGCTGTAAACAAGGCACCTTATTTCAATCTAAAAGTGTTGATAAATTTTTATTTCTCCATAAAAACATGTTGTTGGTACTCATTAGAAGCTCCTCAATGGGGTATCTATTAATGAGTACCCACAACATATATATTCATGAAGAAATAAGGTAATTCATTACGAAAACACGCCTGTTCAAATTTATTGAAAATTTCACCACCAGAAAAATGAAAATTTCTGATAAAAATTAGAACCGCCTCGATGAGGCGACTAACAAGTACCCACAATCTATGTTTTTCAGCAGAAATAAGAAAAATAATGTATACCCCAGTAAAACCCAATTTTACTACAAAAACATCACGAAAACATGCCTATATAATTTGACCCCCTTAAACCCCACTTTTATATAGTGACACTGGGGTTTACAGTGGTATACAATATTTTTCTTATTTCTGCTCAAAAACATAGATTGTGGGTACTCGTTAGAACTGCCTCAGCGAGGCAGTTCTAATGAGTACCCACAATCTATGTTTTGAGCAGAAATATGATAAATACCAGATTTTTTTTATCTGAAAATCTTCAGTTTTTGTAGGCGAAATTTTCTATATATTTGAATAGGCGTGTTTTCGTAATGCTGGGGTTTAAGGGGGGCAAAATTATATAGGTATGTTTTTGTGATGGTATATGTTGATAGCCAGCTTCTCTAAAGCTATGAATTCCTATTGAGATTTTTACTGTTCACCTTAAAAATTTGATTCGTAACGTTTACCGCTGTCTGTGCAAATTCAGCAGAAGACATTTTGAAATATTTTTCTTATTTTTCCCAGAATAAAGGCTTTGACTTTTCATGCAAATTGTCTCCTAAGGAGACAATTTGCATGAAATGTCAAAGCCTATTTTCTGGGAAAATTCAGAAAAATAGTTCAAAATGCCGTCTGCTGAATGTGCCGGCAAACTTGGGTTTTCACAGTTTGTACTTGGAAAATGTTGTTTTTCTGACAATGCCCCTCACTTTTTGGTGTTGGGAGTGAGTATTAGCATTTTGAGATATTATATTTTTGTTCTTTATACTAGTTGGTGCTATTTATAAATATTGTAGATTTTTCTACATATGTATTTAAGTTCATAGTTCCAGATAATGAGGTAATTGGGGTATAATTTTTGTTATTTTTGCATATATGTTATAGACACACCAAAGCAAACTGAAGGCATACACCAATATGTTTTATGTAAAAGTAACAAAGATTTCACTCTTTTCTGATCTGGAAAATTTCAAGCAATATATTTGTTAATTTGTATTCTCTGTATAATTATAGTGTTGTTTTTATGCCTGGCAGTTCCTGTTGAGTGTAGGACAAATACCCACCCGGACAATTAAACGGAAGAAATTACCATTTGAGCAAATATGTTAATTTCTTACAGTAATTTAGCTGACAATACTCCAACAAAGGAGACATTTCTCATTAGGAACAATTTCACTTTTAATTTCAATATAGTTAAAAACATGTCGCAAACAGCAGACAATAGACCACAAATGTCGTCTCCATGGCATAATGGGTAAATTCAAAAGTTTATATCTTTGCATCTTCCAAATTCAGTCATTAAGAAATCAGAAATACATTACTGTTGAACTTTTAAAATTGGCACACCCAGGGGACTTGATAATGAGTTTTGAAGACTTTTGAAGTTCATCCATACCAAAGACTGTTAATTCGTGATATACAAAATACTTCTACAATATTACGGCAGACATATTTAAAGTATAAAAGAAAAGAAATTGAAAAGAATCAAAGATTTATTTATTTAGCACAAATTTATTTTATCATCCAAAAATGAAAAAAAAAAAAAAATTGGAAAATGTGGATAATTGTGGAGGTTGGTAATTGTCCAGACGGGTAAATGACCAGGTGGGTAATTGTCCTGGTGGGTAATTGTGCGGGTGCCTTGTTTGTACCCCATTCCTATTGTAGATATGTGTTATGTGTATTTTCTTACAGTAATAGATGGGGATTTATTTTGATCTAACATTTCCACATAAGAAACAGTACAGTAGATACTGATAATCCTAGACTGTCTAATATGATCAACATTTGCTTTTTTTAGTCATCATTATTATTAGATGGGGTGGGGTAGGACAGAATTTAGTGTGTCATTCAGCTGCCATAAAAAATTGGTAGTTTTATTTATATGCTATATAAAAAGCCTCTATTAAATGTGGTAGTGTCCCACACATTTAATAGAGGCTTTTTATATAGCATATAAATAAAATGTATAAAGAAATAAAGAATATATAAAAGAACAAAAATCAGAGTCTCAATTTCATTGAGGCTTTTCATATGAGAGCATTGTGGTTTGCAGGGTTGCATATTCTCCCTAGCACCTATTTAAGTGGAACTGGCTTTTCCAAGATACCATGCTCAATGATTCTAAGTAAAATAAGAATGAAAACTGCACTATGATGAAATATCAGGAGACTTTTTACAGCCACCACCTGGCACTTACACATGTAACACCAACTGCAGTGCGGTAAACTTGTATTTTATGCTGAAATCAGTTTTCCGTCTATTATTGGAAGGAGGTGTTTCTTAGTACAACTATGATAATACACATTAACCTCTTTATAACACGGTTCGTTATAACACGGTTTTGGATATAACACGGTTCAAAGATGGATCCCAAAAATGTATAGATTATATTGAAAAATGACCATAAATGGTCATTTTTCAATATAATCTATACATTTTTGTTTGGATATAACACGGTTGCTTAACTAACACGGATTATGCTATGGACCCCAACAATAGTGTTATAAAGAGGTTGTGGTGTACAATCTTCTACAGGATATGGATTTTGTCCCTTTGTCCTATATAAAAGGTCCCTGATCTGAGTGTGTGTATTGCATGTGGTCAGTAATTAAGCTTAACATGAGAAAAAGGTCCTATCATGTGTGGACAGCAAAGACCCAGGTTAGCTTGCTCATTGGCCTAGTCTGATAAAGCCGTCTGTCTGCCATATCCAGGTAAATGTATTTCTTATTTTTCCAGAAGAACAGGTTGTTGGTACTCATTAGGTGCTTTAGTGAGATGCCTCTAATGAGTCCATACATGCCATATCTCACATTGTGAGATAAAATCTCACAGAATTTGGCCCACCTGGACGGCAATTCCCATAAAAAATTCAAATCTCACAGAATTTTCAGACCATTTTACAACAGATTTTATGAAGAAATAAATATAAATCACACACTGTTGTGGTTTTCACAAGCTTCTTACATGAAAAAAAAAAAAAAATACTTTTAGAATTTATGGGGGTGCTCCAAAAAGATGTTTAAGAAAATCTCACAGAATTTTGTCAAATCTCCCTTAAAATTTTGCCTTATCTCACAGATTTTAGTCCATGCTTATAGCATGTATGAGTACCCACAACATATATGTTTTTTTATGAAAGAGTATGAAAAATCATCAGTGCCTTCTCATCATGAAAACATGCCTATATAAAGTTGACCCCCTTAAACTCCACTTTTATATAGTAAAACTGGGGTTTACAGGGGTATACATTATTTTACTTATTTCTGCTCAAAAACATAGATTGTGGGTACTCGTTAGAACCGCCTCGCCGAGGCAATTCTAACGAGTACCCACAATCTATGTTTTGAGCAGAAATGTGAAAAATATCAGAATTTTTTATCTGAAAACTTTCAGTTTTTGGTGGTGAAATTTTCAATATATTTGAATAGGCGTACAGTCCTACCTGTATTAAGCAAGCACTGAAGGGATGGGCAAAAAGTGCTGGCTTAAAACAGGTGCTTGCTTAATACAGGTGAATTCTAATGTATTTGCATTCTTGGGGACTGGAATTCATGCTTGCTTAATACAGGTTGCTTGCTTAATACAGGTGGCCACTATGACACATTTTACTGTATTTTCATAATGTGGTTCAGAATTGTGCCTTATCTGGAGAATCGTTGGATACTGTAGAACATATCGATGAATGAATAAGACCCTGCTCAGGCAGCACAGACTGATGTCAGTCTGTGCTGGGTGCACATATCACAGGGTGCATTTTCTAACGTAACAGCTCATTTACAGTAGTACATTTTCTTTACCTGATAGTTTTTGCTCATAGTTGTCTTGAGGCTATAGTCCTATTTTTAGAACATTTCTTCAGCCTTCTATAGTATCATAACTTATTTATACATAATCTTGTATTTATTTCGTAAGTTTATGAAGTAAGAATAATGGATATGCCTCCAAGGGAGATTACTCTGACTCATAGTATTTGTCTCTTAAAGTGGGGATACTCATAAAGGAGGAAAGTTACCCCTTGGGAACAAATTCTTTTATTTGAACATAATCCCACTTTGGTTCATATACCAGGGTGCCAACTTTCAACTTAGACCATTGTTTCTTTGAATTGTATTTATTCAGTTCATCACGAAAACATACCTATATAATGTTGACCCCCTTAAACCCCTCTTTTATATAATAAAACTGGGGTTTACAGGGGTATACATTATTTTACTTATTTCTGCTCAAAAACATAGATTGTGGGTACTCGTTAGAACCGCCTCGCCGAGGTGGTTCTAATGAATACCCACAATCTATGTTTTGAGCAGAAATGTGAAAAATATCAGAATTTTTTATGTGAAAAATTGTCATTTTTTGGTGGTAAAATTTTCAGTGTATTTGAATAGGCGTGTTTTCGTAATGTATTCAGTTTAATACAGATTGGTAGACTTATTTTTGTAAAGACTGTCGGGTTAATAGTTAATAGAGATATACAGTAAAGAGAGCACACTTAAAGCTAAAAGCATCGGTCTTTACAAAGGCTTTCAGAGGGAAGCATTCTTTCCTGCTGAGATGTGAAGCAACTGCTTGCAGGTCAGAGTGAATTACCTTGGAGGGTATCTGTTCACTTTTTATATGTGTTCCTTTTATGATGGTACATTTCAGCATCGTAAGTCTTCCATTATTGTAGAAACTTTTTGATAAAAAAAACTTTTTTTTTAGTTTACTCAATACTGGTTTTGCTCAATGTTGTTTCCACTTTGGCAGCCAAACTCATGATATTTTTTTAATATATTGAGTATATAATTAAGGTAATGTGGAATAAAATGCTTTAAAACTACTTCAGGTTTGTGCAGCATAGAATTATTTGCCCTGCCTGCTTTTCTGTGTAAAATTGTGACATCATCATTGTGTTTGTATTTTATTCTGGCTAAGATTTTCTGTCAGGAGTTCTGCCATAGGTATTTTGTAAAAAGGGATAGCTAAACACTATGGTTAGAAACTATACTGTACATTATTAAAACTCTACAGCTTTCAAATACAGTAGTAAGTGTCCCCGGCAACATTTTTTCCTAGAGATTGATCATGAACTATTTTCTATGGTTATTTTCTCCCCTCCTCAGATTCAAGAAGGGCAGCTGTCAGTTTCTGGCAAAAGAATGTGGGCAAGTATTGATGAACTTCTTAGAGGATTAAGCCAGCCCAGGAAAAGTGCTCCTGAAGGGAGCAGTCTGATCAGGGTCTACACTGTTTGCCATTCCTTCAAGTATTTTCTGAGACATGCATAAAAAAGTATGATGTTATGTATTCAGAATTTTAGGACATTTAATTTTAGGACATTTACAATATTGTCTGTGCAGTGCAAATATGTATTTCTGCAAATTGTCTTTGACCTCTGCTGTTCAGTTATGAGCTCAGTTGGATGCGCCGTCCGACTGGAGACCAGGAGGTCGCGGGTTCAACCCCCGCCGAGGTCGGCAATATTCTTTCGTGGAGATTGATCATGAAATATTTTCTATGGTCATTCTCTTCCTTCCGCTGATTCAAGAAGGGCAGTTGTCAGTTTCTGGCGAAAGAATGTGCACAATACTGGTTAACCGCTTAGAGGACTAAGCCTGCCCAGTAAACGTGTGGTTAGGTAAACTGACCGCGCTCGACATGACCCCATTGGGTTGACTGGGCCGTAAAACCTCAACACAAACAAACAAATGAGGTGAGGCAGGGCTTTTCAAGGTTTCCTCTGCTACAACTAAGTTAGTAGGTGCCAGTATATGTCTTTGACCTCTGCTGTTCAGTTATGAGGTGAGGCAGGGCTTTTCAAGGTTTCCTCTGCTACAACTAAGTTAGTAGGTGCCAGTATATGTCTTTGACCTCTGCTGTTCAGTTATGAGGTGAGGCAGGGCTTTCAAGGTTTCCTCTGCTACAACTAAGTTAGTAGGTGCCAGCATATTAAACCAGATTTTTTATAATACATTTCATTACAAGACAGTTTCAGATATAAGATGGTTTTAAGATGGAGCCCTAAAAGTGTTGTATACTGACAAAAAGGCAAAAATGTATAGATTATGTAGAAATTGACCCTAAATGGCAGTATATTATCTATAAATTTTTGTTTGGATACAACACAGTTTTGTTTGGATCCAGCAATATCCAAACAAAAATGTATAGATTATACAGAAAAATGACCATAAATGGTCATTTTTCTGTATAATCTATACATTTTTGTTTGGATACAAGGTTGTTTAGTTAACATGGTTTTTGCTTTGGATCCCAGCAATAGTGTTTTAAAGAGATTGTTTAGTAGGTTTTCTTTGGTTTGAACTGCCACAGCTGTTATTCCTTATCACCAATACAAACAACATATCCTTGTTACCCTAGTGTTAGATTGTTATATGTGTATAAAGTCTGTGGATTACTAACAGTGTCAGAAATCTCTTGTTAATATAAAAAAATTGCTTTTCCCTATTAATCTTAGCAGGTTGAATATAAATCTTACCGGATAACCTTTTTAGATATTTTATTTTCTGAAAATATTGGATGTGACATTGCATTCATTTAAAGTATTGTAGCTTAGGTCATTCAAACATGATGACATATCATCACGAAAACATGCCTATATAATTTTGACCCCCTTGAACCCCACTTTTATATAGTAAAACTGGGGTTTACAGGGGTATATATTATTTTTCTTATATCTGCTCAAAAACATAGATTGTGAGTACTCGTTAGAACTGCCTCACTGAGGCAGTTCTAATGAGTACCCACAATCTATGTTTTGAGCAGAAATATGCAAAATATCAGAATTTTTTATCTGAAAACTTTCAGTTTTTGGAGGTGAAATTTTCTATATATTTGAATAGGTGTGTTTTCATAATGTATACATGGTCTGATCAGCATATGAACCTGTGCAACTTGATAAGGACCTTTATTGTCCTCTTATTAAGAAGGGCAGTTGTCAGTTTCTTGCAAAAGAATGTGCATAAGTACTGGTTAACTGCTTAGAGGACTAAGCCTGCCTAGGAAAATGTGTGGTTAGGTAAACTGACCATGCTGGACATGAACTGATGGGTTGACTGGGCCGTAAAACCTCAACACAAACAAATCATCATCCTCTTATAGAATCACAGACAATATAAAATGTAGACATATGAGCTTTCCATATAGAAATAACCTTATGACATCTTTGACCATTGTAGACCAGTGTAGATCCACATCAGCCTGTACATCTAGACTGATCAGGTTTTACATTATTTACTAATAGAATCTTTAATGTCCTTAGATTATGTTAGTGACCAGTGTAGACTCTGTTCAGTCTATGTGACTGGTCTAATATGTGTAAGGTCCCTTTTTATTTGGGAATTCTCAAATAACAAATAATAGTGTGAGCAGGCCCTTCGCTGTTCACTCCATTTGTACGGTTTAAGTCTTGAAAGTATTTGTGTGTATAAGAAAGGATATAGATTTAATGGTAATCAGCCCCGTTGCAGATTAGAATGGTACCCAGATTAACCCATGTCCTGCTGAATAGATTAAGATACCACGCCCACTTCTAATTTTCAGCCAATCAGATTACTTGATTCAGGTAGTTGATACAAATTCTCATACTTAATGACAAATAGTGCAGATCCAGGTCAGTTGGCTTCTTAGAAGCCAACTGATCTGGATCTACACTATTTGCAAAGTCAGGGTACATCCAAGTTCAGCAGGACAAGGGTTAATATTTCTGTATTGGGGGAACTTGTAGGTACATATCAGTACCCAGTACCCACAATACATGCTTTCCTTAAAAGTTAAAGTATCAATACTTTAGCTTTAAATACATTTTAACCCTAGTCCTGCTGAACCCAGATTTACCCTGTTTTTGCAAACAGTGTGGATCCAGATCTTCTTCAGAAGCCAACTGATCTGGATCTGCACTGTTTGCTATTCAGTATGTGAATTTATATCAACAAACTTGATCAAGTAATTTGATTGGCTGACAATTTGAAGTGGGCATGGCATCTTAATTTATTCAGCATGACAAGGGTTAAATATGAGGAGGATCGGGATAGATATTTTATTTTCCATGGAACCACTTGGTCAGATGATTCCAGTGGTTACCTACAAATATGTTCATGGAGAAATAATAAAAAAATAACCATACATTTTGGTTGAAAATGGCCAGTC
Organism: Anodontia alba; assembly: GCA_964016985.1. Lineage (NCBI taxonomy): Eukaryota > Metazoa > Mollusca > Bivalvia > Lucinida > Lucinidae > Anodontia > Anodontia alba. Next base: position 1,087,890 of record OZ024822.1, read on the forward strand.
CCAATAAAGATACCTTTGGGAGAAATAGTCAAGAAAAATACATTAACTGAATTTCTGCATTGCGCAGTGTATCTTGAGGCATCAAAGGGACAACAAGCATTTTTTCCATGTGAGAACTGAGAAGATTTGGACCAATCTGCACATATCAGAGTTGTCCTTATGTACACAGTATTTGGGCATTCCTGAGCCAAGCTAAGGGGAAAGATGTCTCTGGGCTGCAGGCACTACAGTGCAGCTAGTAGTGCAGCTAGTAGTGCAGGTAGTAGTGCATCTAGCTGCAGATGCAGGGGTCAGAAGTTCCAATCCTGCTCTCCCACATAACTTTCATGGAGACCAATCAGGAATTATTTTCTACTGTCATTCCCCACTGCCACTGAATCGAGAAGGGCATTTGTCAGTTACTGGCAAAAGTATGTGCACAAAGTACTAGTTAATTGCTTAGAGAACGAAGTCTGCCCAAGAAAAGTGTGAGTAAGCTAATTGACAGGCTGAATATGATGGTTGGGATGTAAAACTCCAAATAATGAGGCCTGCAGATTCATTCATACTGACTTTAATTGTATGCTATCTACAAAATCCTGATTTTCATGATAAGCTAAGACTTGGACTGACTGCACACATGAGTTTCAGTGTCTTCACTTTTCTCATATGCAGAGATGTTTGTTTTTCCACTACATGCCTTGTTTGTACATGTTGGTTTATTGATGGGAATGTTTTATTGTCAGCTTCTACTAATATTATGGGATAGATGCCAGTGCGACATACAGAGTGTCAAATAATATAGAATGTGTGACCATGTTAAACTCTTCTATTTCTGTTATGTTATTAACCTTTACAACTCTCAGCAGACAACAAACTGAAGACATTTCTCTCATTTTTCCAACAAAATAGTCCTTGATATTTCATGCAAATGGTCTCCTCAGGAGACAATTTGCATAAATTGACAAAACCTTTTTTCTCAGAAAATAAGAAAAATATATTTCAATATGTCATCTGCTGAAATTTTTACCCGGCATGCTTAGCATTAACTGAGAACTACTGTAGTTTCACATGGTAGAGCTCAATTGAAACCTAGCTGTGCCATGGCTAGTAAAACTGTACTTTATCATGTTCAGAATACCTGGACCCTGATGCGTGGCCCAGTCTGACCAATTGTAGCAGCTGACATTCTTTTTTTTATTGTTTTTTAGAGAAAATAAGACTTGGTATTTCATGTGAATCATCTGCCTAGCAGTCTTATTTTCTCTGGAAAAAAAAAACAAAAAAAACAAACAAAACAAATCAGTCGTCTGCTGCAGTTGTGACTAGCAGTTTAAGGATTAAATGACATAGACCCAGATCTGACTAAGAATCACAGGTGAGTTTGGATCTTTGCATTGGGCATTTGATTGGCTAGCCTTGACTTAGCTGGTCTCTATTAAAACATGTTAAATATAACGTGCCTTACTAACTGACATAGAATGGCATTTGTAAACTTTTATTTATGCTTTTAGATAGTGCAATATATTCTCAGAGAGTTTTTAAAATAAAATAGTAGTCATAAATATGTATTAAATGGGAATTGATAAATTTTCAAGGGAGACCACTTTGTCAAAATTGATTTTGTTCCCTTCTGAAAAGGGGTCCATTCTAAAAGGAAAGAATTTGCTCCCAAGGGATGCAAATTCTTTCCTTTTAGAATAGACCCCTTTTCAGAAGGGGACTTGTGTACAGATAGTAAGCAGGAAGCCAAAAAAGTAGTCTCCCTTGTAAAAAATGATGGAAATTCTACCAAGTGTATCAAGTCCCTTAAATCCTTAGAAGGCCAAACAGAATTGTAGTGGAAGACATTCTTAACCATATTGTTTATTTGTTTTGAGAAAATAAGGCTTAACATTTTATGGAACCATCCAGATACAGTAAGCATTCTTTATAAATCTGTAGCGGGCCGTTATCAGCCCGTCACACTAGCTTACCGGCCAATAACGGCCCACTATAGATTTATAAAGAATGCTAACACGGGATGTTTCATTGGGCAGAATGTTCACCTTTCAATCAGGAGGTTGTGGATCACTCCCAAGGTAGGTCTTCCCTAAAACTTTCTAAAATTAGGTTAGTTGCTCTTTTGTTTGGCACTGAGCATTTGAAAGAAGAGCTAGGACTAATAGTAAACCAGTGTCAGTATAATGTGACCTGTGGTAGTATAGTGTCATTGTGCCTAGGGCAGTGAGATGGCACTAAAGGAATCAATTCCCATTGTCACATCCAGGCACTGTCAAGATATGACTGAAAGATCATGGACTTTGACATTTAATCTCATCTCACAAATTGATATTTTATTTGGTTCTTCAGCATAGCAGACAGTTCACATTAATGTTGTCTTATTTTCTCAAAATAAAAAAAAATGTCTCCTGCTACTGTGGCTGGAAGGATTAATATTCCAAATCAGATCTGTAATGTTATGTTAATGGTCTGTACAGGGTGTTTGTCCTGTCAGAAATAAGTTGTTTCTGGTCTATACAGGATGTTTGTCCTGTCAGAAATTGGTTGTTTCTGGTTGATACAGGGCGTTTGTCCTGTCAGAAATAAGTTGTTTCTGGTTGATACAGGGCCTTTGTCCTGTCAGAAATAAGTTGTTTCTGGTTGATACAGGGTGTTTGTCCTGTCAGAAATAAGTTGTTTCTGGTTGATACAGGGTTTTTGTCCTGTCCGAAATAAGTTGTTTCTTGTTGATACAGGGTGTTTGTCCTGTCAGAAATAAGTTGTTTCTGGTTGATATAGAGTGTTTACAGAAAGAGAAAATGAAAATGAAAGAGAAAGTGTCATTAAAAAGGACTTTGACACAGTTGGATAACAATAGATCATCCTATGTCATTAAAAAGGACCTTGACATAGTTGGATAACCATGGATCGCCCTGTCTTCACTTGTTGACCAGAGTCTGTTCTGGGAATAGGATCTCATTTTTACAGTCAGGGTAAAAAACAAAAATGTATATTAGTGTATTAATCAGAGTAGTACAAAATTTTGCTTTGTAAAATTAAGAAATTTCATAGGTTTTCAGTGACACTCTGTCATTCCACTGAAAATCAAACTCACATAGGGCTAGGAAAAGACTTGTGGGAGTAAATAATTTTATTCTCAGCAAAAACATTGCTGGTACTCACTGGCTGAAATAATTCTGTGTATCCACAGTATATTTTTCATGAAGAAGAATACAATAATTTTTAGTAAAAAAAAAAAAAAAAAAAATGTCTTACAAAAACCCGATAAAACTTAATAAGAACATGTACATGTATTGGCTTTTAATCTGTTACAGTCGATTTTAACAAGTTCTGTAGCCATCATGGTAGAAGTACATCATTTAATGCAATTAGGATGATCTGTCTGAACTGATCATGTCACATCCCCTTTTATTGACAGCCTGTGTTTAACCCTTATCCTGCTGAACACAACAACCGCTACCTTTGCAAACAGTGTCGATCCAGATCAGATGGCTTCTGAAGAAGCCATCTGATCAGGATCTACACTGTTTGTCATGCAGTTTGTAAATTGAATGAATACATTATATAAAGTAATCTGTTTAGTGGATAGCCAGAAATGGGTGTTGCTAAATTTATTTATTCAGCAGGAATTTATCTGGATATGAATGTGATTTGTTACCATTTTTTTTTTTGTTACTTGTACATATTGGAGCTGCTACTCATACTGTTAGGAGAGAATGATTTTCCCTGTGCTTGTTATTATCTGCTGCAGAAAAAAGTATGGATTTCAACATACTTTTTAGGTTTTATTTATTATGCATAATAAAAAAAAAAAATAAATGGAAGTTTACACAAGCTAGTTGTTTAATTTTATTTTTCCAGCACCTTTAAATATTGTGATGATTGCTATGGGTATGCTTCAGGTTTGTTAGAATTACAGAGGGGTGGGAGTTTCAGGTCATTTTATTTTGGAGGCAAAAGCTACTGGTAGTCTTGTTTCATAACCAAAATGCTGCTAACTTCCAAGAATAAAACATGAAAACAGGGTAAAGTTTTTCCATCCATGCATTCAGCTCCTCTATTTTTTGCTTCTTCTGAATCGAAAGGCCATTTGACTTAAGACTTGGTAGGAAGCATCTGGTGACTTAAAAATTAAAAATAGCTAAAATTGTTCTGATCTGAAATCCAAGATGGCCACCATGGTGGTCGCCGTCTTGTAAATCTATTTTTTGCTTCTTCTGAACTGAAAGGCCAACTGACTCGAGACTTGGTTGGAAGCATCGCGGTGACTGGTAGATAAAAAAATAGCTAAAATCGTACCAGTACAAAATCCAAGATGGCCACCATCTTGAAAATTTTTCTCTTCTTCTCCTGAACCAAAAGGCCATTTGAAATCCATTGCGGCCATCTTGAAAATCTATTTTTTGCTTCTTTTCCTGAACCGAAAGGCCAATTAATTTTTTAGATCCACTGCGGCCATCTTGAAAATCTATTTTTTGCTTCTTTTCCTGAACCGAATGGCCAATTAACTTGAAACTTGGTAGGAAGCATCGGGGTGATTTGTAGATAAAAAAAAAAAGCTAAAATCGTTCTGATTGGAAATCCAAGATGAAAACCATTATGGCCATCTTGAAAATCCATTTTTCACTTTTTTTCCTGAACCAAAAGGCCAACTGACTTGAAACTTGGTAGAAAGCATCTGCATTACTTGAAGATCAAAAATGGCTAAAATCTTTCTGAATGGAAATCCAAGATGGCCGCCATGGCCACATTCTTGAAAATCTAATGTTAGCTTCTTCAGATCCGATTGGCCAATTGATGTGAAACTTAGTAGGAAGCATCGGGGTGACTTGTAGATCAAAAATAGCTAAAATCGTTCTGATTGGAAATCCAAGATGGCCACCATCTTGAAAATCTAATGTTTGCTTCTTCTCCTGAACAGAAAGGCCAATTGACTTGGAACTTGGTAAGAAGCATTGGGGTGACTTGTAGATCAAAAATAGCTAAAATCATTCCGATCATAACTCGAAGATGGCAGCCATGGCCACCATCTTGAAAACATATATCGATACAGAAAATTTTAAAACTCTTCTTGTCAGAAACCACAGGACCAATTTGAATATAATTTATTAGAAGTGTTTCTTTTGTGACCCTCTACCAAGATTGTTCAAGCCATGATGATGCGTTAAAAAACATGGCCCTAATGGGGCCAGGCTTATTTTCCCTACATATGTATATCTTTATAGAAATTTTGAAGATCAGATTAAAATAATGAGACACTGCTTGCCATATACGGCTTTGCTACTCCATTTTATAGGATTATCACATCACTCTTGAACATAAAGTCTTAAAGCAGTGAACTTGGGTCATCCTAATGAAACAGAAAAAAAAATGCTGCTATGTTGCATAAGGCTCCTTCCCTGGGGTTTATATTTCCATTACCTTTTATGACCCCTACTTAGGATAAATGAAGGACTTTGCAACTTCTATCACAGTTTGTAAGTTTCTTCCAATACTCCAATACATTTTGAGAGTGACTTCAATGTTTCCCTTTCAAATGCATAGGGAAACAAATATCTTGCCATAAAATGAAAATGGTTGGACCTAGAATCATTTGTACAAATTTAGTAGATCTGTTGCCTGTGCTATAAACTATCATTCAGCCTCAAACCTTTCTCCATTCTGGAAAGGGCTTGTCAGTTATTATTGTAGTCAATGGAGCATGACCATTTGAATAAATTCAACCCCACTTTAATTGAGGATCCACATGCAGTTTGGTGAAAATGGCTAAGCCGTTTCAGTGGAGGTTGTTTAATATTAGAGTTCATGCACAGGCATATAAATCCCAGGGAATAAAGTTTTGATTGTAACTAAATGGTGCGATACTTTGAGCAAACATTGTAAGTTTCAACAATTAGTTTTTAATATATTTTGAGAAAAAGACTTTTCAACATTTTCCCCATACTAATGTATAGAGATGCAAATTCGGCCTTGCTGTAAAAAGGTCAAAGGTCAAACCAGGATCATGAATAAACATTTGATGGACTTCAGGTTCCAGATGTTATATACCGAGGTTCAGCCTCCAGGCTTTCTTGGTTCAGGAGGGGTTTTTTTTACCATATATTGGCAAGGCATCCATGTTGGTTGATGAAGCGTGACCATTTGAACAAACTTCCGTTCCTCTGAATCAAGGATGTCTTCATATTATGCAAGTTGATTAAAAATTGGCCCAGAGGTTTCAGAGGCAAAATTGTTAAAAGAGTGGGATGACGCATGTGTCCAAATTAGATGACAATAGTTCATCCAGAGCCTTTGGCTCAGGCGAGCTAAAATCTGCAAATGGGAAATAAATCACTATCTGGAAATAGGAAATGACACATACCTCTTATTGACTAATATTGGTAAAAATAAACAACTATTTCTGTTACGGTTTTACACTTTTTATTACTCAATCCATTGGGAATCTATGTGTAGAGGCAATTATAAGTAAACAATACACAATAAATAGAAATTCAGCAGAGTGACAGAAAAATGCATCAAAAGTTGCCTTTCTAAAATAAAGATTTCAATATTCTCCAGTTTATAGACACACATATAATGTGGGTTTGTAAATATTGACCTAGTTTCAATAAACATGCAAAACTCAAGGAATTCATGGTTTTTGCAAAAATTATGTCATAAAAATGTATCAAGTCACTATTTGGTATAATCATCAAGCTCTTCCAAATAGTTCATAATTTCAGTGATAAACTTCGATCTTTACGGTAACTGTCCTAAAATTTCAAACACTTTATTCAATACTTTTTCTGCCTAATTTTTGCTTTTTTTTTTTTTTTTTTTTTTTTTTTTGGTGTATGCCATTTGCTTATGCCATTTTGTCAGACACATTGGTGTACAAAATTTTAGGACATACTGAATATGTTTTGTCCATGAAGCAACCATCTATAAAACAATATAATCGCATCCTTGATGTAACGTAAATTTGAACTAAATGTGTTCGGACTAGCAAACTCTGTATAAGGTGCCAATATGAAGATAACTAAATGGCGAACTAAAAAATCCATGATAAACTATCAAAATGGAAATGCGTATGTAAATGAGATTCCTTTCAAACTGCAGGAACGAAGCAGAATTTTAATCCATAAAGCTCCTTTCAAAATTTATGCAGATGACATCCTCAAATGTTTTGTTTTTATTTTTCAAAGAAAATAAAGCTTGACATTTCATGTGCCAGTCACAGGAAATAAAATGTAACATGAAATGTCAAGCCTTATTTTCAGAATGTCTTCCACTGCTGTTGTGACTGGCACTTTAAGGATTAATAATACACTGTAAATTAACCCTTAAACTGCCAATCACAACAATTGTCGTCTGCTTTGTCATCTGCTAGTGATTTTAAGTCATTTTCGCAAACAGTGTGGACCCAGATCAGATTGCTCCTATAGGAGCAGCCTGATCAGGGTCCACACTGTTTGCCTGTATGCAAAATAGGTTTGAAAAATTTGCAAGAATATTCAGCAGACGGCATAAACAGGCAACATTTTCAGATGCAGGTTTTCTTGTCATTTTAAGGGTTAACCCTAACACATGTGAAAACTATCCATCAACAGAACTGCTGCACTGCGTTTAACAATGTGGCAAGAATTGATAGAAAGCCTCCTTATATATCTAAGGTCACAGAGGTCATATCCAATCATAGTTTTATGCATAAGAAGCATCTTACAGATATGCATAAAAATTTCTGAAAAATGTTTGTCTTTGGTTCTTTTCTTTGATGCAGGGTTCTTTCAAAGTAATATTTGTACCAAACAGTTTTGACTTCTGAAAATGAAATTTTTCTTAAAATTATTCCTATACTGAACCAGTGATCAGCCTCATAACCAAACAGTACTGAAAGTAGTTTGGAAGCTAGTTTCTTAATGTATGATATACACTCATACAAATTACCCGAGGCATTTCAGTATATATTGCAACTGCCCATTAATTTTGTTAAAAGCAACAAATTTGCATAGTCATCGTTCTGCTGAATCAGTATCCAATTAATCTACACCAAATTAACACATTGGTTTGTTCTTGTGCTTTGCAGAAAAAATCAAAATGCTGGTTTGAACACGCCATGGAAACCTATATTAAGGTTTATACAGTCCGGGCCCAGTTGTTCAAAGCATTGTTAGCTTAACAAGCTCCTTAGTGGTCAAAAAGTTAACTGTTCTAGTAAGTACAACATCTAATTCACAGGTATTTTTGCTAAAAAAAAATGTGAGTAGCTTTTGCAAATGCAAACGCTACTAACATTTTTTCAGCAAAAATATTAGCATATATGTCATATTTATTGATTGAAGTTTTAATGATACTTTTTGTTTTGAACAACTGGGCCCAGATAAATTTTCCCATGCTACAACTCAGTGCAAAGCAGGGCTTCTGACTGACTGTTATTTCAGGGAAGAACAATATTGATACATAGTTTCATAGACCCTTTTGTCTCTGTAGGCCATTCTAATTCGGATAAAAAATAACAGTCTGAAAACTGCTGTTCCTGCAAACAGACAGACAAAGGGTCAGTCTGATAGACAGAAGGAGGACACAGTAATAAACTATCTGGTACCAAATATTTCTACCTATGAAATTTTAGGATCCATTCAAGGCACTTCTTCTATACTGATATGTAACTCAAGCGGATACAAAAAATATAACTGTGCATAGTTAGCAGTCTTGACATTAGCATGCTATGGGCAAATTCAGAAAATGACAACCTGATGATATTTTTCATATTTTTTCGAGAAAATAGGCTCTAATATCTCCTGATGAGACAATTTGCATGAAATGTCAAAGCCCATTTTCTGGGAAAGATAAGAAAAATATTTCAAAATGTTGTCTGCATAAATATTTACCAGCATGCTATGCATAAAATTAGAGTGATACAAAAATTCAACATCTCAACAAGCACGGGTTTTTTACAGGAGGAAAATATATATAAAAAGTTTTTACAGCATAAAGAAGGTAGGTGACAAATGCAAACTACTGTATTGACCCAAAATATTCATACATCTGGCCTCGAGGTTATACAACTTTTTTCATGCTCAACTCAGCTGAACATGAAATTTTCTCTGCTAATAAATATGAAAATGCCAACAATAGTTGGCATTTTCATATTTATTAGTAGAGAAATTTTCACACTCAGCCGTGTTTAGCAAGAAAGAATTTGCAATTGCTAGTAATTTGAGATTTATTAGCATGACAAATTTCATGCTCAGCTGAGTTGAGCATGAATTTTTTTTTATAACCTCGGGGCCTGAGCAAACAGTATAGACCCAGATCAAACTGTTCATCTTGTCTGGATTGGCACTATTTGCCATTCAATCTGTATGTTTATTCTTTTTATTGTTTTTTGTTCTTTTCTTTGTTTATTCTTATACACAGCAATTAATTGTTTATTTGTTTGTGTTGAGGTTTTATGGCCAAATCAACCCATTTGGGTCATGTCAAGCATAGTCAGTTTACCTAACCACACTTTTACTCGGCAGATTTAGTCCTCTAAGCAGTTAACCAGTATTGTGCAAATTCTTTCACCAGAAACTGACAACTGCCCTTCTTGAATCAGTGCAAGGGAGAGAATGACTGTAGAGAATAGTTCACGATGAATCTCCACGAAAGAATGTTGCTGACCTGGCGGGGGTCGAACCCACAAACTACTGATCACCAGTCGGGCGAGCATCCAACTGAGCCACTGAGGCCGGTGATGAAATTAATACAGAAGTTGAAGAAGCTAGAGATAAAAAGACAGTAACCTGCTACCCATCCATGTTTTTATATAGCACCTTGGGCAGCCATCACAGATAAATACCTTTGAGGCAATACCAATGAAATATCATTCTTCTCTATGAAAATTAAACAGAAAACATCAGCAGGCTAAAGATTAATGAGGTCTATAGTAGGAAAACAAATATTTCTCATATAAGAAGTGCAAAGACCCAGACCAGCCTGCACGCCTGTAAATTTCCACAAGTTCAACCTTTGTATATACAAAAAGGTTGCTGTGCTCTTCTTGAATCTGTACAGTGTACTGTAAATGTCCTAAAATTTCGTACACTAAAGTAACGACAAAATGGCCAATGCAAACAGTGCAGACCCAGGTCAGACTTATCAGGATCTACACTGTTTGCTATTCCACTAAGGATCTTTTAAGAAAAAAAAAGCATAAAAAGCAAACATCATACCTGAAAATATGGATTAAAGTGCCCAAAATTTTAAGACATTTACCGTAATCAAAGATTCTAATCAGACTGTGTGGATGCACAAGCTACTCTGGATCTGTTAATAGTTTACCAGTGTGGGCCCCTAAACTATGTCCAGAGATATTAAGTCAGTTTCAAAAACACTGTTGTACATTAAAATACTCATCTTGTTAGAAAGAAATTGCTTTTTGTTGAAAAAAATAATCAATTTATTAATGATTATAGACTGATTTTGGCACTATTTTTGAGATGAAAGTTAACCACTCACTGGGCAAATTCAGCAGATGACAACCTGATGATAGTTTTTCTTATTTTTCCCAGAAAAATGTCAAAGCAATTACCTGGTAAAAAAGAAGAAAAATATTTCTAAATTGTTGTCTGGTGAAATTTGACCCAGCATGATAAACATGAAGATAAAAATAGAAATGCATAGATGAGAATAAGTGCAAAAAAAAACAAGAGGCCCACGGGCCACGATTCGCTCACCTGAGTGACATAGCCACTGCAGACATGCAGATGTTATGCAACATTTATCCAATCCTATCATCGCAACTAATGAAAATATCATCATTTGAGCAGTTCTTAGTTTTGAAGAAGAATATATGGGCCTGACAGTCAATGGAGCATGATCATGAATAAACTATCAATCACATTTCAACAGAAGGATCAATGTGAAATTTCGTGGAAATTGGCTAAGTGGTTTCTGAAGAATCGTGATTTTATACATGTAAACAGCACAGTGGCAGGGACATATTATAAATATAAATCAGATGATGGCCATCTTAGATTTCCAATCAGAACAATTTTAACTACTGTTGATCTACAAGTCACTTCGATACTTTCAATATAAATGTATATGGCCCACACAAATAGGGAAGCAAATTTGACCTTGGAGGTAAAAAGGTCAAATGTCAACATAAACCATCATTTGAGCAATTTTGGTAGATCTCCTGTCCCCTATAATTTGTGCAAAGATTAGGACCCAGGGCTTATTTGGTTATGGAGAAGAAGATTTTTAAAGGTTTTTACCATATATTGGCATGGCAGCCATTTTGATTAATGGACCATACCCATTTTAGCAATCTTTCATTCTCCTGCCCACGGAGGCTCCGCATGAAATTTGTGCAACACTGGCCCGGAGGCTTCAGAGGAAAAGCCATTTGAAATTATCAACATTTTTTCCATACAAATGTATGGCGCCCATACAAATGCATACAGAAGCAAACTTGACCTCGCCGTAAAAAGGTGAAATGTCAATGTATGACAATTATTTTAGCAACTTTGGTAGACCGCCCGTTCCAGATGATATATGCAAAGATTCAGCCACAAGCCATCCTCGGTTTTGGAGAATAAGATTTTTAAATGTTTTTTCCCATGCAAATGCATAAGGAAGCAACTTGACCTTGCCGTAAAAAGGTCAAATGTCAATGTATGACCATTATTTTAGCAACTTTGATAGACCCCCTGTCCCCGATGATTTTATGCAAATATTCAGCCCCAAAGCATCCTCTGTTCTAGAGAAGAAGATTTATAAAGGTTTTTACCATATATGGGCATGGCGCCCATCTTGGTCAATGAACCGTGACCATTTTAGCAATCTTTTGTTCCCCCTACCTAAGGAGGCTCCATATGAAATTTGAGCAAAATTGGCCCAAAGGCTCCAGAGAAGAAGTTGTTTGAAATTCTGAACATTTTTCCCATACAAATGCATAAAGAAGCAAAATTGACCTTAACGTAAAAAGGTCAAATGTCAATGTACGACCATTATTTTTGCAATTATGGTAGCCCTCTTGTTCCCGAAGATATATGCAAAGATTCAGCCATAAGGCATGCTCAGTTTTGGAGAAGAAGATTTTTAAAGGTTTTTCCCATACAAATGCACAGGGAAGCAAACTTGACCTTGCTGTAAAAAGGTCATACGTCAATGTACGACAATTCTTTTAGCAATGTTGGTAGACCTCCCGTCCTCGATGATTCCTGCCAAGGTTCAGCCCAAAGGCATTCTCGGTTCTGAAGGAGAAGATTTTTAAAGGTTTTTACCATATATGGGCGTGGCGGCCATCTTGGTCAACGGACCGTGACCATTTTAGCAATTTTTTGTTCCCCCACCCTAAGGAGGCTCCATATGAAATTTGAGCAAAATTGGCCCAGAGGCTCCAGAGAAGAAGTTGTTTGAAATTCTGGTCATTTTTCCCATACAAATGCATAAGGAAGCAAAATTGACCTTAACGTAAAAAGGTCAAATGTCAATGTACGACCATTATTTTAGCAATTGTGGTAGCTCTCCTGTTCCCAAAGATATATGCAAAGATACAGCCATAAGGCATGCTCGGTTTTGGAGAAGAAGATTTTTAAAGGTTTTTCCCATACAAATGCATAGGGAAGCAAACTTGACCTTGCCGTAAAAAGGTCAAACGTCAACGTATGACAATTCTTTTAGCAATTTTGGTAGACCTTCCGTCCCCGATGATTCCTGTAAAGGTTCACCCCCAAGGCATTCTCGGTTCTGGAGAAGAAGATTTTTAAAGGTTTTTACCATATATGGGCGTGGCGGCCATCTTGGTCAACGGACCGTGACCATTTTAGCAATTTTTCGTTCCCCCACCCTAAGGAGGCTCCATATGAAATTTGAGCAAAATTGGCTCAGCGGTTTCGGAGGAGAAGTTGTTTGAAAATGTTAACGGACGGACGCACGGACGGACGGACGCACGGACGGACGGACGGACGGACGGACGGACGGACGGACGAAAAGTGATCACAATAGCTCATCCTGAGCAGAGCTCAGGTGAGCTAAAAAAAAAACCAGGTGATACATGTATGAACAGCAAAAACCCAGGTCAACCTGCACATCTATGAGATACAAGGAACTTACAGACCTGAGCATCTCTAAACACAAAACAACCTTACGACATATGTGACCAACATAGATCCAGATCAGCCTGCATATCTGCACAATCTCATCAGGGACTACAATGTTTACTAATAGAATGTTTAATGTCCATACATTTAATTTGTGATCATCAGACACAAATCAGACTGCCTGAATTTTCACTGGTCTCATATGTCATAAAGTAGCTTTCTAGCTGGAGGGTCTCATGTACAGTTTAGTTCGGAGCTTTGCTATTCACACCCAGAGAAATACTGGTTCCCTAATGTAGGCTAAGATTAGTTTTAGTATATTAACAATCCTATAACCATTACCACTCTCTGGGCAAATTCAGCAGATGACAAATTTGTGATACTTTTCATATTTTTCCCTCCAAAAAAGGCTTAACATTTCATGCAAACTGTCTCTGGAGAAAATGTCATATGCTGAAATTTCCCAGCATGCTGAGTGATAATACGACTGAATTAGTATATACAAAGCCTGTTTCACAATGGTTTCACTAAAACTGAGACAGAAAATGGGAATAACTGTTTGAAAATACATGAACAGTGAAGACCTTGAATGACCTGTACATCTGCAAGTCTGATCAGGATCTTTACTGTTCATAACAGTAGAATCTTGCTACATTGTCCAATACATGAATCTGCTTTCCATAAAGTATAACATTCAAGCTTTGATTCACCAGCTTCCTTTACTGTAAGTAGAGTCTTGATGTGTCTGCCCGGATAGTCATGACCTGTCCCTTTTTTAACTCTTTTCCATAAAGTCCTTATATTATTTATGCACACTGCTCTTGTCCAGACCCTGAACAAATTGTGCAGTGCCATATGCTACATACCCCCTCTTATCTGGAGATACAAAACTTTAATATTTCAAATATTTATCTCTATACTATGTTACTTTTTTTCTGTATGAAAATCCACTAACAAACACAGAATATGCGACATAAAATGGAAGACACAGCACATAATATAAAAGCACATAACCAAGCTAAATCAGATAAATAATTTAATGACTGTAAAACCAACTTTCTTTCACCAAGAAATTCTCACAATTATATAGGCCATAATGGCAAGTCGATTCCATTACGAAAACATGCCTATTAAAATATACTGAAAAATTTTACCACCAAAAAATGAAAATTTTCGGATAAAAAAACTCTATTTTCATAGTTCTGCTCAAAACATTGATTGTGGGTACTCGTTAGAACCGCCTCAGCGAGGCACCCCCAACAAGTACCCACAATCTAAGTTTTTGAGCAGAAATAAGAAAAATAATATATACCCCTGTAAACCCCAGTTTCTCTGTATAAAAGTGGGGTTCAAAGGGGTCAAAATTATACAGGCATATTTTCATGAGGTATCAATAAATTTTGGTTGGTAGAGAAAAGCTTTCTCATCTTGTGCCATGGTGGCATAGAGTTAGGATTATGATGCTTGTCAAATTTTCATTGGAAATATGAAAATTTCTTGCTACAAAAAGATTGGTTTTCAGTCTTATACAATATATACCTCGAAACATGTAACAAAATCCTGGTTTATGTATCTGTACACATTATTTAATATGATACCTTAATATTGCAAAACTTTTGTATTTTAAGTCTGACTGCTGATTTCTTGCTAAGGACTTTTCAGAAAGTATAAGAAAATTAATTATTGCACTCTGATGCAAAAAACTGCCAGCAACCAATTCTTACAAAATGTCCAAATAAAAAAAACTAGGTCATAATATTCTATGAATTTCCACAACAACTTTAATTTATAAGCTTATGTTACAAATATAAGATTTTAACTTGAAACTTAATGTTATCTATATTTCCAAAAAAGTAGGTCACAGTGACCTATCATCTAGGAATCTTAAGAGGTAATGGTGATATTTTAAATGGTCATGCTGGTACTCTACAGTAGGCTATAATTTTTAGTGTAAAATCTACCAATATACTTAGAAAAACATGTAGTGATTTGCCTTGCATGGTAACTGTGCATTAATATGGTTTTACACATAAAGTTGAAAGTTTTCAATAAGTCTGGGTAGTGAGATATAAAACTTATTTCAAATAGTGAAACCATTCTTGCCAAAATGGTACACCATTAATCAATGTCTAATGACCTTGTGTATTAGAAATCTTATCCTTTAACACAGTGACCCTGTTTACTATGATACCGCCTATCAAATTAGAAGTCCACAGCATGTCTGGATATTGACACCTCGACTTAGATATAAAACATGGTCTATATTGCAGAAAGCAGATCATATCTTACCTTAAGGGAACTAGATGCACTTGGTAATTTTTCTTTCAATTTTTACAAAGGAGGTCATATTTGTAACTTCCTATTAGGTTTTCTGCATACCAGTTCCCTACTGAAAGAGGTTCTACTCTAAAGAGAATTTGCTCCCTCCTTCCTTCTGAAGAAGGGTCTACTCTAAAAGAAAAGAATTTGCTCCCCAGGGGAGCAAATTCTTTCCTTTTAGAGTAAGCCCCTTGTTAGAAGGGAGGCAAAATATTGACAGAGTTATCTTCCCTAAAAGAGTATCCAGTCCCCTTAATTAAGGTGTTGCAAATTGACAGCAATAACAAATACAACTCTGAGGCTAAACTGTTTTTCTTCTACACTGTTATGTAGGGGAGTTTAAACTACACAAATGCATGTATATGGTGATATGATATGTACATATATATGAATACAAAAAGCACAAGGTGTAAGTGGGTGGGGTGCACAGATATACAAGCAGAAAATATCAGTAACAGACTGTACATAACAAGCTTCTAGCCAATAACAACAAGGCTCCAGATAAATAATAATAATAAAAAAAACAAAAGCAGAATTGATCTTTTTTAATTGCTTTTCATACACTAAAATATGTTGCAGGTACATCATTAGAATTGCCTTGATTAGAGAATTTTAATGATTACCCACAACATATGAACTAGTGCAAAAACAATAAAACATTACGAAAACACGCCTATTCAAAATATTTTGAAAATTTCGCCTCCAAAAACTGAAAATTTTCAGATAAAAACCTCTGATAATTTTCATATTTCTGCTCAAAACACAGATTGTGGGTACTCGTTAGAACTGCCTTGTCGAGGCGGTTCTAACGAGTACCCACAATCTATGTTTTGAGCAGAAATAAGAAAAATAATGTATACCCCTGTAAACCCCAGTTTTACTATATAAAAGTGGGGTTTAAGGGGGTCAAAATTATATAGGCATGTTTTCGTGATGAATCCCAATTTTTACCAAAATTATTGCTTCATCTGCAGCCATAAACAAGCTCTCTCACACCTATCATGGGATTTAACAACATAACTGTGTGGGTAAAAAAAAACATACATGCATCCAACAAAGGGCAAGGTCAGCCTGCAAATCTGCACAGTCTAAACAGGGTCCTGTCTACTGTCTAACTCCAAACAGCATAGACCCTGATAAGACTACATATGCTTTAGCAGAATTTGGCTCATTTCACAGACCATAATCAATCTAAATATTTGAATAGACTTGGCCAAGTAATCAGTGGTGATCATTTGGACAGACATGCCCAGGCAAACAACGGAGAGACTGATCAAACTAGGACCAGCTTGATAAGGGTCTGAAGTATTTGCCATTCAGCTTGCATGGTTTAGAAATCAAAAGGGCTTTTTCAAGGGCTTTTCATGTCCAGACATTTAAGATAATTACAGTATGATAAATATCCAAAAATTTCAAACACTTTATTTCATAATTTTTGGGACAACATTTTGCTATTTATAAAGTTGTTTCCTTAAATACTTAAAGGAATGGCTAACAGTGTAGACCCTGATCAGACTGCTCCTTTAGGACTGATCTGGGTCTGCACCGTTTGCATATGCCATTTTGTCAGACATTTTGGCATACAAAATTTTAGGATATTTACCTCATGCTATATGTTTTTGCTCAGCCCCTTTCTAACTTTCAACCTGTTGGAACTAAACAGCAGATGACATTCTAAAATATTTTTTCTTGTTTTTCTTTTCCTTTCAAAATATGGCTTGACATATTGTTTCCTAATACAATTCATACGAAATTTCATAATAAGATTCATATGAAATCAAACCCAATTTTCCTATAAGAAATATATCATGTCATCAGCTGAATTTACCCAGACAGTGTAAAAGGCGAGACCACAGGTTAACACATCTTTACCTCTAAATCATAAAATATTGCTCACTATTGTGAAGAACATTGTAAATCATCTTATAAGCTGCAACACATGCTTTGTTTTTCTATCTGTTTTTTTTTTTTTTTTTTTTTATTATTATTATTATTATTTAGCTTGTATAATACTGAGGGAAAATATCAATATGAGAGGTCTGTACCTGTGTAAGTTTGAGATGACATTACCAGCAAGTTCTACAATGGAAGATGGAAACATGACAAAACAAACTTTTCATAAGCTGATGTAGTAATTAAACCACTGACACTTCCAAGTCAGGCTTTTCCAATGTGATCACACTGACAGCTTCCAAAAATCAAAATGCCCGTAAAGAAATAAGTAAAAATGTCTAGGAATACTTTACTGACATTTCCCCCTGTTACTCCTGAGGAACAAGAAATATCAACCTGTGGTCTTATTCATTAAAACTTGGTACAAAAATAACATTCTATATAAACCAGAAAGAATATTCATAGCTCTAGATAAGAGAAAGTATAGGGAAAATATTTTTTTTTTATTTCTCCATGAAAACACATCACGAAAACATGCCTATATAATTTTGACCCCCTTAAACCCCACTTTTATATAGTAAAACTCGGGTTTACATTATTTTTCTTATCTCTGCTCAAAACCATAGATTGTGGGTACTCGTTAGAACCGCCTCATTGAGGCGGTTCTAACGAGCACTCACTATGTTTTGAGCAGAAATATGAAAATTATCAGAATGTTTCATCTGAAAATTTTCATTTTTTTGGTGGTAAAAAATCCAGTATATTTGAATAGGCATGTTTTCGTAATGATGTTGTGGTACTCATTAGAAGCTTCTCAGCGAAGCACCTCACCTCTTTTGAGTCCCACTCATTAGAAGCACCTCAGCAAGGTGCTTCTAATGAGTACCCACAATAGATGTTTTCATGGAGTTATAAGAAAAACATGAAAATTTTCTTTATTGGCTTATCTTGAGCTATGACATTTACATACATTACGAAAACATGCCTATTCAAATATACTGAAAATTTTACCACCAAAAAATGAAAATTTTCAGATAAAAATTTCTGATATTTTTCATACTTTTGCTCAAAGCATAGACTGTGGGTACTCGTTAGAACCCCCTTGGCGGTTGTAACGAGTACCCATAATCTATGTTTGAGCAGAAATAAGAAAATAATGTATACCCCTGTGAACCTCAGTTTTACTATATAAAAATGGGGTTTAAGAGGGTCAAAATTATATAGGCATGTTTTCGTGATGACAGGTAACAACCATACACACAGTATTGTTTTGCTTCTCCACAGATATCAACAAGGCAATCTTTAAGGTTCTGAAAGCTATTTTTTCTTTCTTTCATCATGTTTTAAAATTGTTGGTACACACAATTACTAAATTACTAATTTTCAATGTAAATCATACAAACAGTAAAAATGTCTAAAAATATCTTGTACAAAATTTACTAAACCTAAACTTTTGGTAGGGCGATGTCCTTTTTACTTATACATACAAAACTATCAAAATTACTCAAAAACATGGTTAAAGGAACTTTCTTCCCTTGTTAATTTTACTGGTTTCTATCTCATGTATTTGAAACCTTAAAAAGATGGGTTCAGCAAAGGTGCTGGTGTAACAATTTATGATAATTCTTGTCATTTTTGCTCCAAAACTTTTTTGTGGGTACCCAATAGGATTGCATAGCTGAGGCAATTCCAATGAGTTTTTTGAACAATTTGATTTGAGTTTTACAGCCCAGTCAACACTGTTAAGGTTATGTTGAGCCAGTCAGTTAACCTGCCCCCATTTTTTCCTGGGCAGGCTTAGTCCTCTGAGCAGATAACCAGTATTTTGTGCACATACTTTCGCTATAAATACTGTCTTTATTAAATCAGCAGAAGGGGGAGAATGACCACAGAGATCATTTCATGATCAATCTCCATGCAAGTTATGTGGTCAAGCTGGGATTTGAGCTTGTGACCCCTGGATCTGCAGTCGGACGTACTACCCGTTTACGCCATCACGAAAACATACCTATATAATTTTGACCCCCTTAAACCCCACTTTTATATAGTAAAACTGGGGTTTACAGGGGTATACATTATTTTTCTTATTTCTGCTCAAAACATAGATTGTGGGTACTCGTTAGAACCGCCTTGGCGAGGCAGTTCTAACGAGTACCCACCTTGGCGAGGCGGTTCTAACGAGTACCCACAATCTATGTTTTGTGCAGAAATATGAAAAATATCTTGAGTTTTTTTATCTGAAAATTTTCAGTTTTTGGAGATGAAATCTTCTATATATTTGAATAGGCGTGTTTTCGTAATGGCTATTCGAATGTGCATTTTGAGCAAAAAATAACAAAATTTATCTTCTGAATATTTCTTTTATTTGACCTACGTTTGGGTGGATGATGTCTACATGGATGTGACTTGTTCATTCTTACACTGCTATAATGAAACCACTATCCCAGCCACTATGTCAGCCAAGCAGAATACAGAAATATATAATATAACAACTGAATCATACTAATACACTGCATAGCTCTAGATAAAATACATTTTTTTTTAACCAAAATGATGATATTTTTCTTATTTCTCCATAAACATATGTTGTGGGTACTCATTAGAAGTGCCTCGGTGAGGCACTTCTAATGAGTACCCACAACATATGAGAAAACTCTTTTTCTGATACCCCTCTTATCATGAACTATACACTGCATACTCTACTTCTTCAAACTCTTTCAGTGAACAAACTCAACGATAATTATCTTATTTGCCTATCTAGAGGACTTGTTAAGGAGGAGTACTTGGTGATAATTTTGGGATGATTTTTCATATTTCTCCATAACATATGTTGTGGGTACTTATTAGAAGTATCTTATCTGCAACATATTTCTATGGAGAACTGGAGAAAATTATCCGGGAATTATCATCAACTTCTCATTCTTAACAAGGCCTCGTAATTTGCCTAACACAATTTACAAAATACCCTGCTAAAATAGCTTAACCACAATGTCATGTACAAATTGACTGGCTGTTATGCTACTCCTATTCAACCGATGTTAGTAAATGTTCTCACTTCGCTCCAGATTTTATGCCACAAAATATGTTTGTGTACAGAAATACGAAATGTACAAACATATTTTGTGCAAAAACATCACATCTGGAGTGTTGATCCACTTGCCAATGACAGGTCTGGCCTCTTTGTTTTTGTACATTTTTACATTTCAGTGGCATCTGAGGCCATGAAGAAGGACCTCATATCATACAGGAATGGTAAATAACTTGATCAGCCTGCAACCTTCCGACACCTACAAACTATATATGCCCAGATCAGCCTGAAAATCCTAGTGTTTGTATTCCTGACTTGTACTTTATAAAATTCCTTTCCCTCATGTTTCTTCGTCAACCTTCCATTTGTTCCAAGTAGAAACTTTCAAAGATTGTAACAAGGAAGAGCCAAATGCAGAATACAAGATCACTGAATGAACCAAAAAGAATTTTGTAACCTTTACAGCACTAAATTTAAGTATTAGCAGAGGGTGATTTTTTCCTTCATTTTTTGCATTACATATATATCATTATTTTTTTATCTTTATTTTCTTCTTTTTTTTTTTGTATATTTGGAGAAATCGTAGCGCTAATCTATCAAGATAATTTATATGACATATCAAACTCTACTTTCTCTGAGAAAAAAGCCATTTTTGTCACCTTGTGATTTTAACATTTATTTCCATATGTCTGATAGACTTGGTTCAGTATCACATTAGACAACATCTGATGAACTGATTGACATGTACAGCGATATGTTGCAAGGACAGTGTAGCTTTGTCAAACAATTAGTTACTGCTTTAAGTGTTTCAAATCCAACTGCCAGTTGTATGGATACCAATATGGGAAAAAAATTCAGTTTTTGTTTGCAGTTTCCAAAACTATTTGTTGATAGGTAAGATTAAGGGGGGAGGGTAGGGTAAAATATCTTATCTAGATCAGTGGCTATGAAAGTATCACAGAAGGCGAATAACTTAACGCTTAACGCTCTGGATAAAATTTTCAGCAGACAACATTTTGAAATATTTTTCTTATTTTTCCCAGAAAATAGGATTTTACATTTCATGCAAATCCTGTTTTCTGGGAAAAATAAGAAACATATCAATTTGTCATCTGCTGAAAATGCCCAGAGAGTGGTGAAGGTTAATGAAAAGTTGGATCTCCTTACAGGAGTTAACAAAGAAGAAAACATGAGAGTTTCTAACTGTAAATGGAAGAATCCTTAATACAACAAGGCAAGTGCACACAGAGACCGTCCTTTACTAAAAACACTTTCAAGTCAACATAACATTACTGGAGGACATACATCAGGTAACATCAGCTCTAACAAGCTGTTGTAATAATTTAGAGTTCTCTATTTATCGGGCATGTTTCTTGCAATAAGGTTTTCCACCTTTGGCGTAGAAAGCTTGACCTTCTAAATTAACCTGACAAGTCTGAAAAATAAAAGGAAACAGAATTAGTAACTTATATAATAATAAATACATGAAAAATAGATTTCTTTTTTTTTTCAGAATAATATTCCTCCAATCCCTCCACCCCTGCTGATCTTTAAAATGATGCCAATCAACTCTTAGGCATATCCCAATGATACATCCATACAAGTTTGGTAAGAATCTCTCAACATCCATACAAGTTTTGTAAGAATCTGCCAATATTGTACTGATCAGAAACTGTCATGTCAACACCAGTTCTGACACTGACACCAGAGGAGTTAAGGCAGAGTATTTGATGATGATTCTGTTTGTTTGTTTGTGTTGAGGTTTTACAGCCCAGTCAACCCAATGAGGTCATGTCGAGCACGGTCAGTTTACCTAACCACACCTTTACTGGGCAGGCTTAGTCCTCTAAGCGGTTAACCAGTATTGTGCACATTCTTTCGCCAGAAACTGACAACTGCCCTTCTTGAATCAGCGGAAGGGAGAGAATGACCGTAGAAAATATTTCATGATCAATCTCAAATTCTGGGAAAATTTTCTTCAGTTCTCCATAAAGTCCTGTTATGGATGCTCTCATTAGAAGCTCCTCAGTGAGCATTTCTAATGAGTAGCCAAAACATATATTTTTATGGAGAAATAAAAAAAAAATATCGCAGAATTATCATTAAATACTCTTCCTTAACTCTTCTGGACACCTAGTGAAATATGCAGTAAAAACCTGTATCACCATTAGTCCTCTAGGGGTAGTAGTGGAGTGGGGAAAAAAGGCATACAACCCAACCTCATTAATGCACACTTCGTTATTGCATGAGTTCTTTTATAACACGGTCAAGTATTGGATCCAATTTTTCTCCAACCGCCCATTTTAAAAAGCATAAAAAAAGAATGATGAGTGACAAAAAAAAAGTTAAAACTGTATAAACATTTAACGCTAGACCATTCAACACTAGGTAAAAAGACTGTTAACATCATGGTTCCAACTTACTGTAATTAACAATTCAATTACCCAGTGCCCAGATCAGTAAACAAAACAACTCATTAATGATACATGCAAAATTCTATTTCTGATTCAAGAACATCTGGAATGCAGCAACTGAAAAGATCAAAGGCCTTGAAAAGCCCACTGCAGAGACAACTTGCAGGCTGTAAAGAAAACAAATCAAGGGTGAGCTATAAGAATTAACATGTAAGACTTACAGAACAGTTGAAACACTCTGAGTGAAAGTTAGAGTTGAGGGCCTCTACCCACTTGTCTCCGGGTTCAATGGGGAAGTTACATGCAGAGCACATAGTCTGAAACATCTGGCGCCAGTCTGAAAATCAAGGTAACATAATAACTGATTGCTAATGCAAGGCTTCAGGTAAATGTGACGGCTTTAGAGACAACAACCCTTCTCTTGGTAAACATGTCATGCCTTGTCTTAGCAAAGTGTAGATCCAGATCAGTTGGCTTCTGAAGAAGCCAACTGATCCAGATCTGCACTGTTTGTCATTAAATATGTGAATTTCTATCAAAAACCCAGATCAAGTAATCTGATCGGCTGGAAATTAGAAGTGGGCATGGCATCTTAATTTATTCAGCATGAGAAGGGTTAGGATATGCTTTGTTATTTGTGAACCAAAATATATGTTGTGGGTTCTACTAATCAGAATTACCTCCTATCATTATGTATGTAAATCTATGGACAAGGGCTGAAATTAATGAAGAGTAAACTTGTGGCCCAACCTCACTGTACATTATATTCTGTTAGAAAATGTTCAAACTGCCTTGAGGCAACTCTGAAGGTATTTGTGAGTGCCACAATAAACATGATATTTTTATGAACCGTAATGAAATATTCTGAATATACATTTTATCTGAAGACTTTGAATGCTAGGTAGAAATTTCAGCAAATGACATTCATTATTTTTCCCAGAAAATAGGGTTTTACGTAATATGCAGTATGGAATCCTTTTCTCTTGGAAATATAAGAAAACATATCATCCATTTGTTGCAAGATGCTGTAGCTTTAAGCAGTAGTCTTGAACTTGAAAAAAATGTCTTCACATTATGCAGTCAATTAAGAGCCAGACCAGGCTGGATATCTACCATATGTGCAGTCTTTACTATTAGCAAAATTATTCTCTGATCAAGATGAATATATGAGTCTACCAACTGATCAAAGTCTTTACTGAGTTTATTTGCATGCAAAAAAGTGAAGGTCATATTCTGACAGCCTTCACTGTCCACATATAATTTTAGGTGAATGAAAGATTCTGCAACCATTTTTTACGAGGGAGAACTTTTGTGGACAAGAGTTTGATCCCCAATTAGAGGGAGCACATTCAGTCTTTTAAGAGTTGCCCTGAAAAAAAAAAGGTGGCAACTATTATCATATCAGATTTATTTCCCTTAGAGGTGTCATCATCCCTCGTAAGCACTCTTTACACAAGACATGTTACATATAGTGAAAAACAATGATTCTGTGTCTAAGATTTAACTAGCAGAATACTAGAAGATACAAATTTCCTGGTCCCAACTGAAGTAACCTACCATTTTCACAGTATGGATTTCCATCCTCCAGATGGAACTGTCCTCCACCAATAGGTTTCTTACACTGATAACATAGGAAACACGCTGGATGATATTGCTTGTTCAGGGCATTGACACATTCCTGGAAGAAAAATTTCTGGTAATGTAAGACACAGGCTTGACAAAACTATTTAATGAAAGCATTTACACATTCTTGAAAGAGAAATTACTAGGCTTGACAAAACTATTTAATGAAAGCATTGTGTAAAGGAAAGGAGTGAATTCTTGAAAGAGAAATTACTAGTAAAGTAAGACTCAGGCTTGACAACACTATTTAATGAAGGCATTAATAAATTCTTGAAAGAGAAGTTATCGGCAATATAAGAAACAAGTATGACAACATAGTTGGTTCAGGCATTTACACATTCCTGAAAGATAAATTACAGGTGACAAAAGAAACAAACCTGACAATACTGCTTATTCAGGACATTTACACCTTGAATATAGAAGTAACTGATAACATGAAGCCAGATTAAAATACTGCTTATTTTGGGTATCTATATAGTCCTGAAATAAGAATTACTTGTAATATAAGAAACACAATAGAAAATACTGCTTATGATGATGATTTGGTGTTTTAAGCTCTTTCAATGGTATTTAAACCATATCACGATGATGAAAGTGTGATAATGAAAGGATTGGTGCAATGAAGCTCTGTACAGCCATGACTTGCATTTCTCAATACTACTTATTCAGGGCTACAAATTTCTGAAGGAGAAATTACTGGTAACATAAATAACAGGCTCAACGATACAGTTTGTTCAGGGCATTTACAAATTTCTTATGCAGAAATGACTGGTAACATAAGAATCAGGCTTGACAAAACAGTTTATTCAGAGTATTTACAGATTTCTGAAGTAGAAATGACTGGTAACATAAGTAGTAGGCTTGACAATACAGTTTATTCAGGGCATTTGCACCTTTCTGACGTAGAAATGACTGGTAACATAAGTAATGGGCTTGAAAATACAGTTTATTCAGGGCATTTACACATTTCTGAAGTGGACATGACTGGTAACAAGAGACAGGTTTGTTCAGGACTTTTACACATTTCTGAAGTAGAAATAACTGGTAACAGGTTTGTTCAGGGCATTTACACATTTCTGAAGAAGAAATTACTGTTAATACTAGAGCTGGTGTTTGTAAAACACTATGCCCCCAACTGCCTGACTCTAACACTGCTTGACTCCAACACTGCTTGCACATGACGGTAACAACAGTACAAATAAATGAGATTTCAATGTTATTTTATCGAAGGGAAATAACTCTAAAATAGGGACAATTGGGAGAAGAAAAAAATACGGGTCACCTATTTTTTGTGAGGAATCAAAATATGAAATTTCAAAACATTAGCATATGTGGTTCTAAACTTATGCTATACACAATAAAGCAACGACATTAAATGGCCAGAAACTGTGAAGGGCCATAACTCCAACACTTCATTTAATTGGTTCAAAATTTAATCAGGTGATCTCCTCCTCAATCCCAATAAGTATATCAAATATCATGGCTCTGGCTTAAATAGAGATAATCTTGCTGATAAGGTCAAAATGCCTAGAACTACAAAGGGCAATAGCTACGTCGATTTTTCATGGAATTCCCTAAAAAACAAATCAGGTAATCTCCACATCATCCCCAATCAGCATATAATATTTCAAGACCCTAGCTTAAGTACTTTTCGAGACATCTTGCTGACAAGGTCAAAATGTGCAGAACCGCAAAGGGCCATAACTTCATCAATATTTTCACGGAATTCTCTCAAAATATAATCAGGTAATTTATTAAGTTTCAAGGCTCTAGCTCTAATAGTTTTTGAGATATTTTGCTGACAAGGTAAAAATGCCCAAAATTACAAAGTGCCATAACTCAAGAAGTATTTTCCAAAATTTCTTCAAAGTTAATCAGGTTGTCTACTCATCACTACCACTCTATTCATCCAGTTTCAATGCTCTAGCTCCAACTGTTTTTGAGATATTTTACTGACAAGGTAAAATTGCCCAAAATTACAAAGGGCCATAACTCATGAAGTATATTTCAGAACTTCTTCAGAAGTTAATCAGGTCATCTACTCATCACTATAAATCCATTTACTAAGTTTCAAGGCACTAGCTTTAACAGTTTTTGAGATATTTTGCTGACAAGATAAAAATGCCCAAAATTACAAAGGGCCATAACTCAAGAAGTATATTTCAAAATTTCTTCAAAAGTTAATCAGGTTGTCTACTCATCACTACCAGTCTATTTATCAAGCATCAAGGCTCCAGCTTCAATAGTTTTTGAGATATTTTGCTGACAAGGTAAAAATGCCCAAAATTACAAAGGGCCATAACTCATGAAGTATTTTTCAGAATTTCTTCAAAAGTTAATCAGGTCATCTACTCATCACTATAAATCCATTTACTAAGTTTCAAGGCTCTAGCTCCAACGGTTTTCGAGATATTATGCTGACAAGGTAAAAATGCCCAAAATTACAAAGGGCCATAACTCAAGAAGTATTTTTCAAAATTTCTTCAAAAGTAAATCAGGTTGTCTACCGAAATTCAAAGGGCCGTAATTCATGAAGTATTTATCAGAATTTCTTCAAAAGTTAATCAGGTCATCTACTCCTCACTACAAATCCATTTACTAAGTTTCAAGGCTCTAGCTCAAACAGTTTTTGAGATATTTTGCTGACAAGGTATAAATGCCCAAAATTACAAAGGGCCATAACTCAAGAAGTATTATTCAAAATTTCTTCAAAAGTTAATCAGGTTGTCTACTCATCACTACCAGTCTATTCATCAAGTTTCAAGGCTCTAGCTTCAATAGTTTTTGAGATATTTTGCTGACTAAATTGCATCCACATTTTTTCAAAGGGCCATAACTCAGAAAAGGGGCATAATCCTGTCAAGAAAAAAAAATACGTGTCAGCTATTTTTTCATGAGGAATCCATATGAGAAATTTCAAAACCGTAGCATTCACGGTTCTAAAGTTATGCTATGCATCAAAAAGCGTGACGGATGGACGGACAAACGAACCCAGAAGCAATATGCCCCTCCAACTTCTTTGAAGTTGGGGGCATAATAATGAACAGGTTTGTTCAGGGTATTTACACATTTCTGATGTAGAAATAACTCGTAACATATTTCAGAAATAGAAATGACTGGTAACATAAGGAATAGGTTTCTTCAGGGCATTTACACATTTCTGAAATAGAAATGATTGGTAACATAAGGAATAGATTTCTTCAGGGCATTTACACATTTCTGAAATAGAAATGATTGGTAACATAAGGAATAGGTTTCTTCAGGGCATTTACATATTTCAGAAATAGAAATGATTGGTAACATAAGGAATAGGTTTCTTCAGGGCATTTACACATTTCTGAAATAGAAATGATTGGTAACATAAGGAACAGGTTTATTCAGGGCATTTACATATTTCAGAAATAGAAATGATTGGTAACATAAGGAATAGGTTTCTTCAGGGCATTTACACATTTCTGAAATAGAAATGATTGGTAACATAAGGAATAGGTTTCTTCAGGGCATTTACACATTTCTGAAATAGAAATGATTGGTAACATAAGGAACAGGTTTATTCAGGGCATTTACAAATTTCAGAAATAGAAATGATTAGTAACATAAGGAATAGAAAATGCCCAAAATTACAAAGGGCCATAACTCATGAAGTATTTTTCAGAATTTCTTCAAAAGTTAATCAGGTCATCTACTCATCACTATAAATCCATTTACTAAGTTTCAAGGCTCTAGCTCCAACGGTTTTCGAGATATTATGCTGACAAGGTAAAAATGCCCAAAATTACAAAGGGCCATAACTCAAGAAGTATTTTTCAAAATTTCTTCAAAAGTAAATCAGGTTGTCTACCGAAATTCAAAGGGCCGTAATTCATGAAGTATTTATCAGAATTTCTTCAAAAGTTAATCAGGTCATCTACTCCTCACTACAAATCCATTTACTAAGTTTCAAGGCTCTAGCTCAAACAGTTTTTGAGATATTTTGCTGACAAGGTATAAATGCCCAAAATTACAAAGGG
This sequence comes from Anodontia alba, assembly GCA_964016985.1. Lineage (NCBI taxonomy): Eukaryota > Metazoa > Mollusca > Bivalvia > Lucinida > Lucinidae > Anodontia > Anodontia alba. The sequence goes on from OZ024822.1 coordinate 1,116,232, forward strand.
CCATAACTCAAGAAGTATTATTCAAAATTTCTTCAAAAGTTAATCAGGTTGTCTACTCATCACTACCAGTCTATTCATCAAGTTTCAAGGCTCTAGCTTCAATAGTTTTTGAGATATTTTGCTGACTAAATTGCATCCACATTTTTTCAAAGGGCCATAACTCAGAAAAGGGGCATAATCCTGTCAATAAAAAAAAATACGTGTCAGCTATTTTTTCATGAGGAATCCATATGAGAAATTTCAAAACCGTAGCATTCACGGTTCTAAAGTTATGCTATGCATCAAAAAGCGTGACAGATGGACGGACAAACGAACCCAGAAGCAATATGCCCCTCCAACTTCTTTGAAGTTGGGGGCATAATAATGAACAGGTTTGTTCAGGGTATTTACACATTTCTGATGTAGAAATAACTCGTAACATATTTCAGAAATAGAAATGACTGGTAACATAAGGAATAGGTTTCTTCAGGGCATTTACACATTTCTGAAATAGAAATGATTGGTAACATAAGGAATAGATTTCTTCAGGGCATTTACACATTTCTGAAATAGAAATGATTGGTAACATAAGGAATAGGTTTCTTCAGGGCATTTACATATTTCAGAAATAGAAATGATTGGTAACATAAGGAATAGGTTTCTTCAGGGCATTTACACATTTCTGAAATAGAAATGATTGGTAACATAAGGAACAGGTTTATTCAGGGCATTTACATATTTCAGAAATAGAAATGATTGGTAACATAAGGAATAGGTTTCTTCAGGGCATTTACACATTTCTGAAATAGAAATGATTGGTAACATAAGGAATAGGTTTCTTCAGGGCATTTACACATTTCTGAAATAGAAATGATTGGTAACATAAGGAACAGGTTTATTCAGGGCATTTACAAATTTCAGAAATTGAAATGATTAGTAACATAAGGAATAGGTTTCTTCAGGGCATTTACACATTTCTGAAATAGAAATGATTGGTAACATAAGGAATAGGTTTCTTCAGGGCATTTACACATTTCTGAAATAGAAATGATTGGTAACATAAGGAACAGGTTTATTCAGGGCATTTACATATTTCAGAAATAGAAATGATTGGTAACATAAGGAACAGGTTTCTTCAGGGCATTTACACATTTCTGAAATAGAAATGATTGGTAACATAAGGAATAGGTTTCTTCAGGGCATTTACATATTTCAGAAATAGAAATGATTGATAACATAAGGAATAGGTTTCTTCAGGACATTTACACATTTCTGAAAATATAAATGATTGGTAACATAAGGAACAGGTTTATTCAGGGCATTTACATATTTCAGAAATAGAAATGATTGGTAACATAAGGAACAGGTTTCTTCGGGGCATTTACACATTTCTGAAATAGAAATGATTGGTAACATAAGGAATAGGTTTCTTCAGGGCATTTACATATTTCAGAAATAGAAATGATTGATAACATAAGGAATAGGTTTCTTCAGGGCATTTACACATTTCTGAAAATATAAATGATTGGTAACATAAGGAACAGGTTTATTCAGGGCATTTACATATTTCAGAAATAGAAATGATTGGTAACATAAGGATTAGGTTTCTACAGGGCAATTACACATTTCTGAAGCAAAAAGTAATGATAACATGAGTATACTGGATTGTAATACTAATTCAGGGCATTTACATATTCATTAAACAGATGTTTCATTCATATGTTAAAAAGACTTACTAAGGATCCCTACTTTGAGAAGTTATATTTATCTTCATGATAGCGTGTGTGAAGAGCTGTGTGGTGGCCATAAAACAGCTCTTTGAAAATAAAATACTGCTCAACCATGAAATAACCCAAGTGAAAAGCAGGGCCTAGAAAACTCGATACTAGGTATTTTGGGAGAGTTCATTGCCCTAATAGGCCTTTTAGAATGTATTTACATACCCCAACAATAGCAGCTTCACACTTGGCACAGTGAGGAGCGAAATAGAGTTCATAATCCTTCTCACAGTAGAGGAAGCCACCTTCCTCAATAAACCCAATATCAACCAGCTTTACACCACAGCGTGGGTTAGCACATATGAAGTGATCTGGGCACCAACTCTTTCCCATGGCAAGCACAAACGGTCCTCTGAAACATTAAAAACAGTGGTTTGCATTTAGTGCTTCTTTGTTAATTAAGTTGATGCATGGCATCTTTAGCACCAATACAGAAAAAAAACTGTAATTGATAGAGGATATTTATTTTTTTGCTGTGAAACCATAAATATTTTCAAGTGTAATGAAAACCAATATTTTCACAAATAAGAAGCACGGGTGAAAATTTGAATGTTTTCATTTCATGAGATGAAAATTTTTATGGTAGTCACTGAAAAAGAGTAAATTTTCTTTTTATTTTATTGTTTACATGCCAATGCGCGCTTCAAGCATCATATCTAACATCACCAAACAATACATGAACATCATGGTGCCAACATTCAGTGCTTAACATGAAATGCTGGAGAGACAAAAACAAAAACATTCGGCAAATTAAAATAAATCTTGTTACCAAAATGTTCCTTACATTCTAAGTAAATTCATACCAACACTTGATAGTTTTGCTCAGAAACAGAGAAGTTAGAGGAGTTAACAAAAACCGAAGTGGGATCGGCATCTGTTAAGGAAACAATGAAGTCAACCGGAGTAATACGAAATGACTAGTGAAAATAACATTGACTTGTTATTTTTCACCAGTAAATATATCATATCCTTTCACTTGTGAAAGTATCATTGTTATTTATTTCAGATATACATTTATTTCACCGCTTGCAATACGATAAAAAAAATATATCACACTGAATATGAGGAACATGTAATAAATTTTATCAAAAGTATTATAACTCAACAGATATTTAAAGTCATGTACATTTGCTGTGATGTCCCTTCAAAAGACAGAATTTAAAGAATGTCCTCTTAACTACATTCTAAATTTAATGTTTCTTTCTAAAATTAACAAGAAATCCATCAAATAACTGTGACGACCACTACAGAGCAAAACACACAGACTAAACATTGTTCAGTCAAGCGTGAAAAGTAGGTCAAGGTCAGTAATGGTTGATGGCAGTGTGCTATCATGGCAGATGTGTGTATGAAGTTTCAATAGCCTAGAAGCCTTGGTGTTTAAGAAACACACAGACTTAACATTGTTGATGCCGACACCAACACATACGACGCTGGAAAGTGATCCCTATGTGGCTCCTGCTTGCTAAAGCAGTCACGACAAAAACTGTTTTAGAGATTTCCTATTTCAAATAAATATCATTTTGCAACTATATTTAATTCAAAGTATCCACATCCATACAGGTCTTGATGAAATAAGACCCAATTAATACCTGTGCTAGCATCCCAAAAATTGTAAAAAGCGTACTTAACCTAAGTATTTGGACACCTCAACTCCTTACCATACTTGTTCTAAAATTTGAACAAGTACAATTCACTACCCAATGTTGTGTCTAAAAACTGCTGCATGAGTGGCAAACAGTGTAGACCCTGATGAGATGCTATGTTCATGCGGCATCTCATCTGGGTTTACGCTGTTTGCTCAGGCCTGTCTGTCCAAATACTTACTGCATATGCTAGATTAAATGTTATTTTTGGATAAAAATTGGCCATTTTGAGCAATTACACAATGAGCTGAATTGAGACTTTATTTCCATAAATCCAAAATGATATGCCTATCTTGATATTATGACAGAAAAACCTGCAAAGAGTCAAAAAATCTGACAAAAGGTGTGCTATCTAATCTTAGTATGAACAGACTTTGCAAATATGCAGGCAGACTCGTCTTCTTTGTCAGTGTGTGACATAAAGGCCCTGATCCCACATTGTGTGTATTTAAGGCCTTCTCTGTCTGTCCATATTTTCTTTGTATCCAATGATCTCTGTCTGTCCATATAGTCTATAGTATCCAATGATCTCTGTCCATATAGTCTATAGTATCCAATGATCTCTGTCTCATATAGTCTATAGTATCCAATGATCTCTGTCTGTCCATATAGTCTATAGTATCCAAAGATCTCTGTCTGTCCATATAGTTCAAGAAGGGCAGTTGTCAGTTTCTGGCGAAAAAAATGTGCACAATACTGGTAAACCGCTTAGAGGACTAAGCCTGCCCAGTAAACATAGTTCGGTAAATTGACCACACTCGACATGACCCCATTGGGTTGACTGGGCCGTAAAACCTCAACCCAAACAAACTTGTCCATATAGTCTATAGTATCCAATTGTCTGTCCATATAGTCTATAGTAGCCAATTATCTCTGTCTGTCCATATAGTCTATAGTATCCAATGATCTCTGTCCATTATAGAATCCAATGATTCTGCTAGTAGATGGTCAAGGCTTTGCTCAGACTGTGCTATTGTGCAGGCTGATCCTTACCTTCACTGTTTGTGTATTGTTATCTCACAGAGCATTATAATTTATATGAGGTATATTTTACTCACCTTATGGCAGTTCCACAGGAAGCACAAACAGGAACCCTTTCTGTACCTCCCTGGGCCCCTCCAGTCCTCATTACAGCATCTCCTATCTTACCCCTCACAGCCCCAACACCTGTAGGTTTAGATGGAGGTTGTTTAGGAGCTGGTGGGGGTGGGGCAACCTGTGGTGTGAATGGCTTGGCAGAAGGAGCATGATCAGAGGGTTTCTGGCCTGGAGACCAAACACCTGGCTTTGGAGCTGAAAAAAAAATATACAATGCACTATCTGATCAGGGTCTACATTATTTGCCACCCATCCAGTGGTTTATAGACACATCAAACGGCAGCAAAAAGGACTCTTTCAAATTTTAGAACAAGTATGGTAAGGAAATCAGGCATCCCAATATTAAGGATAAACACAGTAATCACCTTGTATATGTGAGGTTAAAATGCTTTAGCCTTTACCAAACTCTGGGCAAATTATGACATTTCTTCTAGAAAATATGATTTAATCTTTCATGCACTCTGTTCTGGGAAAAATATGAAAAATATTCCAAAATGTCATCTGCTGGCATTTTTTATCCAGCATGCTAAGTATTAAATACCCTGAAAAAACTGAACACAATAAGAACAATTACGTAACTTTAACCCTTCTCTTGCTGAACACGACATGCCCTGTCTCAGCAAACAGTGCAGATCCAGATCAGTTGGCTTCTTCAGACGCCAACTGATCTGGATCTGCACTCTTTGTCATTAAATATGTGAATTTCTATCAAAAACTCGGATCATCTGATTGGTTGGAAATTAGAAGTGGGCATGGCATCTTAATTTATTCAGCATGAGAAGGGTTAACCAATTTTGCAAAGGCAGGTAATTTTACAATATTAGTTACCTCCCTTCTAAAAACTGGCAGAGCTATGTATAACCCACCTGTCATATTATAGTTTGTTGTCCAATTTTCAAGAGTATTTATGGTAGACTACATACATAAACATAAAAGTTGCAAGACAGAAGAAGCTGAGTCAGCCTGACAGCAATACCAAACAAGAAAATGCCAAAGTTTACACTCTCCATCATTTATCATAGAGGCTCTGGACAGAAAAACCTGCTTTTACCTATATTATACACAAATAGAAACAGCAGATAGCCCAGACCACCTGTAGAGCTGTGCAATCCGATCAGGACGTTCTTTGAAGTCTACATATATGTAGGTTTAAGAGTGATGACCTTAAACAAACTGCATATCTGCATGGTCTGGTCCCAGTGTTTGCACCATGTCTGTAACACAAGTCAGTTTTCTCACACTTAACCTCAGTTCATCTGTTAGATGAATTCATTTCTACAAGAATTCTAACCCTTAAAGTGCTAAGCAAATTTGAAGCAGATGACATTCTTACATTGATTTTGTTATTTTTCAGAGAAAATAAGACTTGACATTTCATGTGAATTGTCTGCAAGGCAGACAATTCACATGAAATGTCAAATCTTATTCTATCTGAAAAATAAAGAAATAATATTTCAAAGTGTCATCTGCTGAAGTTGTGATTAGCAGTTTAAGGTTAAGTTCTTACTATTTACATAACAGTTTACCTGTAGTGTTTATTACATGTTGCTGATAGGCCTTACCTGTGGGAGCTTTAGGTGGGGCTGGAACCTCACTGAAATAGAATACAGTAAGTGCTATTAGATATTTATAGTTCTACTGGATCATAGGAACAAGGACCTAATGCCATTTGCTCAGATCAGCCTGCTTAGTCACACAGTCTTATCCTGGTCTTCCAAGACTGTCACTAGACTCAGTGCATGTTCGAGCTGACATGCTGTATAAATCCAGAGTATTTGGGCAGACTGTCCTAAAGTAAACTGTTGGACCCATACAAGATGCCTATCTGGGCCCAGTTGTTCAAAACTAAAAATGTTGTTAGTTAATATACATGTATTGTTAAAACTTCAATCATTAAATATGGCATATATGCTAACATTTTTGCTGAAAAAATGTGAGTAGCTTTTGCATTCGCAAAAGCTACTCACATTTTTTCAGCGAAAGTACCTGTAAATTAGATATTGTACTTACTAGAACAGTTAACATTTTAACCAATAACAAGCTCATTAAGCTAAAAATGCTTTGAACAACTGGGCCCTGATCATTATCTACACTGTTTGTTACTCATCCCTCAGTTTTTAAAAAACATCAACAGGTGATAAAATGGAATTGTTAAAATGGTGAAGAGTTAAGATCTCAGAATATTTAGAGTAAAATATGACACTTTGTGAAAAGTGGTTTTAAGGCATATGTGAAGTATACACAATGTATACATCTGCAGTCTGGTCTAGCCATTTACATTCTGTCCAGATAATAGCAGAAGCTTGCAGACTTAAAAAAAAACATTAACTGAGCATGCTCTGACCAGAATGAATATGTGCACAAGTCTTGTGTGAGTAAACATGATTGACCAGTACCATAACACAGATTTTATCATGATCTGGCTCATTTGGCAGCATTCCATTTCTCATGTAATATTAATGTGAGAACATGTACCTTATGGCATGTGTGCCCAGTGAAGACTCATATCAGCCTGACCATCTACGCAGTATGATCGGTCTCTTGAACAGAGACTGTAAAGAATGATCAGGCAATGTGAATAAACTGGAACTGATCAGGCAATGTGAATAAACTGGAACTGATCAGGCAATGTGAATAAACTGGAACTGATCAGGCAATGTGAATAAACTGACTGATATGAGTCTTTGCTGAGCTCACATGTCCAAAGGTACAATTTATCATGCTGTGGCTCATTTCAGCTCACTTCCTCTCCAATGAGTGCTAGAGTTATTTCAAAAATGGATATAAAATACAGGTGTAACAACTAATATTTTTAACCCTTGTCCTGCTGAACCCGATATACCCTGCCTTTGTAAACAGTGCAGATCCAGACCAGTTGGCTTCTGAAGAAGCCAACTGATCTGGATCTGCACTGTTTGCCATTAAGTATTTGAATTTATAGCAACAATTCGGATCAAGTAATCTGATTAGCTGAAAATTAGAAGGGGGCGTGGCATCTTAATTTATTCAGCAGGACAAGGGTTAATTCAGTACTTAAATATATTGATGAGGTTTTAACATGGGAAGACTACACAGGAAAAAAAATACTTAAGTTAAAAGTACAAAAAATATGATAAGCCTCTAGCATGTGTACATATGTTCAACACTTAGCCTGCTCTGGGCAATTTTAGCAAATCTGTGATATGTTTTTTCCAGAAAATTGAATCTGTTGTAATTCCTAAGGAGACTACATGCATGAAGTGTCAGATCCTATTTTCTAAAAAAAAATAAGAAAAATGTCATCAGCTTGTTGTCATAGCATGGTAAGTGTTAGTTACATATTACCAGAGACTATTAGGCACACACTGCCAAAACCAAGTTTATTAGAACAGTGACAGGAGAGACCAGCCTATACAACAAAGCTGTCAGGTCAGTGTCTCCCCTGTTCCCTGTAGATATGCTTACTTTATACTATCAGATATATGCAGGTAAACAGTAAAAGACCAAAATCAGACTGTACAGCTGTGCAGGCTGGCCTTCACTTACCCTGTTTAGACATAGGACAATAGTGGGTTCTTTCAAGGGCGTCTCAAATAATGATGATTATGGCAGGTTTTTATCAGCTAATGACTGTTTTTATTTTTTTCTTTCTGACAAAAAGTACTTAGTTGTTATCATCAAGGAATAATTATTCCACAGTCATTTATCATATTAGTAATAATAAGTAACTACTCATAATTCTAGAAGTTTCTACTTTGGGAGAAAAAAAAGCACAAATAGAAGAGCAAGCTTCCCAGTAAGCATTCTTTATAAATCTATAGTGGGCCATCATCGGCCCGTCAGGGTAGCTGACAGGCCGATAATGGCCTGCTATAGATTTATAAAGAATGCTAGCTGGGAGGAGTCAAGGAATACAAAGTTACCCTACAGAAGGGTGGCTGTAAAGTTCTGTGGGCTCAACTTAAACTACACTTGACTAATATCAGTTTCTAGCTATTCTTTAATCAGAGCTTTCCAGTTACTTCACTGACAAGTTCTATTTTACAGTAGCTTAAGGGAATTTTGCTTTAGCTGACTAACCTTTCCACCCCTGAGTTTCTGAAGTGAATTCTTCCATCTTTGATTTTAAACATATCTATTGATGCATATAGTGGGCTTTATATAAAAAAAAAAAAATCTGTACAGATCCTTCTAGCCATCTCATCTTGATCTACAGTGTTAGCAAAGCTAAAGTTATTGTCTGTAGCCATGAATTAGTAACAGAAATAAGAGGAAAGTGTTACAGAAATAAGAGTTGAAAGGGTTAGAGAAATAAGGGTTGAAAGGGTTATAGAAATAAGAGTTGTGAAAAGGCTACAAAAATAAGAGTTGAAAGGGTTGCAGAAATATGAGTTGAAAGGGTTACAAAAATAAGAGTTGAAAGAGTTATACAAATAAGAGTTGAAAGGGTTATAGAAGAGTTGAAAAGGTTACAGAAATTAGGGTTGAAAGGGTTACAGAAATAAGAGTTGAAAGAGTTATAGAAATAAGAGTGGAAAGAGTTAAAGGAACAAGAGCTGAAAGAGTTACAGGAATAAGAGTTGAAAGGGTTACAGAAATAAGAGTTGAAAGGATTACAGAAATACGGGTTGAAAGGGTTACAGAAATAAGGGTTGAAAGGGTTACAGATATAAGAGTTGAAAGGGTTACAGAAATAAGAGTTGGAAGAGTTACAGGAACAAGAGTTGAAAGAGTTACAGGAACAAGAGTTGAAAGAGTTACAGGAATAAGAGTTGAAAGGGTTACAGAAATAAGAGTTGAAAGGGTTACAGAAATAAGGGTTGAAAGGGTTACAGAAATAAGAGTTGAAAGGGTTACAGAAATAAGGGATGAAAGGGTTACAGAAATAAGGGATGAAAGGGTTATGGTTACAGAAATAAGGGTTGAAAGGGTTACAGAAATAAGAGTTGAAAGGGTTACAGAAATAAGGGATGAAAGGGTTACAGAAATAAGGGATGAAAGGGTTACAGAAATAAAAGTTGAAAGAGTTATACAAATAAGAGTTGAAAGGGTTATAGAAGAGTTGAAAAGGTTACAGAAATTAGGGTTGAAAGGGTTACAGAAATAAGAGTTGAAAGAGTTATAGAAATAAGAGTGGAAAGAGTTAAAGGAACAAGAGCTGAAAGAGTTACAGGAATAAGAGTTGAAAGGGTTACAGAAATAAGAGTTGAAAGGATTACAGAAATACGGGTTGAAAGGGTTACAGAAATAAGGGTTGAAAGGGTTACAGATATAAGAGTTGAAAGGGTTACAGAAATAAGAGTTGGAAGAGTTACAGGAACAAGAGTTGAAAGAGTTACAGGAACAAGAGTTGAAAGAGTTACAGGAATAAGAGTTGAAAGGGTTACAGAAATAAGAGTTGAAAGGGTTACAGAAATAAGGGTTGAAAGGGTTACAGAAATAAGAGTTGAAAGGGTTACAGAAATAAGGGATGAAAGGGTTACAGAAATAAGGGATGAAAGGGTTATGGTTACAGAAATAAGGGTTGAAAGGGTTACAGAAATAAGAGTTGAAAGGGTTACAGAAATAAGGGATGAAAGGGTTACAGAAATAAGGGATGAAAGGGTTACAGAAATAAAAGTTGAAAGAGTTGCAGAAATAAGAGAAATATCAAGTTCTTGTTCTGCAGGGAAATTGAAGACAACAATCACTTATTGGTTGTCTGTTCCTTTCGTCAGCAGCAGGGAGGAAGTTAATGGAAACTGCCGGCAGCAGCATACTGCAGTCTAGATAAGATTTCAGGTAAATTTTGATCTTAATTCTCCACGGAAACATATGTTGTGGGTGCTCATAAGAACTGCCTTACCAAGGTGACTCTTATGAGTACCCATGACATACATTTTCATGGAGAATTAAGAAAACTAACAATGTTGTTTGGTACTTAGAAGCACATTTTCTGATGTCTTTTATGGCTAAATGAGATAAGTATCAGCCTCTCAGCAGATTTACCTGTATGTGAAACAGATGGAGAATGCATAGAGAAACAAATTATGGTTTACCATCAATCTCATGTCTCCATATAAGGCACTTTTTTAACAAAGAAATATTTATCTTTTTCTCATTTCTGCATGAAAATGTATGTTGTGGAACTCATTAGAAGCACCTCAGTGTGGCGCTTCTAATGAGTACCCACAACATATGTTTCTGTGGAAAAATCAGAAATATATTTATCTAATACCCAGTCTTATCTGGAGCTATATTATACATGCTCATTCAGCATGTACTGTGTGGGTGGCTAGGTTGCTATTATTATTTATGCATGTGTGAATGTCAAATGAGTGGGAGGAGGCGGATGTTTCTGTGTGTGTGTTGAAGGGGAGAGTGGGCTAGGGTGTATCGTGTGAAAAGGTAATAGGGATACTCATATTTTTGTACTACATAAACCTGTAGAATGGGGTAAAAATTATTTTCAATGAACATACAATCAAATGTGGCACTTTTGACTGATTTGCATGTTTTGCATTACAAACCCTTCATCAAGACAAAACCCACAAACTACATATGAAGTACTATTTTTGTGGACCTCAGGGTCAGGGCATGATTAAAAGTAGTAAGTCACTCTCTGACATTACATTATTAAGTTATATATTACAAGAGATTATACTGTAATATTAAATATTATAAGATAGTATACTGTAATACTGTACGCATAAAAACGGATAAAGGGGTACATATTATATAAATTTGTAAGTTCTATTAACTTTTTCGGTGCCAAATTTCAGATGACAAATGTCATCTGCTTTTCTTTTTTAACAAACTATTGCTTGAGAAGAAGTTTATACATAAAGTTGAAAGACTGAATGTCAAACAGCGCAGATCCCGATGAGACAGCCGTCTCATCTGGATCTATGCTGTTTGCAAAAGCCTATTATATTGCCTGTGGCAGTGAAAGAGTTAATATACAATATTGGAATAGGTGGAATAATAAAAGCATAACACAGCCTGATACTCCCTCACTGGAAAGCTGTCTGATGATAATTTGGTGCTTAAATTCTCTTTCAACAGTATTTAAGTCATACTGAGATAATAATACCATGAAAATAAAAGGATATATGTGTGGTGAAGACATCTACCAATACTAAAGTTTATTCTGTTTGACTATGGTAATCTTCACCATAGAAAATTTGGAAATGATCTGACATCAAATAAATTGGTTTTAACATATAACAGCTAGTTAAAATCTTTCCTGTTATTGTATATTTCCATGCCCACTTCCTGTCATTGATTGTGTTGGGGTGTGACAACACGTCAACCCTTAAGGGTCATTTTGTGTCATCTCTCAGAGAAAGGGAGAAAAGAGATAGAAGAGGTAGTAGAAGAGATGAAAAAGAGGGACTTCCTGTCCTCTGTAGCCAGCTATTTTCTGTAAAATTTCCGGTATTTACGTTTAGTTCTCCATTATATATGTCCTTATGTTAGCCATGTCTGTTCTGATCCCATAGTTACTGACGTTACGTCACAATCAAATGACATTACAATAAAGAGTACTGTTTGTACAATGTAAAATTGGTAAAAACTAACAGAAAACAAATAATTAAAAGTATTTATTTTAAGATATCACAAGTTTCATGACACTGTGCAATAAAGCAACATACAGCCATGAGCTGAATTCAGCCACTGATCTGGTAATAACTAACCAATCAGCATTTCCTGAAAGTTCTCGGACACAGAAATTTCAATAAGGCAAGGAAACTAATTTTTATGCATTTATCAGGAGCCATAAATCATGTAAAAATTAATATCATTTTCATAATGCACCTCTATTTACTAGTCATTAAGCTATAAACTCATTTAATTTGCTCTGTTGTAAAACACTGGTTATCACATTGAAACCAATTTTCAACAGGGGGTCATAACTGTAAATAACAAGAGTGACGTGATGGTCCTATAAAATGGAGTAGCAATGCCATATATGGCAAGCAGTGCCTTATTTTTTTAAATCTGATCTTCAAATTTCTATAAAGATATAAAGGGGAAAATAGGCCCCTCCTCATGGGGCCAAGTTTTCTGAATGCATCATGATGGCTTGAACAATTTTGGTAGAGGGTCCCAAAAGAAACAGTTCTAATTAATTATATTCAAACTGGCCCAGTGGTTTCTGACAAGAAGAGTTTTAAAATTTTCTATACAGATATATAGGGAAAATAAGCCAAGTCTTTTGATGAGTCATGATGGCTTGAAAAATCTTGGTAGAGGATTACCAAAGAAACATTTCTGCAAAATTATATTGATCAGGGTAGATTAATTTTTGAAAACACCAACATCTCAGACAAAATGAGCAATGGAAATATCTTCTGATCTGTTGTAATCTTGATACCTAATTATTTATAATATCAACAAGTCTTGACAGTTTTGTGATAAAATGTTAGGCCTAATGGCAAGTGTATCTCCACTACTAGTAAAAGTTTCAGCTTATTCTGCACAAAAATAAGGCAAGATCAAGCTCTTACTGCATGAATGGAATGCAATACAAAGCACTTTTTCTAGAATTATATAATGATGGCTGCATCTTCACCAGCTGCTGGATACATCATTTATTGCAAATACATTCTGTGCATACAGAGAGAGTTGAATTCCTTAAAACAGCTGTAGCAGGAAATTAAATGTCAATATCTATTCTAGCATATATAACAAGTAAAGATCCACTTCACACTGTCATTCTCAGAGCTCTAGAACAAAGTGCTGCTTTTTGAGACAATTTGCATGAAATGTCAGCCTAATTTCAAGGAGAAATATCTCACAACCAATAAAGCAAGGGGTCAAGTACTTTGATGTGAAAGCTTAAAGACGATACAGAAATTGCTTAATACCACAATAAAATACTGTTTCCTCACCTCTGCCCCCTACTCTGCTCTCCTCTCTCCCCTTATTCTATTCTATTTCAGCCCTGGAATCTTAGACAACTAGAATTCCGAGAATCGGATGTGTCGCCTGCTTAAAATGCCAACCATTTGATATGAAAAAGGAAAAAAACACTAGCCCTTATAATCACTCCTATCCCTAAAGGCAACCCCTCACTACAAACTTTGAATGTAATCAATGCATCCCTTCAAAAGTTATTGAGGGGAAATAATATCTTTACCTTGTATTTTACCCCAACAACAAAAACTAAGTCGAAAAAGGGCCATAATTTGGCCAAAATTTTGCGGATGATTACCAATATAGAACTTGACCTGTATTTTACAACAAAATATCCTTCTGCAAACTGTCAATAAAATCAATGCATCACTGCAAAAGTTATTGAGCGGAAAACAATATCAACACACCAACAAAAAGTAAGTTGAAAAAGGGCCATAACTCAGCCAAAATTTTGCGGATGATAACTAATATTGAACTTGACCTCTATTTTATAATGATATATCCTTCTGCAAACTTTCAATAAAATCAATGCATCCCTGCAAAAGTTATTGATCGGAAACCAATATCAACACACCAACAAAAACTAATTCGAACTAGAGCTGGTGTTTGTAAAACACTATGCCCCCAACTGCCTGACTCTAACACTGTTTGACTCCAACACTGCTTAGCCATGACGGTAACAACAGTACAAATATATGATTTCAATGTTATTTTATCAAAGGGAAATAACTCTAAAATAGGAGATGATTGGGATAAGAAAAAAATACTGATCACCTATTTTTTCATGAGGAATCAAAACATGAAATTTCAAAACATTAGCATACATGGTTCTAAACTTATGCTATACACAATAAAGCAACGACATTAAATGGCCCGAAATTGCAAAGGGCCATAACTCCAACATTTCATTTAATTGGTTCAAAATTTATTCAGGTGATCTCCTCCTCAATCCCAATCAGTATACCAAATATCATGGCTCTAGCTTAAATACTTTTTGAGATATCTTGCTGAAAAAGTCAAAATGCCTAGAACTACAAAGGGCCATAACTACATCAATTTTTCATGGAATTCCCTAAAAAACAAACCAGATAATCTCCACATCATCCTCAATCAGCATATAATATTTCAAGACCCTAGCTTAAGTGCTTTTCGAGAAATCTTGCTGACAAGGTCAAAATGAGCAGAACTGCAAAGGGCCGTAACTTTATCAATATTTTCAAGGAATTCTCTCAAAATATAATCGGGTAATGTACACATCATTCCCACTCACTGTATCGAATTTCAAGAACCCAGCTTAAATACTTTTCAAGATATCTTGCTCACAAGATTTAATTCTGATTTTTTTCAAAGGGGCATAACTTTAAATAAACATGCTAGACAAGAAACAAAATACGGGTCGGCTATTTTTTCATTGGGAACCCAAATATAAAATTTCAAAACCCTAGCGTGCAGGGTTCTTAAGATATGGCATGCACAAAAAAAGCTTGATGAACAGACGAACAGTCGGATGGACAAATGAAGGCAAAATAATATGCCCCATCAATTTCATTCGAAACTGGGGGGATAATCAGGTCATCTACTCATCGCTATCAATCTATTCATCAAGTTTCAAGGCTCCAGCTTCAATAGTTTTTGAGATATTTTGTTCACAAGGAAAACATGCCCAAATTTACAAAGGGCCATTACTTATGAAATATTTTTCAGAATTTACAAAAAAATTAATCAGGTCATCTACTCATCATTACCAATCAATTCACCAAGTTTCAAGTCTCTAGCTCTAATAGTTTTTGAGATATTTTGCTGACAAGATAAAAATGTCCAAAATAACAAAGGGGCATAACTCAAGAAGTATATTTCAAAATTTCTTCAAAAGTTAATCAGGTTGTCTACTCATCACTACCAGTCTATTCATCAAGTGTCAAGGCTCTAGTTCCAACAGTTTTTGAGATACTTTGCTGACAAGGTAAAAATTGCCCAAAATTACAAAGGGCCATAACTCATGAAGTATTTTTCAGAATTTCTTCAAAAATTAATCAGGTCATCTACTCATCACTACAAATCCATTTACTAAGTTTCAAGGCTCTAGCTCTAACAGTTTTTGAGATATTTTGCTGACAAGATAAAAATGCCTAAAATTACAAAGGGGCATAACTCAAGAAGTATATTTCAAAATTTTCTTCAAAAGTTTATCAGGTTGTCTACTCATCACTACCAGTCTATTCATCAAGTTTCAAGGCTCTAGCTTCAATAGTTTTTGAGATATTTTGCTGACAAGTTAAAAATGCCCTAAATTACAAAGGGCCATAACTCATGAAGTGTTTTTCAGAATTTCTTCAAAAGTTAATCAGGTCATCTACACATCACTACAAATCCATTTACTAAGTTTCAAGGCTCAAGCTCTAACAGTTTTTGAGGTATTTTGCTGACAAGGTAAAAATGCCCAAAATTACAAAGGGCCATAACTCAAAAGGCATTTTTCAAAATTTCTTCAAAAGTTTATCAGGTTGTCTACTCATCACTACCAGTCTATTCATTAAGTTTCAAGGCTCTAGCTCCAACGGTTTTTGAGATATTTTGCTGACAAGATAAAAATGCCCAAAATTACAAAGGGCCATAACTCATGAAGTATTTTTCAGAATTTCTTCAAAAGTTAATCAGGTCATCTACTCATCACTACAAATCCATTTACTAAGTTTCAAGGCTCTAGCTCTAACAGTTTTTGAGATATTTTGCTGACAAGGTAAAATTGCCCAAAATTACAAAGGGCCATAACTCAAGAAGTATTTTTCAAAATTTCTTCAAAAATTAATAAAGTTGTCTACTCATCACTACCAGTCTATTCATCAAGTTTCAAGGCTCTAGCTTTAATAGTTTTTGAGATATTTTGCTGACAAGATTGCATCCATATTTTTTCAAAGGGCCATAACTCAGAAAAGGGGCATAATCCTGTCAAGAAAAAAAATATGTGTCAGCTATTTTTTCATGAGGAATCCATACAGGGCTCTGGAAATTTTGAAATCTGAATCGGTCCAGCCGATGACGATGACGTCATCAATGAGCCCATTTCCAAAAAAAAAAAAAATATGTGTATATCACCTGTCACGAAAACTAATGACAATTGGCAGTCCTATAACTCCTTTTAAATAATACACCTCAACTCCGTTATATGACGGAAGTCCGGGTACAACGAGCATGATCAAAGCTGGCGTCATCAATAAATACAGTCAGGTATGTAAAAAGAAAGAAAAAAAAAAAAAAGAAAAAACGTTTTGTTGTTATTTCCACCTCCGCAGGGTTTTCCTCAGGGTTCGAAATTAACAGTAGCAAGTAGCAAATTTGCTACCTGAAAATTCAGTTTGCTACCTGGTAAAACTGTTGGTAGCAAAAAGTTGCTACCTGGTATAGTGCCCTGAACACTATCAACTTTGTGTTGTGAATGTCCTCAGTGCAAATTAGGCTTGTTGTTTCATGTGAATTGTCTGCTAAGCAGACAGTTCACATGTATGTTAATCCTGATTTTTGCTGAAGTAGAAAAATACTTTGAAAATGCTGTCTGCTAAATATGCTTAGCTTGTGAAGCTTTAACCCATGACACGGGGGCAACATCTTTTGCTGCCATGTAGATGCATTTTGCTACCTACTTTCAGACCAGGTAGCAACTACTTGCTACTTATAAAAAAAGTTAATTTCTAACACTGTTCCTAAACTATTTATAAACAACTGATTCCCGTCTTGTATAAGCGCGGCGGGAAACAGGAGAGACGGAACGAAACGACTTTCATGGACCTAATTAGGTCTAATAAAAAAAGGCCTGCGCCACGGGCGGTTTTGCAGTTTTCAGTGTTTCAAGATTTAATCAGACTGCTTAAATTGTAAGCACTGACCAATCTTGCCTAGCGCAAGTGGTGCATTACTTATTTTTACTGTGAAATCTACCTTGAATTATACTCGCGTGTTACTGCAATCAACAAAAAAAAAAAAAAAAAAAGAAGAAGCAATCAATTATACCCAGATCAGACGCCGTTGTATGCGACATCTGATCAGGATGTACACGGTTTTGGAATTCATTTATCGAATCTGGGACCGACAAACCGTGTTGATCAAAACAAAAAAGAAGAGGAAGAAAACGGGTGCGTTCAAGCGGTGCATTCTTTTATCACTCTCAGTAAAGCGACCTTTGATCTTTTGGACACGCCGACTGCACCTGGATGTTTTGCAGTCTCAGTGCATTCACACGTGTCACACAAACGGATTAATTATCAGACTACCGTTACTGATGATTCGTGTAAATCGCTTGATTACCGCACAAAGGTCAGTGAAGTGTTGATTTTTTGACAATGTTTGGATAATGACGTAATTAATTTGTGCTGCGGGTAGGTTGCCGTTATTCAGCTGTCTCTCCAATATACATGTCAAATGACCGTTTAGAGCCTTTTAACTACCATAATATCGCATTTAAAAGGTGCGCGGACGTTGTCAGTTTGGAAAGACTTGACCGTTTGTGATTTTTTAGACATCATTGATTTGTGAAAATTGGTTGGTTTGGGAAATGTTGGACAGATTTATTAGCGTTTTGGGGTGTTTGAAATCGGTCCAGAATTCTTAATTTCGGTCCAGACCGGCTATTTTTCCGGTTTTCCCGAGCCCTGGAATCCATATATGAAATTTCAAAACAGTAGCATTCACGGTTTTAAAGTTATGCTATGCATCAAAAAGCGTGATGAACGGACGGACGGATGGACGAACAACCCAGAAGCAATATGCCCCTCCAACTTCTTTGAAGTTGGGGGCATAAAAAGGGCCATAGCTCAGCCAAAATTTGGCGGATGATTACCTATATCGAATTTGACCTGTATTTTATGTTGATATAAAGTTCTACAAAGTTTGAACGAAATCAATGCATCCCTTCAAAAGTTATTGAGCAGAAACAAACAACAATAACTAAGTTGAAAAAGGGCCAAAACTCAGCCAAAATTTGGCAGATGATTACCAATATCGAACTTGACCTGTATTTTATAGTGATGTAAAGTTCTGCAAAATTTGATTTTGATTGTGTTGGGGTTTAACGACACGTCAACCCTTGAGGGTCATTTTGTGTCGTCTCCCAGAGAAAGGGAGAAAAGAGATAGAAGAGAGAGTAGAGGAGATGAAAGAGAGGGACAGGGAAGAAAGAGGAACAGGAAAGAAAGTGAAGAAACAGAAGAAATAAAAACATTCCCCCTCTACCCTTACCCACTACAAGGATAGCAGGCCTTGCCCAACTGTAAGCCAATATCAGTTGGACGCCCCAGTGATGTAAGATACACAGCACCTTCGCACCACCCGACCACCCCTATCTGCAAAATTTGAATGAAATCCATACATCCCTTCAGGAGTTATTGAATGGAAACAAAAAGTGTGACGACAACACCGGTGCGGACAGACAACATGATCCTTATGTGTCTGCCATGCTACAGAGGCGACATATAAAGCTAGGTTTAACTTTTCACAAGTTGTTTTGTACTTCAGTAGTTTAAAGTTTTCCAGATGTCAAGATCTGTGAGGCAACAGATGACCTAAATGAGAAATATACTTTATGCTTCAATAATATGGCCGCTGTCTACTCAAACATACTTAATCAGATTTGCTCTTAAAACTGACGTTTGTAAATATTGATAGTCGTAATTGATGCAAAAACAGACACGAAAAGCAATTATCATAATTTATAATAATTATTATTAAGCTTATTTTCTGCTCCAAGCAAGTATAATTTATGTTAAATAAGCCTGCCAGAATATATGATTATAAACTGCTCTTTTGGGATTTTGGCATGTTAATTAAAAATACTCTGTAGAATACAAAAAATTCCAAAAAAAAAAAAAAGGTACATATCCTAACAAGAATCTTCTTTGAGACTCATGTTTTTGTACAGGTGAATTCATAGTTTTAGACAAGTGGGGTATTCACATAAACATTTTTTTTTTCTTCATATTTTTCCATGGAACAAAAATTATTTTTCTTTGAGAAGCAAGAAAATATCAAACTTCTGGGTCAAAAAAAGTGTCTTATCAGGAGTGATTATTACATTATTTTACGATTTGTTCAAAACTAACAATGTCGTTAGTTAACGATTCATTAAAATTTACATTGAGTGATATGCAAATATGCTGAAATTTTTTGCTGAAAAAATGTGAGCAGTTTTTGCAAAAGCTACACATTTTTTTCAGCAAAAAAATATCAGAATATTGTATATTGAATCCACTAAAACAGTTAACAAAATGACCCTTAATGAGCTTGTTAAGCTAACGACGCTTTGAACAATTGGGCCCAGGTGAGTACCAACAGTTTGTTAGCCAATCTACATGTACATATAGTTAACCCTTAAAATACCAAGAAAACCTGCATCTGAAAATGTTGTCTGTTTATGTCGTCTGCTGAATATTCTTGCAAACTTTTCAAAACGCATTTTTTGCATACAGGCAAACAGTGTGGTCCCTGATCAGACTGCTCCTAGAGGAGCACTGTTTGCAAAAATGAATTTTAAACTCACAAGCAAATGACAAAGCAGATGACAATTGTTGTGATTGGCAGTTTAATGGTTAATACATATCCTGTCAATCCATGTGAGTCCGTAACTCAGCCAAAATTTTGCGGATATTATCAATATTGAACTTGACTTGTATTTTACCATGCTATACCCTTCTGCAAGCTTCTGATGAAATCAATACATTCCTTCAAAACTTATTTAACAGAAACCGATAACCCAACAACAGAAACTAAATCGAAAAAGGGCCATAACTCAGCTTAAATTTGGCAGATGATTACCAATATCAAACTTGACCTGTATTTTACAATGATATGAATTTCTGCATCCCTTCAAAAGTTAGTCAGCGTAAATGAAAAGTGTGACGACAACACCAACGAGGATGCTGACGGATACATGATCCCTATGTGTCTGGTATGCTAGGCAGGCCACACAAGTTCATTTAGTTTGATGAGGCCCTGTATCACTGGATTTTGATTGATTGAGTTGGGGTTTAACGACACGTCAACCCTTGTGGGTCATTTTGTGTCGTCCTGTATCACTGGAAACATGGCTCAAATAAATACCATATATGTGACATCTGAACCTGTACATTTAGCATACATAACAACATACCATGTCAGTTATCCCAGACCACATAAAATATGTACATGTATATTTTCAATTCACATGTAGTTAACATGTTTTACTTAGGGAAATAAAGATTTATCAGGAAGATAGACAAATAATATTCTTTGTGTGAACAAACAATGGCTAACACTTAAAGCCCTCATTCAAAACTGTAGTATCCATTTTTTCTTTGTAAATAAAGCTTGACATTTCATGTGAATTGTCTACTAGACAAACAATTCACATGAAATACCAAGCCTTATTTTCTTGGGAAAAAAAGAGAGAACATTTTGGAATGTTGCCTGCCACTGTTGCATTGAGCATCTTAAACATTAAATACAAATGTATCTGATTACAGGACCCAAGGCAATATCTCTTCATGTAGACAAAATATCTAATAGAAATCAAGAATACTCAGAGAACATGCTATAGATTTTCATCTACAGAAATGAAAGACCATGATAGCATTGCAATAAACTAACATGCCAATACATTTTTAAATCAACTATCAAACATGCCTAATATCGAAGACAGAAATGTTTCTAATTCTACATCAATAAGACGTCATAAAGATATTTCTGACATTAAATCTTTCCTACAATTTGGCAAGCAAATTAAATTGCATTAAATTGCTAAATCAGTAGACAACAAATTGATGATATTTTTCCCAGAAAACAGGATTTGACATTTCATGCAAATTGTCTCATGGAGACAATTTGCATGAAATGTCATAATCTGTTTTCTGGAAAAAAAAATAAGAAAAATATTTCAATATGTCGTCTGCTAAAAATTCTACCCAGTGTACTAACAGTTAACCCAATAAAAAGGAAGGAAATGCACTTAAGAAGTAAAAACTACGTCAATAGTCATCATAATCTATATCCAACTCACTACTAGCCAAAAAATACTATCCTCATATTTTTTTTTTCAGTTTTTTTCACTTGATTTTCTTTATTGACTTGCCTTGGCTTTATTTTTTGTGTGTGTGTCTGGATTTTAGTTTTCAGCAAATCTACAAGAAAAGCACCAAGCAGAGTCCCTGCTCACATCCTAAGCAGCAGTTAAGTCTAAGCATGGCTGAGCCGGGGACCGACCAGGCAATGGTACCTTATGCATGTGAACAGGAATGGCCCTGCTCAGATTGCAGAGATATGTAGTCTGATCAGGGTCTTCACTGTTTACCAACAGAATCACTTGATACTGCAAAATATTTTGGTAAACATGCAAGACCCTGCTCAGACTGCTTGGCTGTGCAGGTTGATCCGAACTCACACTGCTCCCTTATATCTTAAATTTTACTATTCTCTCAGCTTATTCAGCAGATGACAAATTTATGATATTTTTTCTTATATTTGCCAGAAGACAGGATTTGATGTCCATGCAAATAGTCCCCATTGGAGATAATTTGCAATAAAAGGCAAACCTGTTTTCTGGGAAAAATAATAAAAATATTTTAAAATGTCGTCTGCTGAAAATTTTACCCAGGATGCTAAGCATTAAGGTACCATTGTCTGGTTGCCAGTCCATTACAAATGATTTTTCTCTGAAAACAGCTATTACAATGGAAAGCTCTCACACAGTTACCAAAATCTCTTCTCAATTTCTTTAAATGTTCTGGAATGCTCAGGTACATGAATCTCCGCCTTAAATGGTTCATGTTCACGCTGCTGTACCAGTTGAAAAGTTTCCGACGGATAGTAGACCATCTTTTCTTGTTGATTTCTTGAATCAACTACATCGTATCCATTCTTATCCTCTCTGAAAACAGCCATCTAATGCACCTATACCTGTTCTTAATAAGTACTTTCATCTTTGCTAAAAACCTTTCTTTATTTCTTCCAATAATGGAATTATCTGAACAGTTATATCGAATATTTAATGAGATCATTTGACTACTCATTAGAATATAATACAAGACAGGGAATATTTATTACATAGACTTTTATTACATAGTCTTTTTTTTAAATATATTAATAAACATCGGCCTAGAATGTAAACTTGATCACACATAACACACCGCTGTTTTATTGTTTTGAAGATCACTGTTTTTCAATTATACAGTGTATACTGACAGAAAATAAAGTTACTAAAATAAAATGTGACTGCATATAAATTAAGAAAAAAAAAAATTGGGCCCAGTTGTTCAAAACTAACGATGCCGTTAGTTAACGTATCCTTAAAACTTTGACCATTAAGTATGGCATTTATGCTCATATTTTTGTTGAAAAATGTGAGTAGCTTTTGCATTTGAAAAAACTACTCACATTTTTTCAGCAAAAAATACATGTGAACTAGATATTGTACTTACTAGAACAGTTAACATTTTGACCACTAACAAGCTATTTAAGCTAACGATGCTTTGAACAACTGGGCCCTGACTTTTTTTATTGGGCTGCTGTACTTTAATATTATCATTAAACAACATTCCAAATCACCCCTTTATTTACATTTTCACTTTCTGTTACAAATGTGTACTTTTTATCATTGGGATGAAACTCTAATGGGAAGTGTCAGTTCCTTCCGTTATTTTATAATACTATAAAAAAATGTTCGCATCAAACTTTATAGTTGTAAAAAATTGACGACATTTGGTCAAATCTATTAAGGGCTCCAGAAGCTTTCCTACTCCCTCTGCCTGCCCTGTTCCCTCAAAGTTAAGTATCAAAGAAAAGAGGCACTTCATTGTGGCCAACATATAAGGGGCAAGAATGAATATAGGTGACCATATATGGATTAATGCATATAAGGGGTTTATTTTGCCATATTTTTTCTAAAAATAAACTTGAACCACTTATCTTTATATTTCCATTGGGTTTGTTATTGTGCATTTCTTAGATTTCATTCAGTTTAAGTTAGAACGTCATAGGGGTCACAGCATTTCCATCCCACATTGTTATTGTTTCTGTGCAAGGGTGGGAAGCTGGGTAAGCATGTTGACCAATCAGATCATTCTATTATGTGTACTCTTATTCTGTTGAGGCTCCATATGGGGAAAAAAGATAATAATGCATGCATTTATTTCACAAGATTTGGATATAAAAATGTAACAAGATATTGAAATAACAATGCTAGTGTATGCTTTATTCTGTGTAGGTACAATATTTTTAAATTAACTGTTTTCATGAAAATGTGGATCCATCTCTATATATATATATATACAAGGATGTATCCACACTCTACTATTTTCATAATTCCATTATTTTTAAATTAGGGTACATCAGTTTATATGGATGACAATGTGGATACATGATAAAGGATGGGTTTTCTTTATAATGTGGATACATCCCTATATAGGGACGACGATGTGGATATATTTTTTGCCTTTATATACAAATGATGAGTTTTCTTTAAAATGTGATACATCTCTATATAGGGAGAGCAGGACTTCCAGATGTACCAATACTGCTAAAAAAAGGATACGCCTGTATATAGATTTACGGAATAAGGCAAATTCCAATCTTTTTTTTTTTTTTTTAATAAAATGCTACTTATTCCATTATTTTTATCTTTTTATTTTTTTATTTTTGTCTTTTTTTTTTTTTTTTTTTTTTTTTCAATACTAATTATTTTTAACCTCAATTTTTCCCTTAATGCACAACATAATTTTGCACACAGCATACAAAAACTTGTCAACAACATCTGCAGATAAATGGCTGACATCGAGATGGATTTCAACCCTAGGTCACTTTCAAAGGCCATCCCATGCAGAGTTTTTGTCAAACCAGAATACTTTTGCTCTGTAAATGTAGTTCTTATCCTCTAGTTTAATTCTGTGCCAGATTTGGTTTGACAGCCTCGAGGACAGCCTCTTACCCCTTGTCCTGCTAAACCCGGATATACCCTGCCTTTGCAAACAGTGTACATCCAGATCAGTTGGCTTCTGAAGAAGCCAACTGATCTGGACCTACGCTGTTTGCCATTAAGTATGTGATTTCATACCAACAACATTGATCAAGCAATCTGATTGGTTGATAGTTAGAAATGGGTGGGGCTTCTTAATTTATTCAGCAGGACAAGGGTTGAATATGCTTGAATATGAATTATGAGTATTTAATGTTAATTCACCACACACAAATTGAATAAAAATAAATTAAAAGTCTTATCGTCAAATTGCCCTGCCATTTCTTTCAATGCTCAATATTGTTTACATTCCCATTTTCCTAGTCTGTGTTTTGTTGCTCTGTTTCCTTATTCTTGTAATTTGTTCCCTCTGTTCATGTCCCACTGATTCTTTCTGCCAAGTCTTCTACCTACCCCCTGTCTTCTTGGTTACTGACGTTGGTTACTAAGGTCAACGACGTTATCAACATTGACGTCAAATTAAATCACAATTAAGTTTTGCATATGATACATCAGCCTAAGTTAATTATTACTGAAAATTATGCTATTCTTTAAACTTCATTAAGTTTCATACCACTAATACAGTTAAAACTGCCAGTAGGACCAATAGTTACTGAAAAACTGACCTAAACAGAAAAACTTAGCAAAGTCAATGGATAATGAAATATAGGTCACTGTCAAATATAGATGACTGCATTCAAGTGGTCATGCTAAGATGTATGCAAATGCCAAGAAACTGGCCTAAATGAAAAAACTTAACATGGTCACTGGAACATAAAATATAGGTCATATGTTACCAAGTTTCAAACTTGACCTAGATATCATCAAGATAAATATTTGTGCAGTATATGAGATTCATGATGATTTCTTTGAAAATGAGACCTCTAGAGTTTTTTACAAAGTTTTTCTTTGATTTGGCCTGGTGACCTAGTTTTTTACCCCAAATGACCAAGTTTTGTCCCTAACCTAGAAATCATCATGGTAAACTTTCTGAGCAAGATTCATGATGATTACTTCAAAAAATGTGACCTCTAGAGTATTAACAAGCTTTTTCTTTGATTTGGCCTGGTGACCTAGTTTTTGATCCCAAGTGACCCAGTTTTGAACTCAACCTAGAAATCATCAAGACAACCATTTTGAGCAAGATTAACAAGGATTGCTTCAAAAATGTGACTTCCAGAGTGTTAACAAGGTTTTCTTTGATTTGGGCTGGTGTTTGTTTGTGTTGAGGTTTTACCGTCTAGTAAACCCAATGGGGTCATGTCAAGCGCAGTCAGTTTACCTAACCACACTTTTACTGGGCAGGATTAGTCCTCTAAGCAGTTGACCAGTATTGTGCACATTCTTTCACCAGAAACATTTGGCCTAATGACCTAGTTTTTGACCCCAAGTGACCAAGTTTCAAACCTGACCTAGATTTCGTACAGGCAAACATTCTGAGCAAGTTTCATTAAGATTGGGTCAAAACTGTGGCCTCTAGAGTGTTAAAAAACTAATTGTTGACAATGGCCAACAGACAGACGGTAATCGCAATAGTTCACCCTGAGCATTTGTTCAGCCGAGCTAAAATTATATATCTCAAACTCTTTTCCTACTTTAATGACACATCTACAAAAAGAATCTAGCTTACAAAATTAGATAAAATTTGGCTTTCACCAAAGGTACATACATCTATGTTAAAACACTCCTGCATTTTGATTTCAGAATTTTTCTTGTTGCTGTCAACTTTAAAGCAACAAAAACAATAAAAATAAAATAAAAATAATAATAGTAATAGACACAAGAAAATTAATTCTTAGTTGTTTTCATCCCCATCTGCCCCTAGAAAATCCGACCAAATAAAAGAACTTGAGGTGGATTTTTTTTTTTTTTTTTTTTTCGGAGACTGTTGGACTTACGCTGAAAACAGATTTTATAACACTTTTAAGAATTGCAAAATAAATTGTTATGAAATAAGGTTTTCTTCTTTTTGCACATGATAATTAGTGTAAATTATCTTGTTTTGCTATGATTTACCTCTTCACTGGGAGGCCCAGGGAAAAAAAATCCACCCACCCACTCCATTTTTATTCTAATAATCTTTTCCCTAATAATTTTGTATGGCCTAATAAAATACAAATTATGGAATAATAAATATTTTCATTTAAAACTTTAAATGACTAAATTATCATCAATTAACTAGCTTTCTGTAACCTTGATGACAGTCCGTTGGGTGCTGGGAAATTAGTAACCAAAACTTGGGTCAAAATATTTTGTGAAATTAATGAAGAATGGTGTCAAAGCATTTTGTAAAATAAATGAAAAACAGGGTCCAAATATTTGTGACTTTTACTTCCCTAAAAGAAATAGGATTAAATTTCATCTTACAATAATGTTCATTTAATTTATAACTTTCCTGATAAAAGTAGAGCAATAATCTTCCCTAAATATGAAAGAAAAATGTTCTGCCATTCAGAAATAACCAATTTACTTTACTACATTTGTACTAATAAAGGAATGATACTTCTTTTAAGTTTGAAGTTTTTTTGTTTTTTTTTTGGTTTTTTGTTGTTGTTTTTTTGTTTTGCTACATTTATTTTTCATCGATATATCCACTGAAATTCACTTTAATATCAGTATATCCATTAAAACCATAAAAGTATACATGACACTTACTAAAGAAAACAACATTAAAATCTTGTCCTAAAAGAATTTTCTCTATATAAAAGGACAAAATCAGATTGATAAAACGTTTATTTGTTAATTTTGCTAATTTTCTAAATGAGCTACATCACCTAAATAGGGGCTTAACTCTTGAGGTACCATTCAAAACTGTAGCAGAAAACACTCAATTTGTTTTTTTGTTTTTTTTTTGTTTTTTTTTTTTTTGTTTTTTTTTGTTTCATTTGTTTTCAGAGAAAATAAGGCAGACAATTCACATTTCAAACCAAATTTTGCTGGAAAAGTAAAAACAAATAGAATTGTTTGTGCTGTTTTTGTGACTGGAGCTTTAAGGTTGGTACAATAAGGTATTTAAAGTGCATACATTCCATTACAAGCAGCAACGACTCTGATCAGACTGAGCAGATGTCCAGGTTGATCTGCTTCTAACTCACATATTTCATTTACTGTTTGGTAAAATACATATGTTGACATTAAATACACAAATCAACCTGTGCATCCTCACAGTCTGATGAAAGGCTTGGCTGTGCACTAAGGAAACTGGAATATTGCTGAAATCAGCTGGTGAAAAAAAAGCCCCTTTTTGTATGACGTCACTCATTTTAGTCGGAAAGGACAAAAACTGGTTACCCATGTTCCAGGCGTTTCTCTAAAACTTTGAACGTTCTTGAATGATCAGGGGCAAACGATTTCTCCTGTTTAGATTTGTCAGGCTCGCCCTCCTGTTCCTGAATTAATTTAAAAGTTTCTGACGGTTGGTATACACGTTTGCCATGCTCGTCATACCTAGGTAAACTCTCCGTGCCATTAGTCCTGTAATAATACCATGCAACATGCAGAAATTGTTAGTGGGTGCTTAAATACAATCTATAAAAATCTAACAAAATCATATGTACTGTAATTACCTTAGATATTCAGACATTCTATCAGAATAAAAATTCAGACCCAGTCCACAAAGAAACCCTTTGGCCTAGATTTACACTGTTTGCCAATTAGACACATAAGCAGACAGTCAAAATTTAATGGATTTGTTCCAAAATTCAGGGCAAGTATGTAAGGAGACACAACCTCTGAATATTTACATAGGTCCAGACAGAAGAAGAATTCACAGGATAATTTTTTCCCATTTCCCCACCTAAACATGTTTCAGTACTCACTAGAACCACTTCATATACTCAACAAAAATTATCCTTAAATATCACCCAACCTGGAGCCATGATTGTTAGGATAATTACAGTAAGCAATAAATAATGAGACTTATACTTCTAAAACAAATAAAATCTAATAACAACTAATCTTACTAAGAAAACTAACATAATAACACTGTGCAGCCTTTTTTTTTATCTTTTAAACATGTGAATATGTGAATGTAACTAACATCTCCTGTATGAACAATTAAGATATTAACCCTTGTCCTGCTGAATCCGGATATACCCTGCCTTTGCAAACAGTGTAGATCCAGATTAGTTGGCCTCTGAAGAAGCCAACTGATCTGGATCTGCACCGTTTGCCATTAAGTATGTGAATTTATAGCAACAAGCTGGATCAAGTAATCTGATTAGTTGAAAATTAGAAGTGGGCATGGCATCTTAATTTATTCAGCAGGACAAGAGTTAACACCTTAGTCAGCCTGTGCTGACATACAGTCTGGTCAGGGTCTTCATTAAGGTGAACAGATACACCTGAACCACCGGGTCAAAATATTTTGTGAAATATCTGAACCACCAGCCAACTTTTTGCTAAGGGAGACTACTTTTACAGACAGGTAGTTGCCACCCTAGTAAACCTTTCAAAGTGGAGATATTCTTAACTGGCTTGCTGAATAAATTAAGATGCCATGCCCACTTCTAATTTCTAGTCAATCAGATTACTTGATCCGGGTTTTTGATAGAAATTCACATCTTTAATGACATGCAGTGCAGATCCAGATCAGTTGGCTTCTTCAGAAGCAAACTGACCTGGATCTACACTGTTTGCTAAGACAGGGCATGCCATGTTCAGCATGAGACGGGTTAATAACATGGTCCTTTTAGAAGTTATACAAGAGTAAAGACCTGGTCAGCCTGTCTGTATAGATGTGTAGCCATTCACAAACAGAAAATGCTAGTTCAAGATGGGTTTGTATACGGATGGATTTTGTAAAAGGACGAATATGTATCAGTAGCTGTTATATAGAGTACAAATAGTATCAAATGTATATTTGGACTGTGAAAGCCAAATTTTTCATGTGGCAACAACTGGATCAGCCTGTGTAAATATACTGTTCACTATATAAAACATGTAGTAATGTTTGCTCCATAACACCCTACTATTATATTGTGAAAAATGATCAGATTGGTAGTGAAAACCAGGACCTGATTATTGCAGGTGTTGTTTTTTTTTGTATATTGAATATCTGCTTTTCCCCAGCTAGTTTCATCTGTTTAAAATATTAACATGAACATTAAATAGAGTCTTAGATATTTATGTGCTTCAGAGGTAGTAAAAGCCTTCCTTCTGTTCATTGCTGGAAAACTGCTACCTGGATCAGTGGAGACCAGGCAGCTTTAAAGCCATGTAATTTGTTACTTCTTCTGCATGATGTACATAGCTCTAGATATAAGGAGCATCCAGGGCCCAGTTGTTCAAAGCATCGTTAGCTTAACGAGCTCGTTAAGGGTCATTTCATTAACTGTTTTAGCAGATTCAATATACAATATTCTGATATTTTTTGCTGAAAAAATGTGAGTAGCTTTTGCACTGCAAAAGCTACTCACATATTTTCAGCAAAAAATTTCAGCATATTTGTGTATTACTCGATGTAAATTTTAATGAAATGTTAACTAACGATATCGTTAGCTTTGAACAACAGGGCCCAGTTAATTATGTTTCTTATTTCTCAACAAAAACATGTTATGGGTACTCATTAGAAGTGCCTCATCAAGCCCCTTTTTTTGGTGAAGAAATAAGAAAACAAGAAAACTGCCTAACAGTATTATGGACAGGTTTTTCAAAAAAAGTTAGCCAAAAGGTAAACCCCTGATGCCTGCCCGTCCATCCACCTACCCACCCGGACATTGCTATTTTAAAGGACCGATTTTTGAAAAACCTGTCCAAATATCAAGAAATCAATAATTTATGGTTGAAAAGTGTCATATCAAGATCTTTGCTAATAGCAACAACAAAAAAAGGACAGACACTGAAAACTTTGTAGGTTTACTCATTAAGTAAGACCCTCTAAACTAAAATAACCTCATGACATATGTGGCTAGTTGCAGTGTGCTCACAATCTATGATATTCACAGACTCTTCAAGGTCAACATACTGCTAACAAAAAAAGATGACCCTGATCAAACTATTGAAGTATGTGGACTGAGCTGGATCAATGTAACTTCATGTTATACATAGCTCAAGACAAGGCACCTTTTTCCAACCAAAACATAGTATTTACTGTATGTATTGGGACAGACAGGCCTGAGCAAACAGTGTAGACCCTGATGATATGCCTCAGAATGCAGCATCTCATCAGGGTCTACAATGTTTACCACTCATTCTGCAATTTTTGACACAATACTGGGTAGTAAATTGTACTTGTTCAAATTTTAGAACAAGTATGGTAAGGAGATGAGGTGTCCGAATACTTAGGGTAAATACTGTCTTATATCTTGATATTTTGTTTCTTTGAGTTGTACACATATTAAACCCTTGAATCATTTAGAGTTACTCCCAGAGAAAAGGAGAAAAAGGACTGAAGAGCCAGTAAAGAAGAGGAAAGAGGGAAACAGGGGAGGGTTGGTGAAACATGAACAACATTCCTGAAACAGATGAAATACTAACATGCCCTCTTCCCCTGCCCCCACCCCACCCACCCCACCACCCTATCATCAGAAATATTTTTTGACAAAAATATGTTGGTACTCATTCAAAAGCTTAAGTGAGGCAATTCCAATGAATGAATACTGCAATGTATGTTTTCATTGGAAAATAAGAAAACTATTAAAATTTTATCTGGATACCCTCTAATATATTGCTATACTACACATTCCTTTTCTACTTGGAGGGCTCTTGCTACCTGACATTGCAGATGAGCTGAGAATTTAACCCAGTCCCCAGTAAAATCTAGTTCTCTGACACTGTTCAACCAACATGAAAAGTGCGTAGTAATAGGCCTGATCAGACTGATGTAGGATAAAGACCTGTGCCTTCAGTGTGTATTGTGTATGTTGTATATCTAGCTCTACAGGGCCCAGTGTCATAGCAACAGATAAGGCGCTTTTTTCATCCGAAAAATGCTGATATCTTTCTTATTTCTCCACGAAAACATATGCTGTGGGTACTCATTAGAAGCGCCTTCATGAGGTGCTTCTAATGAGTACCACAACATATGTTTTCGTGGAGAAATAAGAAAAATATTGTGTGGATACCCCTTCTTATCTGTAGCTATGCAGTGTTAAGGGAAGGCTTACCATCATGTAGCATTCTAGATAAGAGGATAATTCAGCCAGCACGTGACAAAACCTTCAATAAGACCTGTGTGACCAGCAAAGGCTCAGATCAGCTTGTAGATCCATCTAATCATCCAGTATAGCAAGGGTTCTAGTTTATCCCTCTTTGAATAGCTTGGAAGCTGTAGAAGGCACCTGCGATCAGCAAAGACTCTGATCAGATTGAGTAAGTGTGCTGGCTGATCTGAGTATTTGCTGGTCACACAAGTCTTATTGTAGCTGGCTCAATTCAGAAAGTAATTTAACCATGTTGCGGTTTGCTGAGTTGAGATTTAATATAATGCCATTGTCCATAACCTTCACTCATGTCATGATGGCATCTCGGTGCAAGGTTGGGAACTGATGGGCCATGATGGTCTTTTATAGTGCCACCTCACTGCAGTGTCACACCTCTGTCCCATAATAAGCTGATGCAGGCAATACAAATATTTTCTGAATCAGGGGACTTGATAAGGATGAGTATTTGATGATAATTCTGGGATAATTTTTCTTATTTCTCCATTAAAACATATGTTGTGGGTACTCATTAGAAGCGCCTCAACGAGGCACTTCTAATTACCCACAACATATGTTTCTATGGTAATATAAGAAAAATTATCCCAGCATTATCACCTGATACTCAACCTTAACAAGTCCTCTGTTCTGAATATCCTCTTATATGGAGCATCACATGATGGTCAAAGTATCTCCTGTTAACCGGTAGAATTTCAGGTTATAGGAATTTATATATTCTTACCCCTTAACCCATTGTATACTAAATAAACTCTCCCACACTATATACTGGAAGAGTCCAATTTCAATTTTAGGTATGTCCAGCCATGAGATTTAGATATTCCTAGAGAAAAATGGCTAAACTATTTGCAAAAAGTGGAGACCCTGATCAGATGCCACATTCTTAGGCATGATCTGGGTCTGCACTGTTTGCCAAATACCCTTTTAGGGTCTCCAGACTACAATGGGTTAAAGTGCCAATCACAACTGCAGGAGAAGATATTTTGCTTTTTATTATTATTATCATTTTTCAGAGAAAATAAGCCTTGACATTTCACGTGAATTATCTGCTAGATCCATCAAGACTTACTTTCTCTGAAAACATATTTTAAACAAGAGCTGTCGTAGGACAGCGAGCTCGCCTGCTGGGTACATTTTATATTGTAACATTTTTATCGTTAAGCCATATAATATAGGTCACACTGACCTAGATGTATTTGTATGTAAATCATTTTGTCACATAGATATAATAATCCAGGTATGACAATTCTCCATGAAATAGTAATAAAAATAAAAGGCAAAATCACTGAAGCATGAAATATAGGTCACAATGGCCTAGATATAGTAAGTGGTCATTCACTGGGTCACAAGGAACTAATATCCCAGGTGTGACATTTATCCAACAAATAGTATTCAAGATATAAGGTAAAATCACTGAACCATGAAATATAGGTCACACCCACAGAGATATATTTTGAAGTCAATAATCGGGTCACAAGGAACTAATATCCCAGGTGTGACATTTATCCAACAAATAGTATTCAAGATATAAGGCAAAATCACTGAACCATGAAATATAGGTCACAATGACCTAGATATAGTAAGTGGTCATTCATTGGGTCACATGGAACTAATATCCCAGGTGTGACATTTATCCAACAAATAGTATTCAAGATATAAGGCAAAATCACTGAACCATGAAATATAGGTCACACCAACAGAGATATATTTTGACGTCAATAATCGGGTCACAAGGAACTAATATCCCAGGTGTGACATTTATCCAACAAATAGTATTCAAGATATAAGGCAAAATCACTGAACCATGAAATATAGGTCACAATGACCTAGATATAGTAAGTGGTCATTCATTGGGTCACATGGAACTAATATCCCAGGTGTGACATTTATCCAACAAATAGTATTCAAGATATAAGGCAAAATCACTGAACCATGAAATATAGGTCACACCAAAAGAGATATATTTTGACGTCAATAATCGGGTCACAAGGAACTAATATCCCAGGTGTGACATTTATCCAACAAATAGTATTCAAGATATAAGGCAAAATCACTGAACCATGAAATATAGGTCACACCAACAGAGATATATTTTGACGTCAATAATCGGGTCACAAGGAACTAATGTCCCAGGTGTGACATTTATCCAACAAATAGTATTCAAGATATAAGGCAAAATCACTGAACCATGAAATATAGGTCACAATGACCTAGATATAGTAAGTGGTCATTCATTGGGTCACATGGAAGTAATATCCCAGGTGTGACATTTATCCAACAAATAGTATTCAAGATATACGGCAAAATCACTGAACCATGAAATATAGGTCACACCAACAGAGATAATTTTGACATCAATAATCGGGTCACAAGGAACTAATATCCCAGGTGTGACATTTATCCAACAAATAGTATTCAAGATATAAGGCAAAATCACTGAACCATGAAATATAGGTCACAATGACCTAGATATAGTAAGTGGTCATTCATTGGGTCACATGGAAGTAATATCCAAGGTGTGACATTTATCCAACAAACAGTATTCAAGATATAAGGCAAAATCACTGGACCGTGAAATCTAGGTGACCTTGACCGTAAAATGTAGGTCACCATGACCTTCACTCTCTTACACTTAAACCGATGTCACATAGTTAGCTGATGTATAACCAGTTGTGTCTATAACCTGTAGGCATATAAGATTTTACAAATGTGTCCTAGATTTTGACCCCTAGCCCCACTCCAAGGCCCACCCTAAGGTATGAACCCAGGGGTATGTTCTTTTGGAATCTCAGAAGACTCCTCCAGGTACCCAAATTCTAAATATGAATGCTCTATGAGGAGTGAAAGTCAAGATATAAGAATTTGAAAAACTTTAACACAGTATTACAAAGGTGTCCTAGATTCTGACCTCTAGCCCCACCCAGGGGCATGAACCCAGGGGTTTATTCTCTTGGAATCTCAGAAGACCCTCCAAGGTACCTAAGTTGCAAATTTGATGCCTCTGTGAGGAGTGACTGTTGAGATATAAGCATTTGAAAAACTTTAACGCAGTGTGACTGGAACGGGAACGCAAACGCAAATGCAAACGTGGACGACCGGGGTGACTACAATAGCTCTCCTTGTACTTCGTACAGGCGAGCTAAAAAATATTTCAAAATGTTGTCTGCTACAATTCTGCTTGGCACTCTAAAAGTTAAAGACATTGATGGTAATAGAAAACATACAGCAATCTGGACAAAAATATAAACAACATGCCACATGTGGAAGAGGTGTAGACCACACTGCACCATTGCTATGGCAGTTTGATCAAGACCACTGCTGCTCAACTGAATGTAAAATAGAACAGAAGCTGGAACTAAATGGTGCAGTTTGACCAACATCTTCACTGTTCACATATGACATTTGCTTCACATTCCAAGTTCGGATGAAAATATAATACAGTTGACTCTCGTTATCTCGACCTCGCTTATCTCGAATAACCACTTATCTCGAAGTGAGAATCTGGTCCCTGCCTATACAAGAAAACCTAACAACAGATGGAAAATATTGTAGAAAAGAGGAGAAATTGCTCCTAAGGAGCAATTTCTCCTCTTTTCCACAATATTTACAATATATCTCTAACTTCAAAAGTCCAATTACCTATCAGTTTGTTAAATGTAGTTAATCAAATTAGTTTTTTCCATAATTCTGCAAACCTGATATGTCGAACTACGGATATCTCGAAGTATTTCAGAGAGTCCCTTGGAATTCGAGATAACGAGAGTCGACTGTAATTGGTATATTATGCAAAAATACAAAAATATGCATTGTACAAAGAATGAACTGAGAGAGCATATTTTCTAGCAAATCAGTTCCAAGACAGACGTACATCAGACATGTTTTATTTCTATGACACAACAGAAATGCAGAAAGCAGAACTCTAGACAAGATGTTTATTATTTTTTGGTCAACCAAAAATTACCGACTTTTTTCTAATTTCTCCAAGAAAACATATGTTGTGGATACTCATTGGAACCGCCTGATCAAGGCATGCTAATGAGTATAGCGTAGGTTTATGGAGGAACAAGAAAAATGAGCCAGCACATGACAAAACCTACAAAATGGCATCTGCGCCCAACAAAGACTCAGATCAGCCTGGGCATCCACCCAGTCTGATCAGAGTCTTTGCTGTGCAGTCAAGGGGTAGCTAAGAACCAAAGCTTTCTTCATGCAGACAGCGAAGACTGATCAGACTGGGCAGCTGCCCAGGCTGATCTGAGTCTTTGCTGGGCGTACATGCCATTTTGTAGGTTTGTCATGCACTGGCTCAAATAACAATGTGGATACTGTCTTATCTACAGCTATGACACAGCTAACTGTAGACATGCAAAAATACAGAAATAGTCATGCTTCAGGAACACTTTTGGCATCCACACCTCATCTCATCACAAACAATTTCTCTGAACCTGTCTCTATCAATGGAAAAGGGGTCTTTGAAAACAGGTGAAACACAGTCTCAGATCAAATTTTGCTTTTGTTGAGTCTAATTCTCACTCTTATAGTGAATGAAGTAATCCTAATTGGACTAGGGACATGAACAGGTCAATCTGGGACTGCACCGTTTGCATATAATCAAAGACCCTTATTCACCTGACATGGCCAACTTAACCTTTAACCTGCTGGATTTAAATAGCAGAAGACATTTTTTTTTTTTTTTCCAGAAAATACCGTATTTGCTCTAAGTATTGGAACACCTTATCTATTTACCATTTTGTATTAAAATTTGAAAGAGTCTATCCTACTACCTCTTAATGTGTCTAAAATATTGCTGTATGTATGGAAAACAGTGTTAACCCTGATCTGGTCTACACTGTTTGGAAAGGCCTATCTGTCCCAATACTTAGGCTTATTACAGTAAAGCTTGACATTTGATGCAAACTGTCTCGTGCAGACAATTTACATGAACTATCAAACCCTATTTTCTGGGAAAAAAATAATAGAAAAATAATCCCAATCTGTGGTCTGCCCATTTTACCCATAAAATGAGAACTAAAAGTTCAATGATTTGTTTGTGTGCAGGTAAAAAACTCATACTTAATGCAACAAACACAAACATTCTGCCCTGGAATTTCACCATAAATATCTGCTCAAAAATCTGCCACATTGTGAAAAAAGCTGCCTAACACAGATATGCAGTCTAGTCAGGGCCTTCACTGTTTGGACACAAAGTATTTCAACTTTACCACTCTCTGGGCTAATACAACAGATAAAAATCAATATTTTCTTATTATTCCTAGAAAATAGAATTCGACATTTTGTGCAAATTGTCTCTTAAGGAGACAATTTGCATGAAATGTAGTATCTTATTTTCAGGGAAAAACAAGAAAAATATGTCAAAATGTTGGCTGCTGATTTTTTTTACCCAGCATGCTAAGTGTTAAATATTTGAATTTCAAAGAGTATAAACAGTAATTACACAGGCCCTGATCAGGGTCAGCAGACAGGAAAACTGGTCTGAGGTTCTGCAGTTCTTATAATTTTCTTACACAAAACCAAATATAAACAAAAAGCAGCTATCAAAATTTAGAGGAGTCATCCAATAATGCTCAAGATTTTGTGTGTGTATGTGTATTTTTTATTTTATTTTATTTTTTTTTTTCTGAAAAGTTCTGAGATGAAATTCCATATCTTATCTTTAACTTACTATCATTCACTGAATGCAAACATTCATCAAGACATTTTAAAACATTAAGAGCAGCAAAAGACTAGCAATCCTAGGGTATTACTTAGCTATACCTCTTCCATGGAGCCGGTGGTGGCTGAGACTTGTCTGAAACAGGAAGTTACTGTTGTATTATGGGTGGAGTTAATTCTAGACTGGTTCCCTGTTAAAAACTCCAACTTCTAATTGTTTTCTGATAGAAAATCAGTTTGTTCATATAACAATGACTTCAATTCACTACTACAGTAATGTATTAACAGTTCAATTAAAATGCCCTATACTTTGAAAGAAAAGGAGTTTCTGACTGGAACCAAATATAAGTGTGAACCAAACATGTGCACTGCATATTGCTGATACAATGAAAAAAATTACCTTACTGTATGCAAAATTTATAGGACATCCATTCAGTTTGACCTGTCTTTACATTTGGCAAACACAGTACCTTGGCTTTGTAGAATCCTACAGGTCTAGATAATCCAGGTAAGTTTTTCTTATTTCCCCATAAAAAAAATGTATGCAGGACTCATTCTGACTGACTAAATCATTAATCTAGAGCTAAGGAATCAGAATATTAACCCTTATCCTGCTGAATAATTTATTTAGCCACACCCATTTATGACTATAAGCCAACCAGATTACATCATATAATATTCTCGTTCAAATTCACAAACTGAATGGCAAACAGTGTAGATCCTGATCAGATGGCTTCTTCAGAAGCCATCTGATCTGGATCTACACTGTTTGCAAAGACAGGGGTTGTCTTGAACAGCAGGATAAGGGTTAAATACAGATTCTGATCTTGCCACCAAGCATACAGGCCAATCTGTGTCTATGATGTTCACATATGCTGTAAGGTATATGTGTATGTTTATCACCAACCATGAGTGGATATAAATGTATCCAGCAATGAAGAGAGCTCTAGCTCTAGTCAATTACCCCTATCATTATACCACTGTGCACATATCTGATTAGTTACAAGAATAGAAACAGCCTGATATATCTCAACCATTTCAAGCAAAACAGTTATTACCACCCATGTGACCAGCAGAGCAGTATGATCAGTCATATACTTAATCCTAAACATTTAGCATGCCGGGTAAAAACTACAGCAGCCTTTTTAAAACATTTTTATTTTTCCCAGAAATGGGGCTTTTGACATTTTATGCAAACTGTCTCCTTTGGATTCAATTTTGCATAAACTGTCACAGTCTATTTTCTAAGAAACAGCAGCAAAATATTGCAAAATTTCATCTGCTGAAATTTTTACCCAGTATGCAAAGCATTAAAATCTTATCTTTTAACCCTTAAATCACCAAGCAGAATTTGTAGCAGACAGCAAACAATTTTTTTTTTTAATTTTTCAGAGAAAACAAGTCTTCACATTTCATGTGAATCGTCTGCTTGGCAGACGATTCATATGAAATGTCAAGACTCGTTTTCTCTGAAAAATAAAAAAAATAATAAAAAATTGTCATCTGCTGCAGTTGTGATTGGCGCTTTAAGGGTTAATATTTACATTGAACATGCATAATGTTAGTGACATCCCAAAGTTGACCTGATCACCATGGTAATAAGAACTCTTCTGCTTGTACTATATATTAATGAACGGTATCATAGCATTACCGGCTATTATCAAGAGCTTGTCTATTTGCACTGGAATATAAACCAGCCGGCGTATTAAACTGTTTGGTTGCCTGAACAGTCTTGGTGTGTTGAGAATGAGGTGATGGACTTCGTCTGAGGTCAACTGTTGGTCGAAGAGCTACTGGTGGTTCTGAAATATATCTTCATTGTAAAGCACAGTCACAGGCTGCTGAAGTCTCAACACACAATGGATAATCTAAGATGTAAATGCAAAAATATAAGGTTATCCAGGAAAAGCCATGATCACAATCATCACCTTCCTGAAGTTACAAAAGAAGAAGAAATGAGGAAGAAACAAGGACAAAACAGAATGACACATCTGCAATTACCAACCTATGGGCAAACATTGAAGAACTAAGGAACTAACTTGGAATGGTCCTAACTGGGGCTCATAGAAATTCTCTAAAAACCACATTTTATACAAAACAAATGAAGAGATAATGTCATTCAATGTAGCATTGTGTAGGCTAACATTTCCGTGTTTCACATCTAATCAGTGAGTCTCAACAGTATTGGTACTGGGCAGGTGAAAAGATATGACTGTGGAATGGTATCAACACTTCCTATCATTTCAGGATGAATAAAAGGTGATAAATTAGATCTCTCAAATCAGAAACCTCAAGAGCATAATTTATGGAACAATACCAAGCTAGTACATATGAATTGCTTAGGGCTTATACTAGACCAACCTGATAAATATGCTTGATATCTGAAGCTGTGTGATATTCAGCATAGCTCTTGATAAGATGCTTTTTTCAATCCAAATATTGATATCTTTCTTTTTTCTCTATGAAAACCTATGTTGTGGTACTCATTAGAAGTGCCTCAGTGAGTACCCACAACATAGGTTTTTGTGGAGAAATAAGAAATACATTTACCTGATACCCACTCTTATCTAGACCTATGTATTGCTCCACTGTCAATGTACTCTATGCAATGCATTGTAGCTGATGACAATTAATAGATACTCTTCCACTCTCAGCAGGATTCACACTCAGGAACCAAGGTGAGCACTTGAACTGATCATGCTAATACCACTGTTAGTCTGAGCTATCACCTGATTTTCTTATTAAGATCAAATAACCAGAGCTAATGGCAGATACAATTAGAGCTTCTTGACATTCCATCAACACTGAAACATAACCTCACTGCAAATGACTTCTAGGACCAAGAATTAATGCTACTTTTTCTTTTCTCCATGAAGACAATTGTTGCATTCCATGAGGCACGTCTGCTGAGTACTCATATGTTTTCAAGGAGAAATCAGAAAATTGTTCACCTCAATACTTTTCACTTCGTAGTCAAGTGAATAGCTCTGCACAATTATTTTATAATGGTAATGTGTGGTGAAGGCCTGCTCTGTGTCAGTTTTGTTTTGTGGGTCATCATGGTAATCATGGGTGGACATTGGATTCCTCCATATGCTCTTTCATCCACCTGGTTTTAGTATGCTACCATTGAAAGTGGTGCGGTCAGCTGAGAATTTGTTTGCATCGTATTATGTTTTTATACTTGAGGTAGTTTATTGTCTCTTCATAGTTCAAATATGAACAGCAGTTTTACTTCCTTATGGGATATGTGCAATGTTATTATGTATATGTAAAATTGGTAAGCCATTAATAAATAAACCTTATCTTTTTCTTTTCCCAGATAAGGACCAATGCCATTTAAATACCAACTAAAGATCAATAAAATTTAAATACCAGATAAGGATCAATGCCAACTGAATATCAGATCAGGATCATTGCCACCTCAGATTCACTGTAGTTTAAGGAAATGTCACCATCATCATCATCATCATCAGATTTTTTATTAAGGTGCTGGTACAGGGGCAACATCCACATCAGTGGGCCCCCTTCCAGGTAGCTGGCTTGCTGCATGCATGGCAGATCTCACACCAAATCTTCAGGTATGTTTGTCATTAGGGTCAACAACTGAGAGCTTCCACTCTCTGCAATTCCTCTCTGTAAGCTGTTTCCATGTCATCTTTGGCCTCCCAGGCTCACGCTTTCCATCAACCTGTATGTCAAAGGCTGTCTTGACTGCACCAATGGAGCGTTCCACATGTCCATACCAGCGGAGCCTTCTCTCCATCAGAATGAGGTGCAGATCCTCAATGCCAAGCCGCGCAAGTAGCTCACTGGACCTGATGGTGACAATATCTTGCGGCCTGACATTGCAGATCTGTCTGATCATTGCCCTGTCATTCCACTGCAGATGTTGAAGGTTTGGCTTTGTCAATGGCCAAGTTTCACTGGCATGGAGCATTGCGCTTCGCACATAAGAGCTGTACACACAGCCATGTGTCTTGAAAGAAAAGTGGCGGGAAGTGAGAACAGGTAGCAGCTCCTTGAACTTCTTCTAGGCGGTTGAAAGTTCACAGCCACCGACTGCTGAGAGCATGTCTCCTAGGTAGCAGAAGGAAGCTACCACCTCTAGCTTGTGAGGTCTGACTTGGACTTCCCTCTGTGGTCTGACAACCAAGCCGTCCAAGGGACATGCAGTTCCCTGGCACTGTGTACATTCTGTAATCAGGGTCCTTTGTCAAGTGCTTGCGCCCACTGCATTTCTTGTGCACCCAGTGCTTGCCGCCGTTGCAGAAAATGCTGTTGCTACCCACTCCAGTGTGACAGACGGCGCATAGAAACTCACCTGAACTCTGCAGGAGGTCCAGGCCCTTACCACAGATCATGATCTTTGTCTTTCATGCATTTACTCTCAGTCCTTTCTCCTCCATTGCTCCTCAAGGGCCTCCTGACACATTCTTCAAGCGATTCAGCGATGATAACAAGGTCATTGGCATGAAGGTCCTCCCAGGGGACCCCAGAGTGGAACTCGCTTGACAATGCTTCAAGCACAATGATGAAGAGCAGAGGGCTGTGTACCAAGCCTTGGTGAACACCAACCTTCACTTCAAACTCTTTACTGTACCCTACACCAACATGGACACGGATCTGCGCATTGGCATACATCCCCTGCACCAGTCGCACAATCCACTCCTCCACACCAAGTTTTCTCAGCGCCCACCAGATGACTTCCTGAGGCACTCGATCAAATGCCTTCTCCAGGTCTACGAAAGCCATGTAGTCTCTTGTTGGCAGCTAGATACTTCTCTTGCAGCTGCCTGACAACAAAGATTGTGTCTGTTGTGCATCTGCCTGGGACGAAGCCAAACTGGGAATCATCGATTGACACCAACTGTCTTTTCCAGGACTTTCATGACCTGCTCTGTCAACTTGAGACCAGGGTAGTTGCCCCTTTCCAATGCATCCCCCTTAACCTTGTAGAGGCAGACAATGAAACTCTGCTCCCAGTTGGAGGGTACCTTGCCATCACGAATGATTGCAGCTGCGAGGTCATGGATCATGGTGGCGCCTATGTCACCGGCTACTCATATCATCTCCACCACTATTCCTGATGGGCCCAGTGCTTTGCCAGCCTTCATCTGAGAGATAGCCTTCTTAACCATATCAATGGTGATTGGGATGGGTGGGCCTTCCATTGGTGGTTGGTCAGACAGATGGTCTGGGTCCCAGTCAAACTCAACGTTGAGAAGCCTTTGATAGTGCTCTAGCCAGGCCTTTTGCTTTGAGTCTTTGCTCAATGACATCTCTCCTGCATCATTCTTCACAGGTTTGTCACCAACAACATCTGTGTTCTCTCTTCTAAACTGGTTAGCAAGGCGATAGACTTCTAAAGACTTGGGGTCAATACTCTATGAAATTCTCGTAGACCTTGTTGGCTTCTTGACAAGCATTTGTTATTGTGTACTACAAGCTTTTGTTGAAATCTGATTCAGAGATTTTACAGAAAATTTCAACAACAAACAATGGATGATATACAATCCTTTCTGATCTCCTGCCTGCAGAAATAAATAGAGCTAATGACAAACTTATGCAGCACTTGATGAAAAGAAATTCTGCAAGGAAACATACACTAAGTAAGGTATCTTATTAGAATAACCATACTGAAATGATTCTAATGAGATGCCACAAAAATATACCTTCATGCAGAAAGAAGAAAAATGTCAATATTTTTTTTCTCCATATAAATGTCTATCTAGAGTTCTGGGCCCAGTTGTTCAAAGCTAACAATGTCGTTAGTTAATGATTCGTTAAAATTTTAATCGAGTGATACGCAAATATGCTGAAATTTTTTGCTGAAAAAATGTGAGTAGCTTTTGCAGTGCAAAAGCTACTCACATTTTTTCAGCAAAAAATATCAAAATATTGTATATTGAATCCGCTAAAACAGTTAACGAAATAACCCTTAACGAGCTTGTTAAGCTAACGACGCTTTGAACAACTAGGCCCTGAATGTCTAAGCTTACCTTGTCCACTATCGAGTGTATTTTGAAGAAATTTAAAGGATTTAGACTGGTGACTCTGAGGTCCAGCCGGTTCTTCTGTATCAGCATACTTGCTATAGCTGGGTGCACTGCAAGACAGAAATAATTACACGCCTGTATTTAATATAAATAGTCAAAGACAACAGCTCCTTTCCATACAGGTATGGTTATTGACAAGTCCATTTGCTAACTTGATGACGATCCAAAACATGCTGGTGAATGGCAAACAGTCTAGACCCAGATCAAACTGCTCCAAAGGAGCAGTTTGATCTGGGTCTACACTGTTTGCACAGGCATGACTGTACAAGTATTCAGAAAAAATATGGTATTGATATTTCCTATTGCTCTGTAAAAATTACTTGAGTGAATATTCATGTGTTTTCAAGGCAATTTAAGCTTAACTGGAGAGCTATAAAGAGTCCTGCTATTATTTGCTTTTCTTTCAGAAGTATCATTCAAAATCCTTTAGTGGATCATAAGGAGAGTTTTCAAATATTTCCCTTAAATAAACTTCTGTAAAATCACATAAACTGGGAGCTCAGCTCTAGATAAGCTGCTTTTATCAACCAACAGTGTGGATATTTTCTTATTTCTCCAAGAAAACATGTTATAAGTAGTCATCAGAAGCACCTTGGTGAGGCGTTTTAACCCTTGTCATACTGAATAAATTAAGATGCCACACCCACTTCTCATTTTCCCCCAATCGGTTTACTTGATTCAGGTTGTTGATACAAATTCAAAAACTGAATGACTTAGATCCAGATCCAGATCCAGATCAATTGGCATCTTCAGAAGCCAACTGAATCTACACTGTTTGCAAAGGCAGGGTATATCCGGGTTCAGCAGGACATGGGTTAATAAGCACCAACAATATATGTTTTGGTGGAGAAATAAGAAAAAATATTTATCCAGACAACCTTCTTATCTAGAGGTATGAAATATAACGCCCCCCCACATGGGAGAATTAAACTGCATGTTTGAACAACATGGAAATGCTTACAGTTCTAGTGCTAGATTACTATTTATACCAGGTAAACATCTTCTTCAGTTGTGAGAAGTCCCTATATTACACTTATCTGGATAAGTTATAATAATATAAATTAAAACCTGCCTAACTCTTTTCAACTTAAAGAGACCAATAACAACAAAGAAAATTTAGAGAGCCTGTTTCTCTCAAAATGCCTTCTGGGCTGTGCCCTAGAGCAGTTTAACATTTGTATATTTAATGCTATTTCTTTCTTTTTTTTTTCTTTTTTTCTTTTTTCATTTTTTTTTTTTTTTTTTTTTTTTTTTTTTTTTGCAACCTTCCTCTTGAGCAAATCAGTCTTTGTGGGTCATTTTGTGTCATCTCTCAGATAAAGACAGATGAAACTTGCCTATTAGCAATTCAAAACCAGATCTCTACAATATCAATGCATATAGCAAGTTCGCTGAAAATTCTTGACTCAAATTATCTTCCAGATATAAAAATATGGATGGACAACAGACGGATGCCCTGACAGATGTATACTTTTGTGTCTATATCAGTACAAAGTACCCTTGAGTGTCAAACTTTCCAAGAAATTCTCACAAGTCAAGATTTTCAACACACAAGTC
Organism: Anodontia alba; assembly: GCA_964016985.1. Classification (NCBI taxonomy): domain Eukaryota; kingdom Metazoa; phylum Mollusca; class Bivalvia; order Lucinida; family Lucinidae; genus Anodontia; species Anodontia alba. The sequence continues at coordinate 1,161,028 of OZ024822.1, forward strand.
AGTTGATTTATGTGGCTACAGAATAAATCTCACTGAAATACACTGAAGTGTCCATAATATTCAAGTACAGGCATATACATTCATCAGCCTGGACATATGACGAAAAATGAGTTACATAACACTCACTAAGATGGAATAAATCTGCCCAGTAGAGAGTTGACTGTTACAAGTCATATAAATGTAAGGATAACAGTCACATAACATCCATTTCGTTAGCCCAGACAGAATATGATGGACACAGACAACCAATGTCAAACCATAATGCCCGGCACTATAATTTGGCATGGTATAAAAATAGCCTAAATTAAAATGCCACACCCTCTTCTAATTGTCAGCCAATTAGATTTGTTAAACCAGATTGCTGATATAAATTCACACACTGAATGACAAACAGTGCAGATCCAGATCAGATGGCTTCTTCAGAAGCCAACTGATCTGGATTTACACTGTTTGCAAAGGCAGGGTATATCCAGGTTCAGCAGGACAAGGACTAACATGCCCCTTCTCTCACCTGGCAGGAACATGATGATGATTGGGTGTTTTACATCCCTTTCAACATTAAAGTCATGTCAAGATGGTGGAAGTGTGATAATTCAAGTCTCTGTGCAATAAAGTGCCATACAGTCATTAGCTAAATTTCTGCCTCCAGTGGGATTCAAACCCAAGACCCTGTGATCCGAAGTCAGGAGCACTAGCCACTTGGCCACCCAGATGCTTCAGCTGCCGGTACAGCAGGCCTTTACCACCACCTCACCACCCACAAAGTGATTCTAATAAATACCCACAAACCCACAAGAAAATGTTTTATCTACAGCTATACAACTGAGCCAAAATAGTTTTGCTACTTATCATATCTTATACTGGAGAGAAGCAGCTAAATATATCAATATATCATGGTATTTGTATTAAAAACTACAAAATACAAACTTACATCTTCTGACAGATAAACTATTACAATATTTGCCAGTGGCATACCATAATAACCCTATATATTGGGACATACTAGCCTGAGCAAACAGTGTAGACCCAGATGATCAGCTACCACATTTGCCACAGAATGCAGCATCTGAGCAGGATCTGCACTGTTTGTATTTTAGACACATCAGTATGTAGTTCAAAGCTCCTCATAGGTCTAGATAAGAGTGGGTATCAAGTTAATAGTTTTCTTATTTCTCGATAAAAACATATGTTGTGGGTACTCATTAGAAGCACCTCACCGAGACGCTTCTAATGAGTACCCACAACATATGTTTTCGTCGATTGATTGAGTTGGGGTTTAACGACACGTCAACCCTTGTGGGTCATTTTGTGTCGTCTCCCAAAGAAAGGGAGAAAATAGACAGAAGAGATAGCAGAAGAGATGAAAGGGAGGGACAGGGAAGAAAGAGAAACAGGAATGAAAGTGAAGAAACAGAAGAAATAAAAACATCACCTCCCTACCCTTACCTGCTACAAGGATAGCAGGCCTTGCCCAACTATCAGCCAATATCAGCTGGACGCCCCTGGTGACAAAAGATACATGACACCTTTGCACCACCCAACCACCCACTTGTTTTCGTCGAGAAATAAGAAAAATATAGATACATTTTGGTTGAAAAAAGCGCCTTATCAAGAGCTATGGCTCCTTCAAAGTTTAAGACAGGTATGGGAAGTAGTTAAGTGTCCCAATACTTTAGGTAAATACGGTATTACAATATTTGCCAGTGGCATATCTTATACAAGGCCAACAGCTTGCAAAATATTCAATATAGAAAATGATAACTGCAGCAAAATGTGGAGAAAACAAGCCATCCTGTATACATACACAAGAGAGCAACCTGACCAACCTGTGTATATCTGCTGCTAGGCCCAGTTCTGTATTGTTACTTAACCCATTGTTGACTGAATGAATCCCCCACACTATATACTGAAAGATTCTAATTTCAATTTTAGGTATGTCAGGCTATGTGATTGAGATATTCCAAAACTAGTTGACTATTTGCAAAAAGTGGAGACCCAGATCAGATGCCGCATTCTGCCGCATCTGATCTGGGTCTGCACTGTTTGCCATTTACCCTTTTAGGGGTCTCCAGACTACAATGGGTTAACAGTTAGTCATTCCAATACATGCCATGAGCAGTTAAGACCCTGTTAAACACTGTGATTTCCACACTGTGACAAGGTACAGTATAGACTGAGATTTAACCATTCACATTCTTCTAAACAAAGTGTTTTTCTGTTGTTCTTTGTTTCGTTTTTTTGAAAAAAGAACTGACATTTTATTTGCCTAAAAAACCAGGGCTGTGGGTACTCACTGGAAGCACCTCAGTGAGACCTTTCTTATATGTTTTTATGAAAAAAAAATAAAAAAAAATATTTGGATACCACTCCTATCTACAGATGCTTAATGAATACACCACAACCTCTTTATAGCACTATTGTTGGGGTCCATATCATAAACCGTGTTAGTTAAACAACCGTGTTATATCCGAACAAAAAATGTATAGATTATATTGAAAAATGACCATTTATGGTCATTTTTCAATATAATCTGTACATTTTTGGGATCCATCTTTGAACCGTGTAATATCCAAAACTGTGTTATAACGAACCGTGTTATAAAGGGGTTATAGTGTATAACTTGTCTGCCACAAAGATTTTCCTAACATAGTGTCTCGAAGAGTAGAAAATATGTGGACTTACCTATTAAGATTAATATTTTGTGTTTGATGTGAGATGTTATCAACTGCTGGGGAGTAAGGAGTGGGTGAGGGTTTATTTGTTGTTGAACCAAAAGGCTTAGGAGCTGTGTTATAAGTCTGTAAAAGAAAACAGCAGAAAATATAAACGTTTTCACTAACCCTGTACATGTATATCAAAAACCATAACTCCAGACAAGGTACCTTTTCAATCAAAAAGTACTGATAATTTTTCTTACTTCTCAATGAAAATATGTTGTAGGTACTCATTCGAAATGCCTGAGTGAGGCACTTCTAAAGGGTACCCACAACATATATTTTCATGGAGAAATAAGAAAAATGAATATTTATCTGATAACTCCTCTTATCTGTAGCCATGTCATAAGACAGGCTCTCAAAGAAAAAATTAAAAAAAAAATGACTTTAATATTATTTATTTGCTTTTTACAAGAATAAAAAGAAATAGTTATCTCTGTGCTGGTGATTGTAACTTGGTAATACTGTCATTTTTAGGTGGATAGATCACTGTATTCAGTAACTACCCAAAATAATCAGACACCAAACTCCTTACTGTGTCCTCCTTACTGTGTTAACCTTTGCCATCTCGATTAAATTATGATGCCATGCCAATTTCTAATTTTCAGCCAATCAGATTACTTTATTCAGATTGTTAATATAAATTCTAATACTTAATGGCAAACATTGCAAACATTGCTTCTTCAGAAGCTAACTGATCTGGATCTACCCAGTTTGCAAAGGCAGGGCATATCCGGGTTCAGCAGGGCAAGGAATAATAAGCCCTTGTGTGACTAAAAAGTGGGGGCATGTTGGCAGAGCATGCAAATCCAGATCATTTTATGAGCAGTTTTTATCTGCAACTACGATGCTTCTGGTTGGAGATTTCAGTTTTCGAACAATTCAAATACTATAAGTGTGAAAAGTGAAGGCCCTGACTAAATTGCGCATAACCATAGACTGATCCAGTGGCTGATATAGTGAAGTTTTTCTTACCATATTTTTTACCTAAAGTATTCCATTATAACTCCTTACCATACTCCTTTGTTTCTTTGTGTTGAGGTTTTACGGCCCAGTCAACCCAATGGGGTCATGTCGAGCGTGGTCAGTTTACCTAACCACACGTTTACTGGGCAGGCTTAGTCCTCAAAGCAGTTAACCAGTATTGTTTGCTTGTTTGTGTTGAGGTTTTACGGCCCAGTCAACCCAATAGGGTCATGTCGAGCGCGGTCAGTTTACCTAACCACACATTTATTGGGCAGGCTTAGTCCTCTAAGCGGTTAACCAGTATTGTGCACATTCTTTCGCCAGAAACTGACAACTGCCCTTCTTGAATCAGCGGAAGGGTAACCAGTATTGTGCACATTCTTTCGCCAGAAACTGACAACTGCCCTTCTTGAATCAGCGGAAGGGTAACCAGTATTGTGCACATTCTTTCGCCAGAAACTGACAACTGCCCTTCTTGAATCAGCGGAAGGGAGAGAATGACTGTAGAAAATATTTCATGATCAATCTCCATGAAAGAATGTTGCCAACCTCGGGTAGGTTTAGGGTTAGGGTTAGGTTGGACCTCCAGTTGGACGGCGCATCCAACTGAGCCACCGAGGCCGGCTCGATATCCCCTTACCATACATCTCCTTAAATATATACAAGCCCATTCTACTACCTGCTGATGTGTAAGCTGTTGGATGAGTGGCAAACAGTGTATACCTAGATCAGATGCCACATTCTGTGGCATCTGATCTGTTTGCTCAGTAAATAAGGTATGTCATGTAACTTCAGTAAAGTGGTGTTCAAACCTACTCACCTGACCTCCTACATTTGACTGGGTCCCAGCTGGGCTCTGGTATGATGATATCGTCGGAGTAGAAAACTTGTCGTAGGACGGAGGAGCACCACCCCTGAAAAATAGTTCAACAGCAATTGAGTTGAAGTATGGTAAATGTCCTAAAAAATTGTACACCAAAGCTGCCAATAAAATGGCAAATACAAACAGTGCAGACCCAGATCAGACTGATCAGGGTCTACACTGTTTATCTTTCCAGTAAGTAGTTTAAGAAATAACTGTAAACTAGAAATGTGTCAAGATGACATGGATGCCTCCACCCACGGCCATCCTCATCAACACACAGGGATTTTGCAAAAAATTAAGTTGAAACAATGTGACCTCTGGGGGACACAAGGTATGTGTCATTGAATACATATTATCATAATGAAAAATAATATATATGGTTTAGGGGTGGGGATCTGAATAGTTTCTGAGATATTTGGCTTTTGATGAATTGAAAGGGGCAGGCAGGGTGGGGCATGATCCCAGGGGTCGCAAGGTATGTGACATTGAATGCATCTCATCATAAGGAACAACAATACATAGGTTTAGGGGTTGGGATCTGAACAGTTTCCGAGATATTACATATTTAATACTTTTACATTTTCTTTGGCCCCACCCAGTAGCCCCACCCTAGTCCAGAATCAGTGGCCTAAAACTTGCCTTTTCATCAACAACTAAACAGCTTTCTTCTGTGTAATTATTGTGCTAAATTTTAACTCTTCAGCCTCACCAATGATACCATAGTGATATTTTTAGTCACATTTTTGTATGTTTTCTTGGTGACCTATTATATATTTTGACCCCTTGCCCCACCCAGGGGCATGATCCTGGGGCATTGGTACCATGCATTGAAAGGTCTTGCTCTAGGTAAGTATCATACCAAGTTTCAACTTTCTAGCCCAAAAGGTATGAAAGTTATAAGCTGCAAGAGAAATGCGGACGTAAATTTGCACCTAAACTTCGAGGTAAACTTGAACCTGTCTTTGGCCCCACCCAGTAGCCCCACCCTGATCCAGAATCAGTGGCCTAAAACTTGCCTTTTCATCAACAACTAAACAGCTTTCCTCTGTGTAATTATTGTGCTAAATTTTAACTCTTCAGCCTCACCAATGATACCATAGTGATATTTTTAGTCACATTTTTGTATGTTTTCTTGGTGACCTATTATATATTTTGACCCCTTGCCCCACCCAGGGGCATGATCCTGGGGCATTGGTACCATGCATTGAAAGGTCTTACTCTAGGTAAGTACCATACCTAGTTTCAACTTTCTAGCCCAAAAGGTATGAAAGTTATAAGCTGCAAGAGAAACGTGGACGTAAAATTGCAGCTAAACTTGCAGGTAAACTTGAACCTGGTTACGAATGTGACACGTACGCACGTACGGACATAACATCACGGCGAAACGCTATATGCCCCACTCCTGCCTTCGGCAGGCGGGGGCATAAAAAAGTAAAATTTAGGAAAGAAAAAGTATGGAATAAAGTGTTAGAAATTTTATGACATTTACAGAATTCACAAATATGTTGTGGCTAATATTTTGTTTTGTCGTCATACAGCAGTCAGGCTGCCGAGGTGGATACAGAATAACATATTTCTTCAAGAAAACATATCTTGTGGGAACTCACTGGAAGCACTTCAACATGGCACTTCTAATGAGAAATTACAACACATTTTTGTGGAGAAATAGGAAAAATATCAATACTTTTAGGTTGACTTTTCCTGTCATATCACAAGCCACAAGGAGCTCAGCTGACACTTTAAAGAGGTGTTTCTCTGATTGACCTATTTTTACTGGTCTATTTCAAACAGCAGGGTGTCTGTTTAGTTTTATTATTGCTAAGTTATATAGGAAGTTCTGTATTTAATTCTGTATTTACTGCAGTGTAAATCCTGATCAGATGCTGCATTCTGCAGCATCTGATCTGGGTCTGCACTGTTTGCAATTACCCTTCTGGGGGTCCAATAAATTATATCCGCTACTAATAGAATATTTATAAAATGATGAACGGTTTATCACACTATTATACTTAAAGAAAATATTGACAGTCTTTCAAGGGCTCCAAGAACAAACTGTATTACACTACAGTAGTCAGGTGATTGACCATTTGAAATACCTACACACATAAACCAATGCACTTATCCTAACTATCTCACATCTTCACTCTTTACCATACTTATACAAATATTTGAATAAGTTTATTTTATTATTTGTTGATGTGTCTAAAAACTGTGGGATGACTGGCAAACAATGTAGACCCTAAACAGATATTGTATTTTATAGCATCTAATCTGAGTCAACACTGTTTGTCCTGGTACTGTATACTTCCTACCTTATTCAAGAAAAACAATATAATTTAAAATAATCAAAACAAAGTAAATCTAACAAAACAAACCTATATATACATGTATATATACGATATATATGTATGGTAGTTATGAGTTTATACAAATCAAAGAGTATCATTTCGCTACTTCTTGTACAATTTGATTTAAACATTATTTCATTTGTCTAATTCATACATACCTATATAACAAATACTAAATCAATATCTTACTACCATATTTGATCTAATTACCGCACATACCCCTATAAGTGCACAGTCAAGAAATTCCGTAGTCTTCAGATTACAGCCAGTGTAATTTTTTCTTTACTTCTTTTTAAAAGCATGTGTTGTCGATGCAATTCAAATGAGTGCCCACAACATATGCCTTTATAAAGAAAATCAGAAACAATCACATAATCATCATCAAATAAGTCCTTTTTCGGATCTTTTTTTAGTGTATCCTTAGTAGGTAGATACATATTTTACCACAAATGAGTGTTCCCAGTAATTTTGAAAAACGTAAGCGCACAGTGCGGTAATTAGGTCGAAAACGGTACTTATACAAAAAGGTTTCAGAAAAAAGTCTTTATACTTATATGACTCAGCAGCTCACAATGACTTTACATATACTGATTTCAAACAGGCACATTCAATGCTGAAGATGCAACAAACAAATACATACCACAATACCCTAAGTATTAGGACAGACAGGCAAACAGAGCAGACCCAGACCCAGAGCACATGTCTCAGAATGCAGCATCTGACCAGGGTCTACAGTTTGCCATTCATCCAGCAATATTTTAACCCTAGTCCTGCTGAACCCGGGTATGTCCTGCCTTTGCAAACAGTGTAGATCTAGATCAGTTGGCTTCTGAAGAAGCCAACTGATCTGGATCTGCACTGTTTGCTATTAAGTATGTGAATTTATATCAACGACCTGGATCAAGTAATCTGATTGGCTGAAAATTAGAATGGGCATGGCATCTTAATTCACCCTGATGTTACAAATCATCTCCATAATATGTACATGTCCATCATGTATAACACATGTCAATCAAATCAGCTTAACCCTTGTCCTGCTGAATAAATTCAGATACCACACCCACATCTAATTTTCAGCTAATCAGATTACTCGATTCAGGTTGTTGATACAAATCTCAATACTTAGTGACAAACAGTCTTCTTAGAAGCCAACTGATCTGGATCTACACTGTTTGCAAAAGCAGTGTATATCCGGGTTCAGCAGGACAAAGGTTAACATGTCTGATTACAGAAATGATTCAGTAGTCAAACCACATAAATATACACAGTCAATGTGTCACATTTCTGACAATCAGTATGTGGTTTGCTAACATCTATAGTACTTGGTGTAGATCCCACCAAGTCATCTGGTAAGACCCGCATCTAATGATCATTTGCAAGATTCCTGGTTTCAATCTTCTGGGCTCAGATTTTCTGACAGCTATAAACTTCCTGTGTCATAACTCATCTTGTCATGAAAATTTTCCAAATGACAAATAAGTGATCAAGAAAATTAAGCAGACATTTCATGTGAATCATCTCCTTTATATACTACTTTGAGGGAAAAAGAAAACCAAAATATTTAAAATTCCTCTGCTCATATTCAACTTCAGTGTGCAATGAGTCAAAATGGTAATACATTACTTTCAATATGAATTTACAAGGTAAGACCCTGACATTCTTTCTGGTGAGAAGGGACTACCACTGCACCAGCAAGAAACAAAACATGCTGAATTAACCCTTAAGTTCTGGGACAGTTAGGCATGAGAAAACATGTGTGCTCAATGAAGAGTCTGATCAGCCTGCACATTCATGCAGTCTGATCAGAATCTTCACTGGGCACAGTTTGGATACCCAAGGATGTATGAATTTTTCGTGTGGAGAATGAAGATTTTTGGGTCTAATCTGGAGCTATTTTTCATGTATAACCCTTTCAGCCTGGTAAACCAAAACAAATACCTGTGCAAACAGTGTAGATCTAGATGAGATGGCTCATAAAGAGCCATCTCATCAGGGTCTACATAGTTTACCATTCTGTTTTTGATTTTAGACTGAAACCCCTTTTTGCATCAGTGGTTGGTTGGTTGTGTTGAGGTTTTATGGCCCAGTCAATCCATTAAGGTCATGTGGAGCCCGATCACTCTACCTAACCACGCTCTTACCGGGCAGGCTTAGTCCTCTAAGTGGTTAACCAGTCATGTGCACATTCTTTCACCACAAACTGACAACTACCCTTCTTGAATCAGCAGAAGGGAGAGAATGACTGTAGAAAATATTTCATGATCAATCTCTAGGAAAGAATGTTGTCAACCCGGAGGGGTCAAACTCGCAGCCTCATGACCACCAGTGGGACACGCATCCAACTGAGCCACCAAGGTGGGCTTTGCATCAGTGGACATGTCCAAATTCAAGGATGGAGAGTCCACTTCAGAAACTCCGGGATGAAAGAGTTAAACAGTGTCTTATCTGAAGTGGTGCTTACCAGTAACTGTAATCCTGACACTAAACAATTATGTCTATAGATGCAATTTATTATTCAACACTTTTCTGTCACTTTCCTGAATATAATGTTTCAATTTACAGCAGCCCGCCATCAAATTATATACCTTTTTGAACAAGCAATTAAAACTATCCAACCATAAAAATTCTTTATGTAACTAAGTCCGTAAAAAGGGACCTGGCATGCATAAAATTTTACCTTCATTAATTTGAACATGAAACCTGTAAATATTTTAAACATTCAGACAGCAAAAAATGCTAAGTTAATAGCTACCATTATTAATGAAAATATTTGTGGTAATTTTACTGATGCAGGAAAGAAAGTAATTAGTTCTGGGCCCAGTTGTTCAAAGCTAACGACATCGATAGTTAACGATTCGTTAAAATTTTAATCGAGTGATACGCAAAAATGCTGCAATTTTTTGCTAAAAAAATGTGAGTAGCTTTTAAAACTACTCACATTTTTTCAGCAAAAAATATCAGCATATTGTGTATTGAATCTGCTAGAACAGTTAACGAAATGACCCTTAACGAGCTTGTTAAGCTAACGACGCTTTGAACAACTGGGCCCTGGTGTTTAAGTTTATAAAGTAAACAGATATACCCAAATATTTTGCAAAAGGAGACAACTTTGTTCTCTAGTAACTTAGTTCCCTAGTAACTTAGTTCCCTAGTATTTGAATCTTTTAAAAGAATGGGTTGTACCCAGAGAGAGCATCTTTTTCCCTGTAAGAGTAGCTCCGAGCAAGCTGGGAGGTGTATATGTGAAGGGAGGTAATCATGTTGTTTTAACTTTCGTCCCTTTTGTAGAATTCTATTCAAAGAAACTTATTTTGTAAAGGAGGGAACTATTTTGCATTAACTATTCTCCCCTTTGTAGAATTCTTCAAAAACCAACTTATCCCTTTTGAAAAACTGGTTGTTTCCCTTTACATATACTGAGTCATTTTACTTTTTTACTGTAATTATGTTTGCTAGTTTCTATCAACAATGGGACAATAGGTAGAAAGAAAAAATATTATTGAACATTTTACAGGGCAATGAAAGCTCTCTAGGACTAAGGGGAAAAACAGATCAGTGTCAGAACAGGGTTCCAACTCAGAATATCCAGGTTTCAATTAGAGCAGCTGACATAAATCATTACTCAGAAATGCATGCTTTGCCTAAGTGCTTTTAAGGAATACCCACAACATCGGTTTTTGTGGAGAAACAAGAAAAATATCAATACTCTTTGGATGGAACAAAAAAGTGCATTATCTGAAGCTATGAATTAAATCAAGTGCTTGGATCTAAATGATCCAGTGACCCCAGACTAACCAGAAGCAAGTTGTCTGTTACATGATATTCCACCCCCTACATCTATATAAACACAGAAACAATGATAAGATAGGCAACACTGAATGCTTCATTCACCTTGGAAGGTTAACAACAACTTACATGAGCTGTGGAATGTGGTTTTGGGAAGTAAGTTGGTTTCTATAGCTTCTCATAGCTCCTGATAAGGCACCCAAAAGTATTGATATTTTTCTTATTTCTCGACGAAAACCGAGGCGCTTCTAATTAGTACCTGCAACATATGTTTTCGATGATAACAAGAAAAATATTATGTGGATATCCCCTCTTATCTGTAGCTACAGAACTTTTATTTGTGCTACAAGAAGGAAAATGGTACCTTACGCTTCAAATTTCGGCAATCGATTTTAAGCAGTACTTTTCTTATTCTTCCCACAAAATAGGATTTGACATTAGGAGATAATTTGAAATGTCAAATTCTATTTTTAGGGAAAAATAAAAAAAAAATATCAATTTGTCGTCTGCTTGCGTGTTGTGTTCCTACCAATCAGATGGATCATGATCCATCTGCAAGTCTGTGCTCTCTGTCTGAGGTCCTTGTGACTTTGGCACTGTCTAAGCCCCTAGAAGTGTGTATGAAAAAGGTGCAGGATCTAATCAGACTGTCGAGATTAACATGGTGTTCTGGGTCTTTATATTTTACATGTGGTAAGGTACATTTTACTGGTATTAGATCATATACAGTACAGGTATAGTTTGGGAGAGAACTGCCTTTAATGAAGTCAACCTTCACCGCTTTCTGGCTTAATCCAGTAGATGACAAACTGACAATATTTTTCTTATTTTTCCCAGAAAACAGGCCTAGACATTTCGTGCAAACTGCCTCTATAGGAGACAATTTGCATGAAATGTCAAAACCTGTTTTCTGGGAAAACTAAGAAAAATAATTCAAAATGTTGTCTGCTGATATAATTACCCAGCATGCTAAGTATTACCTTTTTGCATGCTGGGTAATTTTGCATGCTTTTTTTGTCGTTTGTGGATTTTTTTTTCAAATTAACTTTTTGAAAGAAATATCATCCGAGTGTCAAACAGTTTGGATCCAGATCAGGCCGGACATTTTGTCGGGCCTGATTTGGGTCTAAACTATTCGCGAAGGTTATCAGCAGACGACAAAAGTCACCACCAGCAGGGAAAAAGTTAAGGTATGTAGCAATTTGTTCTCTCTACCTGTTGGCTACTGGAACTGCAGTAGTCTCACCTGCGGAAATCTACTCCATCTTATATGTTACATGCAGAGCTTGGATTCAAGGCTGTTGATATTAAAATCAAAACCCGAGTGATTGGCTTTTGGCTGAACATAGTAAATAGTAAGGAAACTAAATTATCAAAATTACTCTACAAGTTTCTTCTTTGTGAATATAGCAGCGGCATATATCAGCATAAATGGAAACATTGTATAAAAGAAATCCTAATAAGTGTAGGACGTGTTGATCTTTTACATAAAGAAGTCATTAAAAACCCTAAATTGATCAAAATACAAATTTCTAAAACTTTGTCTGATCTATATATCCAGCAGTGGCATACAAAAGTATCTTTATCCTCCAAAGGAAGAACATATAGTCTTTTCAAACATGAGATCAATTTTGAAAATTATTTAACCAAATTAACTAAAAAACATTACTCTGCATTGCTTAAGTTTAGATTAAGTAACCATAGGCTCCCAGTTGAAACTGGTCGCTTTGAAAACATTCCTCTGGATGAAAGAAAGTGTGTCCTCTGTGAAAAAAATGACATTGGTGACGAATTTCACTATCTTTTTGTATGCAATCATTTCAAATCAGAAAGAAAGAACTTTTTAATGCCATATTTTTACAAACGTCCCAATATTATTAAATTCAGAGAACTATTATCTACTGAAAATAATAATCTTCTTATCAAATTATCTTGTTTTATAGAAATTATTATGAAGAAATTTTCAAATGCTAACTAATTTTTCCGTAATTCAGCATTACATGTTCATGTCATTATGGTTTATTTTTGTTTTTATTTTTTTTTGCATCGTGTTAACAGGTCTATGTGATTAAGACCCTGACAAATCCTACCTTATGTTGGAAGGAGAGGTGTTTGCCGGGGTATACATTATTTTTCTTGTTTCTCCTCCGGACGTGGAGTGAGGCTGCTTGTTAGAACTGCCTAAATGCAACAATTCTGATGGGACTTGCGGTCTGTGTTTGGGGTTGGGATGGGAGGACTATCATTCTTTTCCATCTGAAATTCTTCCTTTTTAACGCCATTAAAACCTGACTGTATTGCACAGGCCTGGTGGTGTGATGCTTCCGCTTCCTTTTCATTGTTGCATTTGCTCATGTTTATACATGTCTGTTTATTACTTGCCTTTGTTTGTTTGTATACTATGTCTTACGCCACCTGCGTGTGGCCTGAGTTTATATTCAATAAAATTATGTTCTGTTCTGTTCTGTTCAGCAAGAATTACTACCCTGTTGGAAAATTCAGCAGAAGACAAACGGATGATATTTTTTCACATTTTTCCCAGAAAACAGGTTCTAACATTTTATGCAAACTGTCTCCAAAGCAGACAATAATTGTGAAATAGAAATTGTCAAAGCCCATTTTCTCAGAAAAATATTTCAAAATGCCATCTGCTGAAAATTTTACCCAGCAAGCTAAGCATTAACAAATTCTACTGAATAAACAGTTTCAACAAATTAACACTTGAAAACAGTCCTATGTTTATCTTAGATTTCCAAACTGGTTCAAATTTTTCAAAAGATACTGAAATCTTATGCTAAAAGTGCAAAGCAAAATGGTGGCAGTCCCGCAGACAACATTCTGAATTCTTTTTTTATTTATTTTATTTTTCAGAGAAAATAAGGCTTGACATTTTATGTAAATCATCTGCTAGGCAAATGCATAGATGATTCTCAAAATGCAAAGCTCTATTTACTGAAAAAAAAAAAAAATATATATATATATATGTTGTCTGCTGCATTTGAGACTGGCACTCCCTACTGCACTAATGTAGCCAACTCTGATCTATGTCTTTTCTTTGGTTTTGTCTGAAAGTTTCCTGGCAATATCCAGCCTCCAAGCACACTAAACATTTAACCATAGTCCTGCTGAACCCAATATACCCTGTCTTTGCAAACAGTGTAGATCCAGATCAGTTGGCTTTTTCAGAAGCCAACTGATCTGGATCTGCACTGTTTGTTGTTAAGAATGTGAATATGTATCAACAAACTTGGATTGAGTAATCTGATTGGCTGAAAATTAGAAGTGGGCGTGGCATCTTAATTTATTCAGCAGGACAAGGGTTAATAGGCTGTAGCAAGGCCACTAGTGAGTCCTTGATATGAGGGGTTTATCCTGATCTCCTTTTTCCTTCTGATTTTGCCACAAAAAGCTTGGTTTGATATTTCATCACAGTTATGTTGGCAAATCTGGTTAAATTACACTGCGTACATTTTAATGAAAATGAGAAAAATATTTCTTTTTGTTACCTGCTGAGTGGGTTCTGCAATGCTGCAAGCACTGGGTGCACAAGAAATGCAGTGGGCTCAATCGCTTAACAAAGGACCCTGATTACAGATATACACGGTGCCAGGGGACTGTACAGCCCTTGGATAGCAGAACACAGAGCAGTCGGATGAGACGAGCTGGAGGTGGTAGCTTCCTTTTGCTACCTAGGAGACATGCTCTCAGCAGCAGGTGGCTGTGAACTTTCAACCACAACTCGTGTGAAAACTGCCTGGAAGAAGTTCAAGGAGCTGCTACCAGTTCTCTCTTCCCGCCACCTCTTTTTCAAGACATGTGGCCATGTGTACAGCTCTTATGTGTGGAGTGCAATGCTCCATGCCAGTGAGACTTGGCCACTGACAAAGCCAAACCTCCAAGGTCTGCAGTGAAATGACAGGGCAATGATCTTCAGATCTGCAATGTCAAGCCGCAAGACATTGTCACCACCAGATCCAATGAGCTACTTGCACGGCTTGGCATTGAGGATCTGGACCTCATTCTGAAGGAGAGGTATGGACATGTAGAATGCTCCAATGGTGCAGTAAAGACAGCCGTTCACATACAGGTTGATGGAAAATGTGTGCCTGACAGAGAGGGACTGCAGACAATGGAAGCTCTTGGCTATCAACCCTCATGACAAACATACCTGGAGATCTGGTGTGAGATCTGCCATACTGAATTAAGTAATCTGATGGATGTGGCATTTTAATTTATTCAGCATGACAAGGGTTAATGAAAAGACAATCTGCATGAAATGCTAAAGCCTATTTTCTGGGAAAAAATAAGAAAAAATATCATCAATTAGTTGTCTGCTGAATTTGCCCAGAGAGTGGTACCAGTAACTGTGCCTGAAAACTCTGGATAAATACAGTATGTATCGAAGTCCTAGAAATACAACTATCATTCATGAACCTGCCAATTTTGGTGAGTATCTGGTGCAAGCATCATTCTGTGTTTATTAGAGACACCTCCAAACGTACAAGCTATCAGATATACTTTACTTACTCCTGCAGGATATATATATACTGAAAACATATATTGTGGGTACTCATTAGAAGCACCAGTGAGGCACCTCTAATAAATACACACAACACATGTTTTCTTGGAAAAATATGAAAGTTATTTACCAGATACCCCATCTTATGAAGATATCCAACAATATAGATACTCTCTCATTTTGAACTTTGGCATGACACTTTTTCCGTGTGCCACACTCCATCATTTTAACCCTTACCATGCTGTATAAATTAAGATGCCATGCCTACTAATTTTCAGCCAATCAGATTACTTTATCCAGGTTCTTGATACAAATTCACATACTAAATGACAAACAATGCAGATCCAGATCAGTTGGCTTCTGGAGAAGCCAACTGATCTGGATCTACACTGTTTGCCAAGGCAGGGCATATCCGGGTTCAGCAGGTCCAGGGTTAATGAGCCTAATTCACTGGTAACAGTCATTATTTTTACACCTGCAATAAATTTCTTCAACAGCTGCCAAATAAATCACTAAAACATTTCAAATATTTCCATTCTTAAAAATGCACATCTTAACCCTTGTCCTGCTGAATCCGGATATACCCTGCCTTTGCAATAGTACAGATCCAGAAGAAGAAGCCAACTGATCTGGATCTGCACTGTTTGTCATTAAATATGTGAATTTCTATCAAAAACCCTGATCAAGTAATCTGATTGGCTGGAAATTAGAAGTGGGCGTGGCATCTTAATTTATTCAGCATGACAAGGGTTAACCTTCAATAGTCACTAGGTGGAACAAGCAGACAAGCAGACAACAAATTTGTTAACATTTTTCTTATCTTTACCAGAAAACTGAGCTAAATAAGAATTCCATAGCTACAGATAAGAGGGGGTATCCACATAATATCTTTCTTATTTCTCCACAAAAACATATGTTGTGGGTACTCATTAGAAGTGCCTTGGCAAGGCACTTCTAATGAGTACCCACAACATATGTTTTTGTGGAGAAATAAGAAAGATATCAGCATTTTTCAGATGAAAAAAATGCCTTATCTGTTGCTATGAATTCCATGGAAGGTCAAACTTGCCAGTACCTGCCAATATTATAAATGTTAAAATCATGTAAAGAATGACAAGTCAGTGGACCATGATATGTAGATCATGGTCACAAAATCATTCCATAGCGAGTCCCTGTTAGGGAGGAAGGCTATGCTAAGTCTGATGGCCGTAGGTTATATGGTTAATCAGAAATAGAGCTTTTGTTTGTGTTGAGAGTTTACGGTCCAGTCAACCGAGTGGGGTCATGTCGAGCGCGGTCAGTTTACCTAACCAAACGTTTACTGGGCAGGCTTAGTCCTCCTAGCGGTTAACCACTATTGTGCACATTCTTTCGCCAGAAACTGACAACTGCCCTTCTTGAATCAGCAGAAGGGAGAGAATGACCCTAGAAAATATTTCATAATCAATCTCCACGAAAGAATGTTGCTGACCTCGGCGGGGTCGAACCCGCGACCTCCTGTCTCCAGTCGGACGTTAAGGTCATAAAATTCAGTCCATGAAAAGGAGAAAGCATATGCCATGTTTGATAGTTTATCAGAAATGGAGGTCAAAGTTAGGGTTGACATAAAAATGCAAAGCCTTTAGATTGTGAAAAATAGGTCATGGTCATAAAATGATAATGAATTGTTTAGGTTCTTTTTAGGGAGATAATGTCCAGGGTTAAGCGCAAGACTGGCAGTCAGATGGTTGTTTTTCCCCAAACCTAATCTCCTCACCATGAAGGCATTATGAAGATTACAACATTTCTTTCTGTAAACAATGAAAATTTAGGTGCCATTGCTCGTATGAACAATGGCACCTAAATTTGCATTGTTTACAAAGGGGTCCAAGTTGCCCCTAAACAAGGGTTTCAAAAATATGTTTGAGTTACGGTACTATAGTCTTGCGCTCAACCCTCGATGTATGCCAGTAAGATGATTGTAGATGTAATAATTTTTCAGAAAGAGATACTACAGATCCATGGTATCAACCATGGTTGGCAGTAAAGACCATGGTCAGTGACCACTGATTGAGATGATTAACCATGCTTCTGATCAGGTTCTACTTTAATGACCATAGTCAGTAATTATTGTAAACTTCGGGCAGAATTTACTGAACAAGCTTGCTGGGTTAGAAAAAGACTATAACACTGGTCGGTAGTTGCCAACAAGAAGAAGAAGGCCTAGACCAGACTGTACAGAAATAATTGCTAGTCTTGGTCTTCCCTGACCTAAAATCAGAAGGTACCTTTTATCTGGGTTAATGGCTTGATTAACTCTTACCATACTGAATAAATTAAGATACCACACCCACTTCTAATTTTCAGCCAATCAGATTATCTGATCCAGGTTGTTGCTACAAATTCAGACTTAATGACAAACAGTGCAGATCCAGATCAGCTGGCTTCTTCAAAAAAGCTGGATCTGCACTGTTTGCAAAGGCATACTCAGATTCAGCAGGTTCATGGTTAAGTTTCAGAAACTGCTATAATAACAATGGACAACGCACTTATTGTTACTATAAAACAAGTCAGTTGTATTCTTGCTATCTAAGGACTGGTATACTATAAAACAAAGGACTTATATTCCTGTCATTTGAGTTTTTGTATGATTTGGTTTACCCATTACCACTCTCTGGGCAAATTCAGCAAATGACAAACTAATTATATTTTTTTCTTATTTTTCCCAGAAAATAGGATTTGACATTTCATGCAAATTGTCTCCAATTTGCATGAAATGTCAAAACCTGTTTTCTGGGAAAAATAAGAAAAATATTTCAATATGTCGTCTGCAGAACGCTAAGTTTTACTCAACAAACATAACACAGGCATAGCTCCAGATAAGAGAAGTCTCAAAATAGATACTATGATAAATATTTGTTTATTTCTCCATAAATATATGTGTTGTGGGTACTCATTAGAAGTGCCACAACATATGTTTTCATGGATAAATAAGAAAAAGATGAACAGTTTTTGGTTGAAAAATAAACCTTATCTGGAGCTATACACTTACGATATAAGTTACAAAAAAAAAATATTTTCCGCCCCACCCCAACCCCCAAAACAAATGCACACTGTATTTACCCTAAGTATTTGGACACCTTATCTCTATACCACACTCATCTTAATATTTTTCTACCAGCTGATATGTTTAACACTTCTGAATGAGTGGGAACCAGTGTAGACTGATCAGACACTGCATACTGCGGTGTCTGACCTGGGTCTACAGTTTGCTCAGACCTATCTTTCCAATACGTAGCATGTATACAGT
Organism: Anodontia alba; assembly: GCA_964016985.1. Classification (NCBI taxonomy): domain Eukaryota; kingdom Metazoa; phylum Mollusca; class Bivalvia; order Lucinida; family Lucinidae; genus Anodontia; species Anodontia alba. The sequence continues at coordinate 1,179,515 of OZ024822.1, forward strand.
ACACCATTATTTATTGTATGCCTATTAAGAAAACAGAGTTAGGTCAAAACAAGTCATAAAATGATTTTGATTTTTGGTGGTCACTTTACAATCTGCCATAAAATTTCTGCCTTCTATAAATGGTAAACATACAAAATAAATTCAACATTCATAAACACTGATTCAATTACTGAAGTACCAAACATAAAAATAAGAGGCTCACAGGCAAAGACTCTGTCACCAGAGTGAGACTGTCATTGCATATCTGTGTATGCCATGCAGTATTTTTTCCAGTATAACCACAGTACTTATCAAAATGGTGGATCATCTTTAAAAACAAGTTCGGTCAGCTCAGCAGTTCCATAGGAAAGTTCATGTAAAGTTTTTCTCTATATATGGTCACGATGGCCATCTTGAATGCCTGTCCAAAAACTTTTTTTGGAAGATCTTGTCCCAAAGATGCTTCATTTACAATCTGAGCTCAATTGGCCATGCAATTTAGAAAAAACAAAAACAACATTTACAAGTTTTAACATACAGTCGACTCTCATTATCTCAAATTCCAAGGGACTCACTGAAACACTTCGAGTTATCCGTATCTCGACGTATCAGAGTTGAGGGAGTGAGGAAAACAATAAATTGAATTCCTTAGGAGCAATTTCTCCTCTTTTCCACATTATTTTGTTACCTGTTGTCATAGTTTCTTGTTAAAACATGGATCAGATTTTCACTTCGAGATAAGAGGTAATTCGAAATAAGCGAGTTCGAGATAACGAGGTTCAACTGTATATGGTCATGGTGGCAATTTTTAATGTGGATTCTCAATATATTCCATAGGTCTAGATAAGATGATATCAGGTCTAGATAAGATGATATCTGGTACAGTTTTTTTTATTTCTCCAAAATACCAATACTTTTGGATCGAAAAAAGCATCTAATCAAGAGCTATAATATTCACTACCTTCAAAGATCTAATCACAAGAATGATTCATATGCAACTTGAGCACAATTGGCCAAGCAGGTTGGGAGAAAAACAAACAAACTAGCTAATGCAAATGTTGACAGACAGGCAGAACAATATCTTAAAGGAAATTCAGAAGGTGTGACAAAAAATTATTACCTAAATAAAATATTTCTCACATGGATTCATCTTTGATGGGGAGTGGAGGTGGGTGAGTGAGGGGCACAATTATTACCTTATCGACAACTATAAACTATATTCCCTGGGGGAGCAAATTCTTTCCTTTCAGAACAGACCCCTTCCCCATTTCCAGAAGGAAGGCAAAAGACCTGTGACAGAGTTGTCTCCCCCTGAATGTGTATCAATGCCCCTTAAAACATCTCAACTATGACTGACACACAACCTGGGCCCAGTTGTTCAAAGCGTCGTTAGCTTAACGAGCTCGTTAAGGGTCATTTCGTTAATTGTTTTAGCAAATTCAATATACAATATTCTGATATTTTTTGCTGAAAAAATGTGAGTAGCTTTTGCACTGCAAAAAATCTCAGCATATTTGCGTATCACATGATTGAAATTTTAACGAATCGTTAACTAACAACGTCGTTAGCTTTGAACAACTGGGCCCTGGCCATTACATACAGAAACAAAACAGAAGATGATCATTTGCTTTTTTTATGTCCCTTTCAACATAATTTAGGTCAAATTGAGACAGTGGAAGGGTTATAATGAAAGGCTCTGTTCAATAAAGTTAGAACAGAAAAAAAAAACAAAAAAAAAACATGAAAACAAATAAACCACAACCTCTTAATAACACTACTGCTGGGAGCCAAAGCAAAAACAGTGTTATCTAAACAACCATATTGTATCCAAAGAAAAATGTATAGATTATATAGAAAAATGACCATTTATGTTCATTGTTTTGTAATTTATGTTCATTGTTCTACATAATCTATAGATTTTTATTTGGATACAACACTTTTGGGTACCACCTTTAAACCAAATTATATCAGAAACGGTTTTAAAATGAATCTTCATAAAACGAGGTTCCATGATAGTATTTCTCTTTAAATAATCAATTTGTAACCCATAACTCTTGTTTGTGTTGAGGTTTTACGGCCCAGTCAACCCAATGGGGTCATGTCGAGCGCGATCAGTTTATCTAACCACACATTTACTGGGCAGGCTTAGTTCTCTAAGCGGTTAACCAGTATTGTGCACATTCTTTCGCCAGAAACTGACAACTGCCCTTCTTGAATCAGCAGAAGGGAGAGAATGACCGTAGAAAATATTTCATGATCAATCTCCACCCATAACTCTTGATACAATGTTTTTTTCAATCCAAATGTATTAATATTTTTCTTATTTCTCCACAAAAACGTGTTTTGGGTACTCATTAGAAGCGCCACAGCTTCTAATGAGTACCCACAACATACATTTTTGTGGAGAAATAAGACAAATATTTACCTGATACCCACTCTTAACCAGTCAGTGTTTAGGGGTAATACCAAGAAGCAACCAATGTCTCCTAAACAAAACAAACATGAAAGTCAAAGCTGATAAAAAGAACAAACACAATCTGTATCAAAACATGTTTCTGTTGGGTACAAAGCTAGACCTCTTATCAAGAAATTTTTACCTTTCAAGTGCCAACCACAAATACAGCAGATGATATTCTTAAATCATTTTTTTTTTCTTTTTATTTTCATAGAAAACAACTCTTGACATTTCATGTGAATCATCTGCCAAGCAGATGAATAACATGAAATGTCAAGACTTATTTTCTATGAAAATAAAAAAAAATATATTAGAAAGTTGTCTGCTACAAATTTTGCTTGGTGCTTCAAGTGTTAACCTTGATAAGTAAATAGATTTAAACAATAATCCCCTGCTAATGCCTTGGTGCAGGTGCTCTATTATATGCAAGCTTAAATTATTGATATTTTTCTTGTTTATCTACAGGATGCAATCACTGAAGGGCAGATTAGACCTGCACTGACGCATCCTCATCCAAGGCTTCACAATATGCTTTGTCAAAGCCTATTTTTTGGGAAAAATTAGAAAAATATTTCAAAATGTCTACAGAAAATTTCACCCAGCATGCTAAGAGTCAATATTAGCTGAATATCTTCTTCATGTCTTGCACAAGGCCACTTCTGAACTCATCAAGTATATAAACATACCTTTTTCTTTTACAAATTTTAAAACAGATGACTAAGCTACCGTAATAACCCTAAGTATTGGGACAGATAGGTCTTTGCAAACAGTGTAGACCCAGGTCTGATCAGGGTCTACACTGTTTGCCATACATACAATATTTTATAGACACATCAAGAGGTAGTAGAATGGACTATTTCAAATTTTAGGACAAGTATGGTAAGTAGATAAGGCGTCCCAATACTTAAGGTAAATACGGTATATAAACTGGATTAAAAATCACTTTTAAACCTGTATGCACATTTAGTCATTCTGTTTAAATGCGTGAATGAAATATTTTTTGAATGACGAATACAAAATACACAAAATAATCTGGCGTTTGCATATTAATATATCATTAATAGAACTGTTGTGGTACGAATATTTTCATGGCATCATTACTAGAACTGTTTGTTTGTGTTGAGGTTTTACGGCCCAGTCAACCCAATGGGGTCATGTCGAGTGCGGTCAGTTTACCTAACCACACGTTTACTGGGCAGGCTTAGTCCTCCAAGCGGTTAACCAGTACTGTGCACATTCTTTCGCCAGAAACTGACAACTGCCCTTCTTGAATCAGCGGAAGGGAGAGAATGACCGTAGAAAATATTTCATTCTCCATGAAAGAATGTTGCCGACCTCGGCGGGGGTTGAACCCGCGACCTCCTGGTCTCAAGTCGGACGGCGCATCCAACTGAGCCTACGAGGCCAGCTCATAATAGAACTGTTGTGGTACGAATATTTTCAGGGCATTATACAGAAATTGATAAATTCATGCCCATATTATATTAACCCGTGTCCTGCTGAACCCAGATATACCCTGCCATTACAAACGGTGTAGATCCAGATCAGTTGGCTTCTGAAGAAGCAGACTGATCTGGATCTACACTGTTTGACATTAAGTATGTGAATTTGCATCAACAACCTGGATCAAGTAATCTGATTGGCTGAAATTTAGACGTTGGAGTGGCATCTTAATTTATTCAGAAGGCTGGGTATAAATTTCAGCAAATGACATTTTGAAGTATTTTTCTTAACTTTTCCAGAACACAGGATTTGCTATTTCATGCAAATTGTCTCCTTAAGAGATAATTTGAATGAACTGTCAAACCCTTTTATCTAAAAATAATTTGTCATCTGCTGAATTAGCCCACAATGTGCAAAGTGTTAACCTTAAAATATTAACCCTTACAGCGCCAAGAAAACCTGCAACTGAAAATGTTGTCTGTTTATGTCAACTGCTAAATATTCTTGCAAACTTTTCAAACCTATTTTTGCATACAGGCAAACAGCATGGACCCAGATCAGACTGCTCCTAAAGGAGCAGTCTGATCTGGGTCCACACTGTTTGCAAAAATGACAATCACAAGCAGATGACAAGGCAGACGACAATTGTTGTGATTGGCGTTTTAAGGGTTAAAGGATCCAAGTAATGGGAAAAACTTGCCTGCTCACCAGCCGACAAAGACCATTGGTACAAACCAGCACATCTACCTGTTTACAAAAACAGAGCTGGAACACTACATAATCTCAACAGTGAAGACTGCATATTAGAGACAAGCTTTCTTGTGAAAATATTTTACATTTAATTGTTTCTCATTGTTAAGTTACAATTCTTTACTTTGCCAAAAGATTGCAAAAAACGTAAGAAAACTGTAATCTCAGTATACTTTATTTACCGTATATATTCTGAAGGACAGTCCTGCGCAAAACAGTGCAGACACAGAACAGATGCTGCAGAATGCAGCATCTGATCAGGGTCTACACCATCAACCACTCATCCCACAGCTTTTAGACACATCAACAGCATAGCTACAGATAAGAGGGGGTATCCACATAATATTTTTCTTATTTCTCCACAAAAACATATGTTGTGGGTACTCATTAGAAGCACCTCGGCGAGGTGCTTCTAATGAGTACCCACAACATATATTTTCCTGAAGAAATAAGAAAGATATCAGCATTTTTCAAATGAAAACTGCGCCTTATCTGTTGCTATGCAACATGTAGTCAAAGGAAGTTGTTCAAAGCTTAGGTCAAGCATGGTAACACGTTATCTCTTACCACTCTACAAGGGATGATCAAATAGTTCTCGGCCCCTGTACTGTGGAAATGACCTAGAGCAGAAGTTGTGCCATTATTTCTCAATGTATCGATGCACTTTCTCCAATACTGTTCTAGTGTGCAGATCCCTTTAAAACAGAAGCCTTCTTCCTGGTCCCCCAAGTACTCATCAAACTGCATCTATGACGCCTTCACTGCTTCCAAAATTCCTACACGAAGATTAGTTTTCAGATTTGGAAACAGATAGAGGTCCGATGGGACTAAATGTGGAGATGAGGAAGGACCTCCTAGCTGCATTTAATCACAGCAGCCATAGCAACTTGAGAGATGTGGGCTGGTGCATTATCTTGCAAGTGCAGACCACCTTGAGTCAACTTTCCCCTTCTTTTCTTCACAATCTCCTGATGCAGCCTTAGTTCTTCTGCAAAATATGCACCATTTATCATGTGACCTTCCTTAAGATAATCCACCGTGATAACGTCCTGACTATCCCAAAAGAAAGAGGTAATCTCCTTCAATGCTGAATAAACTCTCTTAAATTTTGCTCATCTTGGGTCACAACTTGACACATAAACTAGAAGTGTTTTCAAAGAACTTATGTCCCCCACCATTTTGAACAGACATATTGTTGAAATAGATTGTATCTATAATTTCTCTTTTTTGTGTGTGTAGTCTATGTGGGCCATTTTCCAAAATCTAAGCTTTCGTGTGACCTTGAAAATGAGGTCAAAGTCATCAAAATCTAATCAGTTCTTGTCCCTGTCTCAGCAATATAGCTGTGCAAGTTTGGTCAAAATCCATCCATTCATTCTGGAGAGAGGCTGCAGACAAGCCTTTTTCCAACAATCTGAGCCCTCCTGTGACCTTGAAAATGGGGTCAAGATTACCAAAATCCAATTAGTTCTTTTCCATGTCACAAAAAATATAGATGTACATGTTTGGTCAAAATCCACCCATTCCTTCAGGAGACAGGGTGCAGACAAGCCATTTCCTAACAATCTAAGCCTTAGTGTGACCTTGAAAATGGGGTCAAGGCCATCAAAATCTAATAACTTCTTTTACATGTCCTAGCAATATAGATGTGCAAGTTTGGTCAAAATCCATTTGTTCCTTCAGGAGATAGGGTGCAGACAAGCCATTTTCCAGCCTTTTCCAACAATCTAAGCCCTGACGTGTGACCTTGAAAATGGGGTCAAGATCACAAAAATCTAATCAGCACTTTCCCCCTACCCAATGATAAATTTGTGTAAGTTTAGCTAAAATCCATCCATTCATTAAGGAGGTATAGTGCAGACAAGAGGCTACACTGACATTGACAAGGATGCAGACGCCGACAGGATCTGCACTAAAATTAATATGCCCCCAGATGCTGACGCCGACAGGATCCACACTAAAAACACTATGCCCCCCCCCCCCCCCCCACTCCCCCCCTATGCTGGGGGAAATAATTCCTCAGGGTCATCTTCATAGAGAGACAGGAGATACTTAGAAATATCAAGCCTGCTTTTCTTCTGGTCTTTGGTCAATATTCTGGGGACCCATCTAGCTAAGACCTCTCTAAGATATTGGCCCTAAAACTTATGCCTATTTGTCTAGCTATTTCACACAGGCTTCTTCTCCTGTCACACATGATCAGACTGTGCAAAAGCTCAAAATTTTCATCCGTAGTAGTCTCTTTAGGGTGCCCAGATCATTCTTAATCCTCCATGTTATCCCTCCATCTCCTAAATTCAGCAGCCCATTTCTTCACCATGCTGTAAGGAGACTCATCCCAAAGGATTTTAATGAAGTTGTCATGAACTTCCTTCAGGGACATGCCCTTCTTACAGAAGTACTTTATGACTGCTCTTACTTCAACTTCATCCATTTTCTCAGTTTAACATACCATTTCCTAGACTGGCTCCAGTCGTTTTTGTTTTATATCTATTTCTCTCTTTCTCTACATTATTTTTTTTATCATGATCCTCTTTAATCCAACTTCAAGTTACCTATGGCTTTCTAGCAAAGGGACTGAAGTAAACAAAAATTCTACAAGCTATACAAGTGTTGTGTCCCCTCAAAAAAAGAAAGAAAAGAAAAATAAAGAAAGGGTCTGGGGCCAGACTAACCATTTCCCTGTTTGCAGCGAATTCCCACTAAAATCAATAGTTTTGATTTTTTTTTTCTTTCTACCAAATATGTTGAATAAGATAAAATTATCAACTGATTTGGGTTTCATTTCAATTTATTCATTCCAAGTATATTGGGCTGAGAGCTTCTTGATCATACCTCACATGGGTCAGTTTAGCAGATGACAAATTGATGATATCTTTCCTTATATTTCCTAGAAAATAGGCTTTGACATCTCATGCAAATTGTGTCATGGAGATTTTTCTTACTTTTCCAGAAAATAAGCTTTGACATTTCATGCAAATTGTTTCCTAACTGCAAACTGTCAATGCCTATTTTCTGGGAACTTAGAACAGTACATGTATTTCAAAATGTTGTCAGCTAAATTTTTTCCCAGCATACTGACTGTTCAGGATCAGTTATTTGGGGTAAATACCATGATACATGTACATGTAGCTTTCTATTCAAAAGCGTCTATCCCAGATTAGCAGAACATTTTGGAAAGTGATCAAATCAAATTTACCCTGGAAACCTGAAATTTCACACAGTCTTGCAAGACAGTATTCCGAGAGTTTGGCAATCTCCGAACTTGGAATTGAGACAAAAATTGTGATGAACAAGGGAAAAAAAGATTCATGTAAGACAATTAAACAGTGAAGTAACCAGGCAAGTCCATGTAAACACACAGTCCAGTCGGGGTCTTCATTCTTCACAATACACATATACTATTTAGCTGAAGAGAGCATGAGCAAGCTGACCTAGGTTTTCCAAGCTTGTATTTAAAATATAGGTGCGGTATGGGTGGTTTTTTCAAGCACTCTACAAAAACCTGCTCAAGGTGATCCTGAAAGCTAGCATATCTTTCTGTACAACAATTAAGAATCCACATAAAAGTGGTAATTCACATACCTCCAGAAAAGAGGAGTATCAACATAAATATTTTTCTTATTTCTCCACAAAAGCATATGCTGTAGGTATCCATTAGAAGCGCCTCAACAAGGTGCTTCTAATAAGTACCCACAATATATATTTTGACGGAGAAAAAAGAAAAATAAACTTTTTGGTTGAAGAAAGAGCACGATCTGGAGCAAAGTAAATCAGTCCGTAGAAAAATTATATCAATTTAGCATGAAAAACATGTTGTGGATAATCATCAGAATTGCCTAATTGTTCTCAGATGAGTATCACAATGTATGTTTAGCAGCAAATCTAACAGATAAATTTTATAATATCAGTTAACCCTAGTCCTGCTGAACCCCGATATGCTCTGCCTTTGCAAACAGTGTAGATCCAGATCAGTTGGCTTCTGAAGAAGCCAACTGATCTGGATCTGCACCATTTGCCATTAAGTATATTAATTTATATCAACAATCTGGATAAAGTAATTTGATTGGCTGAAAATTAGAAATGGGCATGGCATCTTAATTTATTCAGCATGGCAAGGGTTAAGTTCTCATCTTATCTCAAACTACAATCTCAGCAAACACCTATTACCTAAGAAATTCACATCTATTTTATCAACATCTTTCTGGGTTTCTACTTTAAGAAGTGTTTACCTGACTGTCAACCAGGCAGTTGGGATTTATCCTGGCAGAAATGGATTTGAACCTCTTACTTTGCTCAGAGAACCTGTCATGAAGGTTTATTAAATTATTCCAGACAAAATCCAGCAGTGTTCATTAAAATTATTATAAACCTGTATAAACCATGATGCAGTAAGTAGTCACATGGCTGAATGGTTAGCCCTCCTGACCTGTTTTGTTTGTTTGTGTTGAGGTGTTACGGCCCAGTCAACCCAATGGGGTCATGTCGAGCGCGGTCAGTTTACCTAACCACACGTTTACTGGGCAGGCTTAGTCCTCTAAGCGGTTAACCAGTATTGTGCACATTCTTTCGCCAGAAACTGACAACTGCCCTTCTTGAATCAGCGGAAAGGAGAGAATGACCGCAGAAAATATTTCATGATCAATCTCCACGAAAGAATGTTGCCGACCTTGGCGGGGGTTGAACCCGCGACCTCCTGGTCTCCAGTCGGACGGCGCATCCAACTGAGCCACCGAGGCCAGCCTCACTTGACTTCGGATCATGATACTTTAGGATCATTTGTTTGTTTGTTTGTTTTATTTGGGTTTTACGTCTCTTTCAACAACTGTTCAGTCATATTGCTTTAGTGTGTCTGCCTGTGGCCAGGAACTAAATGCTCACTTTTGGGGTGCTATCTCACTGAAATACCATACCCCAGATCACACTGACACTAGAATTCCTGTAAAGAATGACAAAGTCAAAGGACCATGAAATGTAGGCTGTGATCACAAAATCATACCATTGCACTATTAAAAGGAGGGGCTAGCCAGAAACAAAATGTTTACAAAAATTTTCAAAGGGGCATAACTCTGTCAATATTTGGTGGACTGTAACCTCAAAACAACATACACTGCTCCACATCATGGTCTAACTATTTATGATGTTTCAGCTTGATCAGATGTAATTTATAGGATAAATTAGATGGAAATGAAATGTTTACAAAAAATTTCAAAGGGGCATAATTCTGCTAATACATGTATTTGGTGGACTGTAACCCCGAAACAATATGCGCTGTCTAACTACATATCAGGTTTTAGGTTGACCGGATGTAAACTGTAGGAGGAGTTAGCTGGAATCAAAATGTTTACAAAAACTTTCAAAGAGGCATAAGTCTGTTAATATTGGTGGACTGTAACCTCAAAACAATACGCTCTGCTCCACATCATGGTCGAACTATATATCAAGTTTCAGCTTGATCTGATGTGAACTGTAGGATTCATCCGCAAATGAAAAGTTTACAGCTGCATGGATGCCGAGGGCACAACATAATACAACAATTTTTCAAACGAGCATATAAAAATTGTTCTGTGACCTTTAAGCACATGCCCAGTCTATATTAATTCTTACTTTGCTGCAAGTTTCAAATCATTATCTTGAAAACTGTACGAGAAGTTGCGAACTCTACTGTACCATATTTACATCTGTATTCCTAAGTAAAACAAGGGTATGTAACTTTTGCAATAAAAATTTGATCTGAATTCTGTGACCTCTATGCACATTCCCAGCCTACATTCTTACTTTGCTGCAAGTTTCAATTCATTCTCTTGAAAACTGTAGGAGAAATTGTGGAGTCACGAACCTTATTATGCTTTGCTATGTGTGTAAGACAAATTTTCTGAAAAAATCTAAAGTACGTAACTCTTGCAATAATAATTTACCAGAGTTCTGTGACCTTATGCACATCCTCAGTCTACATCCTTTCTATGGTGCAAATTTCAAACCATTAACTTCAAAACTGTAGAAGGAATTGCAGAGACACAAACATTACTATAATTTGTTTGTGTTGAGGTTTTACGGCCCAGTCAACCCAGTGGGGTCATGTCGAGCATGGTCAGTTTACCTAACCACACATTTACTGGGCAGGCTTAGTCCTCTAAGCGGTTAACCAGTATTGTGCACATTCTTTCGCCAGAAACTGACAACTGCCCTTCTTGAATCAGCGGAAGGGAGAGAATGACCGTAGAAAATATTTCATGATCAATCTCCACGAAAAAATGTTGCCGACCTCGGCGGGGGTTGAACCCGCGACCTCCTGGTTCTCAGTCGGACGGCACATCCAACTGAGCCACCGAGGCCGGCTACATTACTATAAAGTGTGATGGACAGACACATGGACATATGACTGAGTGTAAAACCATAAGCCCTTCCCCACTTAGTGGCAGGGGCATAAAAATACAAACATAATTCCTCATTACCCAAGCAAGACTTGTAACAAATTTAGTACAGCTTCAGTGGTTTTTAACCTTTATCACTCCCTGGTGCCAAATTGATGACATTTTTCTTGCTTTTTCCCACAAAACAGATTTCGACATTTCATGCATACTGTCACCTCAGGAGACAATTTATATGTAATATAAAAGTCTGTTTTCTGGAAAGTAAGAAAAATGTTTCAAAATCTTGTCTGCTGCAATTTTTACCCAGCATGCCAAGCATTAAAGCCATATTCATAAGTGATCACTGCAGATTATCTACAGCCAATTCACACATGGACATGAAACTGGAAAAAAAGACTAGGGACTCAATCAGTTGACAAACACTTTAAAACAAACCATGCATCAAAATGCACAAACCTGCTTTCACAAAACATTCAACTCAATTTTTATCATGCAGCAGTATACATTCAAAACTTTAACATTCATACAAAACAAAATCAAATTTCAAGTTGAAAACAAAGTTGAGTTTTGAGGGTAGATGTATACATTCATATTTGGTAAAATAACCTTAATTCAGAAAATAAAAGTTCACCTTTTCCCACTTTTTTTTATTTTGACATGTTGTTCTCAAATTCTTCACCCACCTAAATAAATTTCATAATAATGCAACCAGTGAAACATGACAAAGATGCAACAAGATGTGAAAAGCAAGAAAGCATTCGCAGATTGAAACAGGTGAAAAGCCAATTTTAATTTTTTGAGAAAACTGTTGTAAAAACAACAAGGCAGTCTGAAGGACAGCTATATCCCCCGCCGCAGAATGACAATGGAGCTGCCTCAAAATTCAAGGCTCAAACTGGTGGCCTTCAATTGTGACCTTGACCTTCAGTCTGCATTGTTGAGTTATGGGTTCTGCACATCATCTCATTAAGGCGAACATTTGACCCAAATTTAATAAATATCTTTCAAAGGGTTCAGGAGATATGGAGTGAATATGAAATTCAAGGCTCAAACTCGTGACCTTTAACTGTGACCTTGACTTTGAGTGGGCCTGATTGAGTTATGGGTTCTACACATCACCTCACTAAGGCAAACATTTGAACTAAGATTCATGAAAATCTTTCAAAGGATTCAGGAGATATGGAGCAAACAAGAAAGAGCTGGATGACCATCAATTGTGACCTTGACCTTGAGTATGATTCGTTGAGTTATAGGTTCTACACATCATCTCACTTAGGCGAACATTTGACCCAGATTTAACAAGGCAGTCTGAATGGCAATAGAGCGGCCTCAAATTTCAAGGCTTAAACTGGTGACCTTCAATTGTGACCTTGACCTTGAGTCAGCATAGCTATGGGTTCTGCACATCATCTCACTGAGGCAAACATTTGACCAACGTTTAAAGAAAATCCTTCCAGGGGTAAAGGTGATATGGAGCCGACACCAAACTCAAGGCTCAAACTCATGACCTTCAACTGTGACCTTGACCTTAAGTCCGAAGGGCTGAGTTATGGGTTCTGCACATCATCGCACTAGTGAACATTTGACCAAAGTTTACAGAAAATCCTCCCAGGGGTAAAGGAGATACAGAGCAGACACGAAATTCAAGGCTCAAACCCATGACCTTGAACTGTGACATTGACCTTGAGTCGGCATGGTCGAGTTATTGATTCTGCACATCGTCTCACTAAGGTGAACATTTGATCAAAGTTTAAAGAAAATCCTTCCACTGGTATAGGAGATACAGAGCGGACACGAAATTCAAGGCTTAAACCTGTGACCTTGACCTTGTGTCAGCATGGTTGATTTTGTTTGTTTGTTTTGAGGTTTTACGGCCCAGTCAACCCAATGGGATGTCGAGCGCGGTCAGTTTACCTAGCCACACGTTTACTGGGCAGGCTTAGTCCTCTAAACGGTTAACCAGTATCAGCATGGTTGAGTTATGAGTTCTGCACATCGTCTCACTGAGGCAAACATATGACCAAAGTTTAAAGACAATCCTTCAAGGGGTATAGGAGATATGGACATGAAAGTCAAGGCTCAAACCCATGACCTTGACCTGTGACCTTGACCTTGAGTTGGCATGGCTGACTTATGGGTTCTGCACATCGACTCACTGAGGCAAATATTTGACCAAAGTTTAATGAAAATCTTTCCAAGGGTTCAGAAGATATGGAGCAGACAAGAAAGTGTTACGGAAGGACAGATGGACGGACAGACAGACAGATGGACAGACGAAGGCCATTTCTATAATCCCCCATCTGCTTTGCAGCGGGGGATTAAAAACTATCACCAGGTGACAAAACATCTTTTTTGCAAGATTTGCTCAAAAGTTTCTTTTTTTTTTATGTCAGCTGGGAATGACTATCCAGAAAGTTAAACTAAGTAATACACATACTATATACTTTTTTCTGAAATAGGCTGCAAAGTCTAATTACACAGCCAATTAAAACAAAAATGTGAACTTTCATTTTATGAATGGAGATAATGTATAATTTAAGTTTTGTTTTTTTTTTCTGCAAAGATATTAATACATACAAGTGAAGTTAATTAAACTGTTACAGGAGATACAAATGATGTCTACATTTGTGAAGGATTGACATAATGCAAAATTTGATTTCTGTAACAAAGTAGTCTTGTTTGACCATATATGGCCAAACTGACTTCTAAGAAAGAATATAGAAATTTAAACAATTGCTACCTAGTCCTGAATGACTACTGATATGTTTATCTGATAAAACATGCAAACTGCCAGAAAATGAAACAAATCATTTTTGAAATGAAAAAAAAAAAGTTGCCTTTGAATGCAATATTCAATCCTGCATAATGATTATTTTTCCAAATGGTTCAAGTTACAACAAAATCTGCAGGAACTCAAATTCCATTTGGTGAAATTAAAATAACCCAAATGAAGATTTTTTCTTTTTTTTTTTTTTTTTTTTTTTTTTTTTTGTTTTTGCTTTTAAAGAACAGTATGATCAGGCACATATGTAACACATGGAGGGACAAACAGGAAGAAAGGTAATGAAGATGTACCAAAACTCCTGATATTCACACAAGAAAGCACACATCACTCTTACTTACTCCCCATGATGGTGATGGTGATCAAACCTATGAGGACAGTTCAAGAATGATTAATCTTGCAAGTACCATATTTACCCTAAGCACTGGGACACCATAACTCCTTACCATAATTATCCTTTCATTTTTATAAAAGTCTGGGACCAGTTGTTAAAAACTAATGATGTCGTTAGTTAACATATCATTAAAACTGATCATTAAATATGGCATATATGCTAATATTTTTGCTGAATAAAATGTGAGTAGCTTTTGCATTTGCAAAAGCTACTCACATTTTTTTTTTCAGCAAAAATACCTGCGAATTAGATATCATACTTACTAAAACAGTTAACATTTTGACCTCTAACGAGCTTGTTAAGCTAATGATGCTTTGAACAACTGGGCTTTGTTCTACTACCTGTTGATGTGTTTAAAACATTGGTGCACAAGTGGCACACAGTGTAGACCCTGTTCAGACAACACATTTTGCAAGGTCTAATCTGGGTCTACACTGTTTTCTCAGGCCTGTCTCTCCTAATACTTAGGATAATTACGGTAACACTGAAATACACATGATCGTCACATGACAAAGACTGACAAAGAAAAACATCTGCACACCACAAACATACACACGAACATACATTTCTCAAAATCAACAACTGATTATCTACCAATACATTAACAATTCAGTTAATATATATATATAAATATATATTTCAAACATAAAATTCAGTAAACTTCTATAAACAACCTAACTGACCTTTAACCTGCCACAGGTGAAACTAACAAACAACAAATATTTGATTTGGTGTTGCATCTCATTGTATGTTCACAGAGGTGTGTTGGGGTTGTAAATGGTATGAGTCAAGGTATAATGCATCTTGAAGGATATCTGAATCTGCATATCTGAATCTGAACTGATTACAAATGGTGACATGGAGATATGAACACGAAATTCAAGGCTCAAACCCATGACCTTGACCTGTGACCTTGACCTTGAGTTGGCATGGGATTGTTGCTATAAATTCATATACAGATGGCTTTCTCTATCCTCAGAAGCTTCAGTTGAGGTCACTGTGGAAGTTTTGTTCGTGTTGAGATTTTACCGCCCAATTAACCCAGTGGGGTCATGTCGAGTGCAATCAGTTTACCTAACTACACTTTTACTGGACAGACTTAGTCCTCTAAGCAGTTAACCAGGGCGTCAAAACGTTATTAGCTTAACAAGCTCATAATGGGTCATTTCATTAACTGTTTTAATGGATTCAATACACAATATTCTGATATTTTTTCAGCAAAAAATTTCAGCATATTTGTAAATCACTCAATGTAAATTTTAACGAATCGTTAACTAACGACATTGTTAGTTTTGAACAACTGGGCCCAGTATTGTGCACTTTCTTTCATCAGAAACTGACAACTGCCCTACTTGATTTAGCAGAAGGGAGAGAATGACCATAGAAAATATTTCACAATCAATCTTCACGGAAGAATGTTGCCGTCCACGGGGGTCGAACCCACAACCTTCTGATCGCCAGTCAAAAATGAATCCAACTGAGCCAACCAAGGCCGGCCATTATGGAAGCTGGAAAATGCATTCCATTCTCTAGTTGAACTGGGAAGAAGCTGGATTTGTAGATATCCCTTCTGGTGGATGCTGCTCTCTACCTAATTAAGTGCACTTATGAGATCAGATGTCTGTATTTTGCATGATCCTTTAAACCCTTATACCAGAGATTCAACCTACTGTAATAACCCTAAGTATAACCCGCTCTGTGCTAATGTTGATAATATTGTGACAGATGGATGGAAAAATAATGTTGCTCTTGCACACCTTACCAAGTGGAAGTCATGTAACAAGTTTTGTTAAATTCCATCCAATGGTTTAGGAGGAGCTAGCTGGTGTGTCCGACGGACAGACAGACAGACAGTGACCTTTGACCCCATTCGAAGATCACATGGGGCAGAGTGAAAAATACTGTTGCTTTTGCACACCCTTACCACGTGATGAAGTAATGTAGGAAGTTTGGTTACATTCTGCCAAATGGTTTAGGAGGAAATAGCTTGACGGATGGACAGAGGGATGGACGGAGGTGTTTACAATATCCCCATCATTAAAGCATGGGGATAATTAGTAAGTGCCATCTGCTAGCTGTTGCCTGCAGCATGTTATTGGTCAGAACATAAAAATAAAATTCAGGGCCTCAGATTTTATTTTGAAGACAAAAAACCAGGCAGCTTCTCAACGAAACATGATCTTCTATGATTCTATTAGAAATTGAACCACAGAGTTCTAATTATATCCAAGAATGTATGAATGACAACATGAGAAAATATATCTGAGAACATGTGCAGCCATCAATTGTAAGCTTGGGCTTCCATGCAGTCTGATCAGTCTTTGCTAGATACTGTAAATATCCTAAAATTATGAACACTTTATTCCATACTATTTTGGTCTAAATTTTGCTTTTTATGCAGCTGTTTCTTAAAATACCTAGTGGAATGGCAAACAGTGTAGACCCTGATCAGACTGCTCCTTTGGGAGCAGTCTGATCTGGGTCTGCACTGTTTGCATGTCATTTTCTCAGGCGCATTGGTGTTCAAAATTTTAGGACATTTACCTAACATATGGTCAGCGAAGGATCCTAGGCTTCTGTGGAGAACAGGGAAGACTGATCAGACTAAGCCAATGTGCAAGACAATCTTTGCTGGGTATGGATGTCTTAAGGTACATTTTCTCATGTCTTGGCTCATAATTTTGAGAAGAAACAAGAAACCTGTTCATCAGACTATTCTGCTTATCTGGAGCCCTATTTAAGAATTCCTACCCTCAAAATCTCCTAGACATTCCTCTAATTTTAAACAAAAATTAATATTTCATTCAATCTATCCACATAATCACTTACCATGGACCATTTTTTGTTTTCTTCTTTTCTCGTGTTCTTCAATCATAAATATATAAACAGTCAAATTTTACACCATTATTTCAGACCTTTACTCTTAAAGTTACAAAAAACAACAACAACATACACATTACAAAGACATTCAAGAAAAATCTAAACTTAACATTAACAATTAATTAACCCTTGTCCTGCTGAATAAGTTAAGTGCCACGGCCATTTCTAATTTTCAGCCAATCAGATTACTTCATCTGGACTGTTCTATAAATTCACATACTAAATGGCAAACAGTGCAGAGCCAGACCAGTTGGCTTCTTTAGAAGCCAAATGATCTGGATCTACACTGTTTGCAAAGGCAGGGTATATCTGGATTCAGCAGGACAAGGGTTAAAAGTGCAAGACTTAAATTTTATTTGACACAAACATTAACTCTTAAAGGGCCAAGCAAAATTAGTAGCAGACAACATTTTTTTTTTTTCTGAGAAAATAATTGATATTCCATGAGGATTGTCTGCTAAGCAGATGATTCACATGAAATGTCAAAGACATCTTCTTTGATTTTTTTTTTTTTTTAAATGTCATCTGCTGCAGTTGTGATTGGTGCTTTGAGGGTTATGTGGAAATTGAAAGGTAGTGAAATGAGAAATTTTTCACAAAAAAATTGGACAGAATTCTGGCAGATACAGACTGACATTTAACATTTAAACAACTTGTTTGTGATACACAAATTACACATATATCTTCTTTGGAGGTGATGCTAACTGGGCAAGCTTACATACAGACTTATGGTACCTGGGCAAGCTTACATACAGATTTACCTGGGCAAGCTTACACATACAGACTTACCTGGGCAAGCTACCATACAGACTTACCACTTACTTACAGTAAACACAGCAGAGGAGTTAAGAAGTAATATTTTGTGATAATTTTTGGATAACTTCTCTTATTTCTCCATAAAGAACATACATTGTGGGTACTCATTAGAAGTGCCTTGGCAAGGCGCTTCTAATGAGTACCCACAACATATGTTTTTATGGAGAATGGAAAAAAAATTATCCCAGAATTATTGCCAAATATTCATCCTTAACAACTCCTCTATATGCTGTTTGAATAAGTATGGTAATACAGTTAAGACCAACATCATGTTTCAAGACCTTGTATCAATACATGTACTGATGGTAAATACCAATTAGGCTCTGACAATATGTGACATCATATATCACATTGGCTCCTCTTCTCTCACAGGACCCAGCAAGAAGTTTCATAAATTTTGAGAATTTTCCATTTTCCTATGTGTAATATATTTTCAAACCTCCTTCTGCTCCAAACTATGAGATTTTTTTATTTTTTACTGTATTCGACCTAATAACCGCACCGTGCGCTTGGCTGTGAAAACTTGTATTAAATTATGTATCCACCTACTATAAGTAAAACAAGATCAGCAAATGACGTATTTAATGGTGCTTATGCAATGTTTCTTTTTTTTTTATTCTTTTTTTCTGATATTCTTTCTAAAAGCATATGTTGTGGGTACTCATTTGAATTGCATCGACAAGTCGATGCAATTCAAATGGGTACCCAGAACATATGCCTTATAAAGAAGTAGACAAAAAGTACACTGGCTGTAATCTGAAGACTACAGAATTACTTGACTGTGCGCTTATAGGGGTATGTGCAGTAATTAGGTCGAATACGGTTTTGTTTTGTTTTTTTCGTTCTAAGCAAACGATATCTCCCAAAATACCAGTATGCTCAAAGGCCAGGCCTTATGTGCTAAGATAAAAGGAAACAAACACAACAGTGCATAAAAGTTTTAACTTTATGCCCTTTTTCTGCATCAAGGTGTGTCAAAACAGGACTGAAATCAAATGCTTCTAAACTTCCTTTGTTCAAAAAATCTCAGATATTTTAAACCAAATTAATAATGAATCATGGTACAGAATTGAAAATTTTAACTTTTATTCTGCAGTAGTGGGAGTGCTGACGACATAAGGATACCTTTTGTTAATATCCTTAAAAATATGACTTGGCATTTTATTTGACTCCTCTAACAATGAAATGCCAAGACCTACAAAGTTTTTACATACAAAAACAAGAAAAAATACTTTAACCCTAAAAGTGCCAGGAAAAAATTGTAGCAGATGCTTGGGTGACAATTCACATGATATGTTGACCTTTCTGCTCTAAAACAAAATGTTGTCTGCAACAATTCTGCATGGTGCTTTAACCCTTGTCCTCCTGAACCCAGATATACGGTAAATGTCCTAAAATTTCGAACACTGTATTCCATACTATTTTGGCCTAAATTTTGCTTTTTATGCAGCTGTTTCTTAAAATACTTAGTGAAATGGCAAACAGTGGTGACCCTGATCAGACTGCTACTTCAGGAGCAGCCTAATCTGAGTCTGCATTATTTGCATATGTCGTTTTGTCAGACACCTTGGTGTTTATAATTTTAGGACAGTTACTGTACCTTGCCTTTGCAAACAGTGTAGATCCAGATCAGTTGGCTTCTGAACTGCACAGTTTGTCATAAAGCATATGAATTTATATAAAAAATCTAAACCAAGAAATCTGATTGGCTGACAATAAGAAGTGGACGTGGTATCTTAATTTATTCAGCAAGGGTTAATGGAATGCAACTATTTTCAGGAGAGGAAGTCTTTCGAACTATTGGGAGAAATTCTATTCTTGGCGAGTAGACGCTTTTTCAGAAGGGGTTTGGCAAGTCAGAAAGCAAATTGAAAGTCACAAAAGTTGTCTCCCTTTTCAAAAATGGCAGAAAATCTACTGACTGTATCAAGTCCCCTTAAAAGTTAACCCTTTCAACTCCCTAGACCAAAACAAATACCTTCTCATCAGGATTGACATGGTTTGCCATTGTGTTTTTGATTTTAGACTGAAACCCTCTATTTGCATTCGTAGCCATGTCCATATTCAATAATAGGTGTCCACTTCAAAAACTCAGGGATGAAAGGGTTAATGAAGTTCTTACAGTATTTCAGTTGCTATGATAACTTGATACACCTGATTTTCCACCATATTATTCAAGGGAGACGACTTTTGTGACTTCCTGTTTGCTTTCTTGAACACCATGGCCCTTTTGGAAAGAGGACCATTCTTAAAAGAAAGAATTTGCTCCCACAGGAAAGTGTATCCATTCTCCTTCAATGTTATCCCTTGTCATGCTGAATAAATTAAGAAGCCAAACCCACTTTTAATTTTTAGCCAATCAAATTACTTGATCCAGATTACTGATATAAATTTATATACTCAATGATAGACAGAGCAGATCCAGATCTGTACTGTCTGTCATTATGTGTAGATTTGGTTCTACACTGTTTTCAAAAGCAGGACCTATCTGGGTTCAGTAGGACAAGGGTTAAATGATGTGTGACATGGTAGAAAGGTCCTTACTGTAATACCCCAAAGTATTCGGACAGACAGGTCTTTGAAAACAGTGTAGACCCACTCAAATGCTGCAGAATGTGGCATTTGATAAGGGTCTACACTGTTTGCCATACATACAGCAATATTTTAGACACTGCAAAAGGTAGTAGAAAGGAGTATTTTAAATTTTAGGACAAGTATGGTGAGTAGATAAAGTGTCCAGATACTTAGGGTAAATGTGGTATGCAAATGCTGACAACATATGTCCAGTTTTTCATAGTCTTATCAGACTTACTGAATCACTGGAAAACTCAAGGTCCTTCAGGGTTCGCACTAGGATTTCTTTTTCTTTCGCCACCATTTTCGCCAATTTGATTTTTTTTGTGCCATTTTCTTTAACTTTGAGCCAGATTTTTCGCCAAAGAATTATCTTGTCAGAAAAAAGGTGTTCATTTACTGATTCCTTTAATTGCAGCAATAGATTCTGGAGTCAGTATAATGTGAAATGTGTGGGGGACTTGAAAGTAATTCTTGCACTGATTTTTAAAACTTTTGCTGTAATTAATTAATTAATTACAATGTCATGAATTAATAATAAGTCTTTGTTTTGCAAATCGAATGTTGGACACAAAAATGGAACACTTTACATGGAAACGAAAGTTCTGAAAAGAGCTGTATAAGCCAATAAATATAATGTTATTAATGTATTATACTGTATGAGAATAACGTAACAATATTCATTTGTACCCTGATAAATGCAGGGTAAGTTTCTAACACAGCAGGTTTTACTGTTTTAAGGGAGCTAACTGCAACTGACTTAAAAGGGAGTTTACTGCAATTGCTTTACGAGTCTGGTCTATGGGAAATGGAATGGGGAACAGCATTTTTTTATGAATCGCGCCAATAAAAAAGAGGGGGCATGCTTATACAATAAGCGGTTAACCAGTACATTGAACACCCTTCCACAAGAAACTTGTAACTGCCAGTCTTGAAGCAGTTGAAGGAGCGAATGACCATAGCAAATTTATGTGTTTCATAATAAATCGCTACAATCTGTGGGGATGGAATGCGCGATCCGGACCATCGGAGACTAATGTGTCTGTCTCCGAGGCATTATTCGTGTTTTTTTTTGTGTTTTTTTTTTCGGGACGATGTTCGTTGATCGCCAAATAAAATTAAGGCTCATAAGAAGGTACCAAAACATGCTTAATTAAAGTCGGCACTGTCAAAGTGTACTTACTGCTTTAATAAGCTGAACCGATTAATGACAATAATTATTTCTCGTGTAATCAATTTGTTTTCCATCTTTGTGTTTGACATAGGGTTCCACATGATTACATTCTGGGTAAATTTCCGTGACGTAGGCGATGCGACTCTGACATTAATTCCTGATTGGTAGTTTCGGCAGAGCGTCATGAATATTTAGGACGAAAGGCGTGGAAAGTGGGTGGTGCTACTGTCAAACTGCGCATCACAGCACCTGACCTTATATCGCTTTCATCAAATTCAGGTTAATTTGATCCGCTACCGTTTTCTGATCGATAACTGAGTTGCTAATTGGCGAATTATACAATCAACGTGCGATACACATGCGCGACAATTATATGACTCAGTAGTGGGTAATTCAGGTGATATTTTTTTCGCCACTTGTTTTCGCCAATTTATGATTTTTTTGTGCCAAATTTTATTTTTATTAAAGCGTCTGACAAAATGACATATGCAAACAGTGTAGACCCTGATCAGACTGCTCCTTAAGGAGCACTCTGATCAGGGTCTACACTGTTTGCCATTCCACTAAATATTTAAAGAAACTGCTGCATAAAAAGCAAAAATTAAGCCAAAAGAGTATGGAATAAAGTGTTCGAAATTTTAGGAAATTTACCGTATTTATCTAATCAGCCCTCTTTTCTGGAACAATGGCACTATACTGTCACAGTAGGCCAAGATTTGATGGTGTAGAAAACACTAGATGCACAGGCAGATCTGGGTCTCTGCTGTTTGCATATGTCTTAAGATTTTGTTTGTTTGTGTTGAGGTTTTACGGCCCAGTCAACCCAATGGGGTCATGTCGAGCGCGGTCAGTTTACCTAACCACACTTTTACTGGGCAGGCTTAGTCCTTTAAGCGATTAACCAGTATTGTGCACATTCTTTGGCCAGAAACTGTCAACTGCCCTTCTTGAATCAACGGAAGGGAGAGAATGACCATAGAAAATATTTCATGATCAATCTCCATGAAAGAATGTTGCCGACCTCGGCGGGGGCTGAACCCGCTACCTCCTGGTCTCCAGTCGGACGGCGCATTCAACTGAGCCACAGAGGCCGGCATATGTCTTAAGATGGATGCACTAGATGATCTAGAGCTTTTCTGTCATAGCTCCAGATAAGAGGGGTAGCCACATATTATTTTCTATTTCTGCATGAAAACATATGCTGGGGGTACTCATTAGAAGCGATGGCGCTTCTAGTGAGTACCCACAACATATGTTTTTGTGCAGAAATAAAAAAATATTGGTCCTTTTCAGATGAAAAACAGCACCTTATCTGAGGTGTAGTTGTTTTGCATATTATGGTCTCCCTTCCTTTTAATGTGAAACTACAGGTAGTTAAATTTAAATTACTTTCTCCTAGGAGCTACTTACATTAAAACTCCATAGCCCTAGATAAACGGAGCTCAGAAGTTTTGCACTAAAAAATATTATATCCTTACTCGATGCAATTGCATTACTAAGGCATTGTCAATGATGTTATTGCATTATTTAGGCATTTCTGACAAATACCACAAGATATGTTTTGATGCAATAATAATTAAAATATGCAAATGATCACAGCTGATCACCCTATCTGGAGTACTTAAGGCTTAGCATTCTGGGTACAATTTCAGCAGACATGTTGAAATATTTTTCTTATTCTTCTCCGAAAACAGGATTTGACATTGTCTCCTTAAGTAAAATTGAATGAAGTGTCAGGTCCTAATTTCTAGAAAAAAAAAAATGAGAAGACTATCATCAGTTTGTTGTCCGCTGAATTTGACCACAGCATGGTAAATACTAAATTACTTCCCCACTATCTGAAAGTTAACCCTTGTCTTGCTGAATACAGTAAGATGCCATGCCCACTTCTAATTTTCAGCCAATGGGATAACTTGATCCTGATTGTTGCTATAAATTCACATACTTATGGCAAACAATGCAGATCCAGATCATTTGGCTTCTCCAGAAGCCAACTGATCTGGATCTACACTGTTTGCAAAGGCAGGGTATATTCGGGTTCAGCAGGACAAGGGTTAACCTTGAAATCTCCAGCAGGTAAAAACATAGCTTCAGATAAAAGCAGGTGTCCAGATAATATTTTCTTATTTTTCCATGAAAACTGATGTTGTGGGTGAACTCAGCAAGGCACTTCTAATGAGTACCCACAACATATGTTTTTATTAAGAAATAAGAAAAATATCAATATTTGCCATTTTAAAGAGTGCCCTATCTGGAACTAGTAAAGATACCCTAAAAGTTCAAAATAGAAACTTAAACTCAGATTAATGCCTGGATTTGATATAAATCAAAATTGTAAATTATACATTACAGGTCACCAACAATAATGTTGACATTGTTGGTTTATTGAAATCTGATAACATCATGCTAATGTCCCATTGAAATTTAGTAAGTATGTACAAACTATAAGGCCTTTTTTTCACCTGAAAATATTGATATTTTTCTTATTACTCATGAAAACATATGTTGTAGGTACTCATTAAAAGTGCCTCAATGAGGCACTTCTAATGAGTACCACAACATATGTTTTTGTGGAGAAATAAGAAAACTACTCCCTCTAATCTGGAGCTGTGACTCTTGAGGCCAGACTGGCTACTGGAACAAAGCAGTCATTACAAGTTAGCAGAATAGATGGCCTTACATAATTCCAAGGTTGTGTGACAGGAATTTTATTGAGATTAAATTCCACAAATACTCACCATGATAATATTGTTTCATGGTGTCATCACTAGAGTGAACATAAAATTGTATCTCATTGTGATGATCAAGACTCTTTAAAATGATTTATTGAAGTATTTTGATTTATTAGCCTATACACTACACATTAGTATAATATGTGAACCCAGATAGGAACAGAAAAACTTAAAAACAAACCTGTATTTTCAAAATGGAACCTGAATTAGGCTGAAATTCTATAAAGGTCATCAAGCTGATAGGTAACTATGCAATACACATATTCACTCTTATCTTATTACAGCTCGCACATAGTCTCTTTAATACTGCTAAAACACATCATATTACGCACCCTTGGAGTGCAAAAGCTCAAACCCTGTTTACCCCTGCATGTAGTGATGCAGATTAAGTTCACAATCTGACTGGTTGATAGGGGGATTTTTCTTGCTCTATGAATTTTTATAACATGATATGGCAAAAATAATAATAATATTGGTATTTCCAAAGGAAAAGCTGAAGGTGGATATTCTACCAATTCAAAAATTATTTTAAAGGGGAACACAACCTTAAAAAACATTGTGCTTTAAAGTAAAGAACTTTACAAACATTATATTTTGACACAAATTTGATCAAAATGGTTGGTAAAATAAGTAAGTTATAGACAATTGAATATTTTAACATTGGTGGAATGGGTGCCGCCATTTTGAATATTTAATGAGGTTTCATTAAAATTAAAATTCGTTTCATACGGTAGTTATTCTCATAAAGTTGGTTTATTTTGGGGGAAATGATTCATGTCACCATAATTAAAAGATTATAAAAAATCTGTAGCAAAATTATTGTTAAAACCCTTTAAAATTTGGTTTTGCATATTTAATTTGGGCTTTGTGACTCCACAAAGCCTACAATATGGCAGCATTCATGACAGCCATATTAAATATATTCAAACCACCATAACTTCCTTATTTCTAGGCCGATTTTGAAAACTCTTGCATCAAAATAAATGGCTTGTTAAGCACTTAACTCCAAGCTATACTTACAACTTATATTGCATTCCCCTTTAAGATGAAGAAACCACCCTATCAGTCAATCAAATTGGGAGTAAACATCTGCGTCATTACACACACATGTAAACAGGGTTTGGCCTTTGGCATTCCAACTGAGTTTTCCAGAAAGTTGTTTCGATATTTATAATGTTCGTAAAATTAAATAGAATAAGTGTTCTGATACTCTAAGTTTCACGAAAATAATTTAAGCTCTCAGTGAGGTTTTGAAGAATCTGCACACTCATTGTGAAAGAAATACACTTTCTTATCATAAAAACACATAAAAATACACATACAGTCGACTCTCGTTATCTCGAACTTCAAGGGACTCTCTAAAATACTTCGAGATATCCGTACTTCGACATATCAGATTTGCAGACTTGAGAAAAGAATAAATCGAACAACCGCATTTAACAAATGTATATGTAATTGGACTCTTGAAGTTAGAGATATACTGAAAATATTGTGGAAAAGAGGAGAAATTGCTCCTTAGGAGCAATTTCTCCTCTTTTCCACAATATTTTGTTACCTGTTATTAGATTTTCGTTTTTAAGCTGGGACCAGATTTTCACTTCGAGATAAGCGGTTATTCGAGATATGCGAAGTTGAGATAACAAGAGTCAACTGTATTCCTGAAAACTTTTAAAGTAACTAGAGTGTATTTGTTTGTGTTGAGGTTTCAGGGCCCAGTCAACCCAATGGGGTCATGTCGAGTGTGGTCAGTTTACCTAACCACACGTTTACTGGGCAGGCTTAGTCCCCTAAGCGGTTAACCAGTATTGAGCACATTCTTTTGCAGAAACTGACAACTGCCCTTCTTGAATCAGCAGAAGGGAGAGAATGACTGTAGAAAATATTTCAAGATCAATCTCCACGAAAGAATGTTGAATAAGTCTACTGAGTAACAGATTTATTATGCTTACCTTTGTAATAACAAGTCTAATTTATTGCCGTATGATACAATAGCATCTTGTGCATCCTTGTGTTTGAGCGTGTCACTTGATCGGTT
Source organism: Anodontia alba (assembly GCA_964016985.1). NCBI lineage: Eukaryota > Metazoa > Mollusca > Bivalvia > Lucinida > Lucinidae > Anodontia > Anodontia alba. Next base: position 1,205,903 of record OZ024822.1, read on the forward strand.
TCCTATTTTTAGAATTACATCTCCTTGTTGCAAGCCACATTTTGCCGCTAAACTCCCTGGTGTTACCTGCAATAAAATTTTTCATTTTATATATTATTTTATATAATAACCCTTAAAGCGCTAAGAAAATAAATAGCAGACATTCTAACCTTTTTTTTTTTATTTTTCAGAGAAAATAGGTATTGACATTTCATATGAATCATCTGCCAAGCAGATAATTCATATGAAATGTCAAGACTTATTTTCTCTGAAAAATATAAAAAATATATACAGGTCAGTCCCGTTAGTACTCGCGTCGTTAGTGCGCGAATACAGATATAACACGGGGACGTCATGCCTCCCAAAATTTTTTCGAAGGGTCCCAGTTTCCCCATCCTCTAGGTCAAAATAACTAAATGTGTTTTTTGTTTTTCAGAGCTTCGATCTGCAGAAAAAGAAATTTACTGCTCTTGTACATGTCATAATAGCAAATAAAAAAAAAAAATGATTTTGAAAGAATAAAGCTAATCAATGTATTGTCTCTGTTGTATTTTTGTTTGTGTACGTGCGTAATGACCGTAATTGACCTTTTGATGTTTATTTTAAGAAGACGAACTTTTGCCAATTAAAACTTCATTTAACTTTTAAACGATACAAACATATCTATCAAGAAATGGCTTATCCCGCATCAAAAGAATGGGAAAATGACCTCAGTTATCCACAATTAATTTGTAAATACTTGAAAGACACCGAATTTTCCAGTTTGATATGGCCGCCTTGCCGACCTAATTAGATATTCATCCAATCAGCGACGCGGATCACTGGACATCGTTTACTGCGCACGCGGTCAGGTAGTAGAGCGTGTAACTGGTGAATTTGTTCGGCACTCATTGTTGTCTTGAAAAAGTTCATTCTGCTATCAGATTAACACTGATTAAAATGGAAAACCAAAGAAGAAAACGAAAAGCCTCCACGGTTAAAGAACAACTTGAGGTCATTGAACATGGCATGGCACTTTGTTGGAAATCAAATGCTTTGGTTTTAGTCATTTTTTTTTCTTTGAGCTTTCGTTCTATTCTATACAAGCAGAAAGATTAAAAAACTTAGAGATTTCTGCCGTTTTATTAATAAGATTTCTTTTACTGGACTAAAATAATTCGCTATGCTCGCGGGGACCGGTATTGATACCGGACTTTTTATGTGACTTACACCGCACTTCAACACCGTCTGTATTACAACACCGGCAAATATGGCGGATCGAGCCACAAAATGGAAACCTAAATAAAGTGTTTAGCGTATATATTGCAGAAAAAGTACATCAGAGGGTGTAAAAAAGACAAAACATACAACGTTAGTACTCATTCGTTTATTTATATAAATAACACATGAAATATCATTGTTGTCATTCATAAATCCCTCCATACATGTATATTCGTGTGTCCCATACAAATGTCAACATGTATAAAGTCTGATCAGTCGGCTCCGAACTTACTACGCGCCTCGCATATATCGCGGTCTGGATTTGTGCATCCCGACCAGCGCGTAATAACGGGACTGACCTGTATTTATAAATTTCAAAATGTTGTCTACTGAACAGAACAGAACAGAACAGAACTTTATTAATCTAACTACTTCTCAGGCCACACGCAGGAAGCGTAAGAGAAGGAAAAAACAACAACAAACTACATAATGACCAAAGCAAGTAACAAAGTTTACAAATACACATTGTATACATCACATACTGTCTACACATACGTCTGCTGCATCTTCTTGCAAACTTTTCAAACATACTTTTTGCATATAGGCAAGCAGTATGGACCAAGATATACATGTGTGCAGGTACATGCGTACACATACACACAATAAGTAAGTAGGAAAAAAAAAAAAAAAAACAATTCACACACAAACAATATCCTATCACCTCCACCAGCTTCACACTCATTCACCAGGAGGTTAACTGGCTGCCATGAACAAATATGAAACTGGTAGAGGAATCAAACCATTACCACATGCAAACTGGCTCACTTCACCCCTTATTAAATTATATACATATATATAACCTAATTCGTCACTAGAAACTTCTTCATAATAATGTCAACAAACTTAGCCAAATTGATAAGTGTTTGAGTATCTTTGGTAGAAAAGAGCTCTTTAAACTTCATGACATTTGGTCTCTTGTAGAAGTAAGATTTTAAAAACTGTTTCCGAACTAAATGAAAGTAATCACATGCAAAAAGGTAATGAAATTCATCCCCAATATCGTTTTTTGGGCATAAGTTACATTTCCACTTCAGTTGTGATTGGCACTTGAAGAACCTTTGTCATGCTGAATAAATCAAGATGCCATGCCCATTTACAATTTTCAGCCTATCAGATTAATTGATCCGTTTTGTTGATATAAATTCACATACTTAATGACAAACAGTGGAGATCCAGATCAGTTGGCTTCTGAAGAAGCCAACTGATCTGGATCTACACTGTTTGCAAAGGCAGGACATATCCGGGTTCAGCAGGACAAGGGTTAACTATAAACTGAATCATTAAACCTTTCTCCTTCCACATTTTTTGAGGAAGCTGGAATCGGCAGAAATGCATGTTCAGTATATTGCATTTATCCTCAATATTCAGAGTTATGTCTGTGCAAACGGCATTACGAAAACATGCCTATATAATTTTGACCCCCTTAAACTCCACTTTTATATAGTAAAACTGGGGTTTACGGGGGTATACATTATTTTTCTTATTTCTGCTCAAAAACATAGCTGAGGCAGTTCTAATGAGTACCCACAATCTATGTTTTTAGCAGAAATATGAAAAATATCCCGAGTTTTTATCCGACAATTTTCAGTTTTTGGAGGTGAAATTTTCTATATATTTGAATAGGCATGTTTTCGTAATGGTGCATCCAGATCAAATGTCGCGGAATGTGGCATAGCAACATATAAGGTGCTTTTTTCAACCGAAAAATGCTGATATCTTTCTTATTTCTCCATGGAAACATATGTTGTGGGTACTCATTAGAAGTGCCTCGGCGAGGCGCTTCTAATGAGTACCCACAACATATGTTTTCTTTGAGAGATAACAAAAATATTATGTGGATACCCACTCTTATCTGTAGCTATGATGTGGCATCTGATGAGTGCCTTTCAGTTTGTACTTACAAACTCATTTCTAGGTAGTCAAATGGGCTTGTTCAAATTTTGGAATAAGTACTGTACAGTAATTAAGGTGTCAGAATATTTAGGGTAGCCATGATAATTATTTGGAATCCTGATTAGATTTGAATAAAGAAACTGATAAGATTTCCTTTGACAAAATCTTTGTAGACTTTTTTCTTAACAAAAATTAAAAAAAAAAAAAAAAAAAAAAAAAAAATTGTTTGTTTTGTTTGTGTTGAGGTTCTGTGGCCCAGTAAACCCATTAGGGTCATGTCCAGCACAGTCAGTTTACATAACCACACTTTTTTCCTGGGCAGGCTTAGTCCTCTAAGCAGTTAAGCAGTACTTGTGCACAATCTTTTGACAAATGCCCTTCTTTAATCAGTCAGTGGAAGGGAGAAAATGACCAAAGAAAATCTCCACGAAAGAACGTTGCTGGACCCAGCTGGGATCAAACTCGCTACCTCCTGATCACCAGTCTGATGTCCAACCCATTGAGCAACCGCGACTGGCTCCATAAAAACATAATTATGACACAATGCATCCAAATTACACAAATGCCCCAGTCCTTTTCCATATGGCAACAACATCTGGATGCATAAATTTCAACAACTATTTTCCAAAAATGCTCAATCTGACATGTTATACCTTTTGACCCCAAGCCCCATCCAAGGGCACCACCTAGGGGCAATTCTAGCACTGAAATGAAGGTTTAGGTCTGGATAAGAACCATATCAAATTTTAACTTCCTAGCATAAAAGGTACCAAAATCATGACCTCCAAAAGAAACGCATATGTAAATGTCAATGTGAATTTGAATATAAACTCAGACATTTGTCAAACTCTAGCTACGAATGTGACATATGCACGCAGGGCATAAAAATTGTTATCAAGATACCCATCTAATCTACGTCCACCACTTTATGTTTGTTTGTTTAAGTTGGGGTTTAACGACATGTCAACCCCTGTGGGTCATTTTGTGTCGTCTCCCAAAGAAAGGGAGAAGAGAGATAGAAGAGATAGTATAGGAGATGAAAGGGATGGACAGGGTGAAAGGAAAATGAATGAAAGTGAAGGAACAGAAGAAATAAAAACATTCCCCCTCTACCCTTACCTGCTGAAAGGACAGCAGGCCTTGCCCAACTGTAAGCCAAGTTGAACGCCCCGATGATGTAAGATACACAGCACCTTTGTCTCACCCAGCCCCTGCCCCCCCACCTTCCCCTGCCCCCATTTTATGTACATTGTAATAAACCAGCTCTTGCTAGCTGATTAGCTGATGACGGAAACACTCTGTACTTACCTCACCATTGTTTTACCTATTTACTCAAAATATTTGTACATCATGTCTCCTTACTGAACTTAACCTAAACACAGCTCCAGATAAAACAAAACTTTTTTTTAACCAAAAAGTACTAGCACTTTTCTCATTTCTGCATGAAATACATGAGGGATGTTCGAAAACTTTTGCAAAAGAAATGTATACTGGACAATCACGGGATTTACCTGTACAAAACCAATATGAAACGGAATACTGATCATCATCCTTCCGTCTGTCCATCATGCTATCTCCTCCTAAACTACTGAGAGGCATTTCAAAAGCGTGGAGATAAATATTTAGTTGATACCCCCTCTGATCTAGAGCTATGAAAATCTATCAACCTATATAACCTTAGTTTTGGGACAGACAGGCCAAACCAAACAAATCAGACGCAGTACTGATACAGCAGAATGTACAGGCTAGACTGTTTGACACTCATCTCACAGTTTCAGGACAAAAGGTGTACAAGAGCTCTCCTTGTACTTCATCAGACTTTGACAGAGTTGTTCATATTCTCAGACAAGAGTGGTATGGAATTAACCCTTGTCCTGCTGAATAAATTAAGATGCCACGCCTACTTCTAATTTTCAGCCAATCAGGTTACTTGTTCCAGATTGTTGCAATAAATTTGCCTATTTGATGGCAAACAGTGCAGATCCAGATCAGTTGGCTTCTTCAGAAGCCAACTGATCTGGATCTACACTGTTTGAAAAACAGGATATATCCGGGTTCAGCAGGACAAGTGTTAACACTTTCCAAGATATAGAAAATTTAGTAGATGACAAACTGGTTATAATTTTCTTCTTCTTCCTAGAAGATAGAATCTGACACTTCATTTCCAAGATATAGGAAATTCAGCAGATGACAAACTGATTATTTTTTTCTTCTTTTTCCTAGAAAATAGGATCTGACACTTCATGCAAATTGTTAAGAGACAATTTCCATTAATTAAGCATCAGATCCTATTTTCAGGAAAAATAAAAAAAAACATTTCAAATGCTGTCTGCTGAAATTTTTACCCAGTATGTAAAAGTTAAGGTGTCTAATATTTATGATAAATATGGTTCATGAATATTACTAGCTGATATTGTTGCTAAGAGATATCTGTAACATATTGATGAATTATTTCATTGTGGGTGGAAAGTTAGCTGAACCAAAACTGAGGCCTCCCTATAGGATATTATCTAATAAAAAAATATTGTTTTCTTATTTTTAAACAAAATGGATGTTGCAGTATGGTTCCAGATAAGGCACATTTTTCAACAACAACAAAAAAATATTTTCTTGTTTTTCCATAGAGGTGCTTTTAATGAGTGCCCACAACATATGTTTCTGTGGAGAAAAATATTTACTTGATCTCTTACCTGGAGCTACATGTACACTCCCACTGAACTGGATTATGCTGCAAGTTTGGTCAGTTTCCTACTGTCACCAGGATGCTGCTGCTGACAGTCCTGGTACTCTCCTATTATCACCAGACAGAGAGTGCTGATTGACAGTTCTCTAAATTTTCTACTATCAGTCTTACTGGATGTTCTATTATCTATTAGTACATATTGACAGCTGCCACTGAACTAGATGCAGGAAGTTCAGTCAGTCTCCTACTGTCATCAGGATGGCACTATTGACAGTCCCGATACTTTCCTAATATTACCAGACAAACAGTGCTGACTGACCTTTCTGTCAAATACCTACTGCCACTTGACAGACGGTCCAGACTGACAGTTGTCACAATTCCTAAAACTACTGGGTTTTGTTGATTTGCTGCTGTTGGCAACATTCTTTTGTGGAGATTGATCATGAAATATTTTCTACGGTCATTCTCTCCCTTCCGCTGATTCAAGAAGGGCAGTTGTCAGTTTCTGGCGAATGAATGTGCACAATACTGGTTAACCGCTTAGAGGACAAAGCCTGCCCAGTAAACGTGTGGTTAGGTAAATTGACCGCGCTCAACATGACCCCATTGGGTTGACTGGACCGTAAAATCTCAACACAAACAAAACAACCTCTACTATTTCTCTCCTTTTTTTTTTTTTTTTTTTTTTTTTTAAATATTGCAGTGCTCCGGATAAGACACGTTTTTTCACCTAAAAGTTCCCATGTTTTGTTGTTGTTTTTTTTCTCCAGTGAATTATATTTGTGGGTACTCATTAGAAATGCCTCACCAAGGCATTTCTAATGAGTACCCACAACATATAATTCCTTGGAGAAAAAAGACTGACATGTGCAAACCCACTCCTATCCAAAGCTTTGATATTGAATGTTTCTTATCAATGTCAATCAGAAAAGGCAAGCAGGGTACCAACTGTGCTATATAATAAGTAATGGTTTATCTCTGGAATGTCTGAACAAACAGCACCTGGTTCCTATTACTGACTGCATAACTATATAAGAGACAGAGCTCCAGATAAGAGTCATATCCAGGAAAATATCTTCTTTCTCTGCAAAAAACACATATTGTTAGTAGACTCTATGTCTCAGAGCTCTATGTATTAGAAGTGCCTTGGTGTGGTCCTTCTACTGCGAACTACTATATATATTTTCATAAGAAACTATTAGTACTGTTAAGATGACTGAAGGCATCTTGATATATATAGCTATGTAGAAATACATTTGCAGTCCTGATTGCAGTTATTAGTAGTTCAATACTTACCTGGGAGGATAAATCAAATTAATCCCATATCTAACACACAGCCTCAGATAAGAGGGGTATCCTATCCTAAAAATCAAATTCTTATTTCTCCACAAAACATGTTGTGGGCACACATTAGAAGTGCCTCAATGAGTGCTTTAATGAGTACCAACAACATATGTTTTCATAGAGAAATAAGAAATATAACAGCATTTTTTTGGTTGAAAAAGTGCCTTATCTGGAGCTATGGCTAAGATGTTATAAGAATGTGAATACACTGTATGTATGAGGGCTGATAAAATGTGGAGGTAATATAGTCTTAATGCCTCCTCACAGGCAATTAGTAATTATACCATACATTTAGCTCCAGAAATACAATAATGTTTTATTATTGCTGCACCCAAACCTCTCTTGTGAGACAATTCCATTTGACTATTAATAAGATTTTCATATCTCCAGACAAGGGGTGGGGTATCCGCACAATATGTTGCTTATTTCTCCAAGATATGGCATGGCACGTCTAATGAGTACCCACAACATATGTTTTCATGGAGAAATAAGAAAAATATCATTACTTTTCAGTTGCAAAAGCACCTTATCTGGGTTCAATATGCAAGATAGTATGTCAAAATAGTATAGACCTTTTTAAACACTACGTCACACAATAAACATTATTCGAATCCTCTCGGTCTTTAACGCAGATCTACGTTGTCTTGTTCCTATTGGATGGCAGAAAGTTGTTGTTTATGTTTACCAGACTGTATAATTGCCGATGTTTATTCAGAAAAATAAAGTAGTTTCATTCGTCAAAAGTTTCTTTTCAGAAGAGATTCTCATTGAGTGATCATTTAAATGTCATAACCAGAAATATTAACATATATTTTGACTATATGGTAGCTAAAACTAGGCATAAAAATGGTCACCATAAAGCAGTATTACGATTGCACGCGTGCCTGCTGATATCGGAAAAATATCATTGAATCAGTTGTATTTGTTTTAGGAAAAGCAGTCTGATTGCTTCTTAAAGCTGTATTTTAAAACACTAGATAGAATTTACGGTAAAATATTAACCAAAACTGATAAATTTTCTAAGTGAAATTAGGCTTGAATCAATTGGTATCAATGGAACTGGAAGTGTTTTTGCCATCCACAAATTTTGGTCAAATGTCATAACATTGTAATCACGTGGTCAATAGCCCGGATGAAAACAATAACATTAAAAAGGTTTATATATGGCTAAATGGTCACAAAACAGTGTCTGTATTTCATGGGACAATTTCAAACTGTTTCATTGCAATGAATGTGGGGGCTTATATTTATGCCTGTTTCAGTATCAAGTAAATGCGTTTTTTGTAGTTGTTATTTGAAATATAAGTAAGACATGGACATAAAAAAAACAAAAAAACTATGTTTCCACTAACCCGACCGACCCTGTGTCAAACACCCAACTCTGCTATTTTTATCAGTATTACTGCAAATAAAAAAGTAAAGCACCAACCCTCAACAAAATACCTGTATTTTCATACAATAACAGGCCTGACCCTGTTCTTTTCTGGAGAAAAAATAGAAAAATAAAAAAAGTTTCTCCTACCTACCAACCAAATTTTTTTTCAGCATGTTAGTGGAAACACAGCTATTTTTTTTTATGCCTAAGAACACTACACCCATAAAAATCTGATGCCGTCATTGAGAAACCTAACATAACAAAAAAATGTCCAACATATTATAGATGCAAAAGTTAGTTTGAGATGGAGCTTTATGGCCAAGTCAAAACTGTAAAGGCCATGTTGAGTGTGTCAGTTAACCTTCTAACATTTTTCCTTAGTCCTCTTAGGCCAAAAAAATAATAGGTACATGTATGTTTACTATTGCTTGAAAAAATAAAACAGAGTAAGTAGGTCAGACTGTTTTTTTTTTGTTTTTTTTTGTTTGTTTTTTTTTGAAATTTTAAGATAGGGTAGGTAGGTCATCTTATTATTATCATTTTTTTTTTTTTTAACCTTGATGTTCATGTACTTTCACTTTAATTGTATTGTTTTGATTGCTAAAATAATCAGCTGGCTTTACTTTGAAACCTACCTGAAAACCCTCAGCACTGCCCAGACTGGTTGGTTTTACCCAGTGCATAGAAATTGTAAGGGGAGAATGACTATAGAAATGCATATTCATGATAATCTCCACAAAAGTTAGGTGACCAAGCTGGGATTTGAACTTGTGATGAAAGAGTAAAACATATCCCTCTTATCTAGAGCTATTGTATCATTCTATAGAAGGCAATGCAATAATCTAGGTATGGCTGGCCTTGGGTACTATTATCAGCCCTTCAGATAAAGTGAGGTACAAAAATTACAGTGTTTTCCCTTGAAATTGTATTTTAGGACACATGTCCCCACTGGCATTTTTTAGGTGACATTTGAGTTGATTTTGTGGGACAGTTATATTAGCATCAGAAAAATACCCAAATTTTGGGGGTTATTGATGTCTCCCTCACAAGGATTTTTAGGGAGAATTTGAAGTAAAAAGGGGCCAAATCTCACATTTTTCAGAGACAAGGAAAACCTTGAAATTATCCTTGCTGAGAAATAAGAAGAATATTTATGATATTATCCCGATACTCATCTTATCAAGACCTATGCTAGTTCTCTAAAATGGTGGTGGCATTAAGAAATGTCACACACACATTTACCACAGCTGTATCCAGGCTAAGATAAGTCAAAGACCTTCCCATCTACTACATTCAGCAAATACCAGGAATCAGTTATAAACTTGTATACTACCTAGCTACAGATAAGTGGAGGTATCCACATATTTTTCTTATTTCTCAATGAAAACATGTTGTGGGTACTCATTAGAAGCACCTCACTGAGGTGCTTCTAATGAGTCTCCATAACACATCATTTTGTTGAGAAATAACAAAACAAATTAATACTTTTCAATTGAAAAAAGTGCCTTAACTGGAGATACAAAATGTACCTACCTACAGTGCATACTGTAAGATTCTACTACTGGGATGAAGGCATGGCATACCTGGGATAATTCTATTATTTGGGATTGCAACCATGTAAGATCTCCTTGTGTATCCAGAAAATAGTCTTACTACTAAAATAAATTCTCACTTAATAACAGATATAAAATCAAAGGCTCAGAAAGTGTTATGCTAGCTTAATCTTTCTGGCCTGAATGGGTAAGAGCACTAATTGCTCAAACTGAAACAAATATTGTTATAAAAATTTAGAGTGCAAATGTGCACACACTAAATTTCTTTAATACGGCACAAAAGCCAAGTGGTAAGAGAATTTGACTGCAGTACTGCTGCAGGATTGAGCCCAGCTGAAACCATCGAATGAAGAAACTGTTCAAGCCATGAACTGGTACTCTTCAGGAGAAATTGAAGGCACCAAAGGAGAAGACTGGGCCCAACCTATAAAATGCTGTAGCCTAAGAATTATGGTAGAGCAATGGTTAGTGCATCAACTTCTGATGCTAGATGTCCCTTGTCCCAGGGGGATGGTCGGGTGGTGCGAAGGTGTCCTGTACCTCACGGCACCGGGGCGTCCAATTGATATTGGCTTACAGTTGGGCAAGGCCTGCTATCCTTGTAGCAGGTAAGGGTAGAAGGGGAATGTTTTTATTTCTTCTGTTTCTTCACTTTCACTTTTGTTCCTCTGTCTTCTTTCTTCCCTGTCCTCTCTTTCATCTCTTCTACTATCTCTTCTATCTCTTTTCTCCCTTTCTCTGGGAGACGACACAAAATGACCCACAAGGGTTGACGTGTCGTTAAACCCCAACACAATCAATCAATGTCCCTTGTCCCATCCCTGCTCAGGGTGGGAAGTTTTATGCACGGTGGGAAGATTTCTGTACCCAAACAGGCTCTATTAGCATTACTGGAAGGGTTGATGTAATACAGAGCACTGTCCGTCTAGCTGGGATGGAAACTGGTGGGCCCCTGTGTAAGGAGAGGCATCCCACATGCAGGTTAAAGATCCTACCACTGAAACAAAATTGCTCCTTGATGTCCATTTGGCAAAAATGGCTCCCTTCTGGTAATGGTCAAATACACTTGACTGGAATGATGGTAGAAAGAGATAGACAACCTCGGTCATCCTGGCATTTTCCAATATTTACCTTCACAACAAAAGCAGAGGTGAAAGCAGTCGCCATTTTGTATTGCGGCCTGTTTGTTTTAAGCAAAGATTGAACAATACTTTATGTTATTTCTATCATCAAATACCTATAACCACTTTCTAAATGATTGCACAAATATAAAAATACACATATTTTAAGAAGCGCATGTTATTTTGGGGGGTCTCTGAATGGGTAAACTATCTAGAAAGACCCTGTACGAACAAGCGATTGTAAACAAAGCCAATCTCTATTACTCCTATAAACCTTAATTCCCTGTTCATTGTTAGTCCTATAAATTACAAGACTTAAAGAAAATACCTTTAGGACAGGGCTTGGGAAAACCGGAAAAATAGCCGGTCTGGACCGAAATTAAGAATTCTGGACCGATTTCAAACACCCCAAAACGCTAATAAATCGGTCCAACAGGTTTGTGCCTTGAACCCCATTTTTCCCCAACCAACCAATTTTCGCGAATCAATGATGTCTAAAAAATCACAAACTGTCAAGTCTTCCCAAACTGACAACGTCCGCGCACCTTTTAAATGCAATATTATGGTAGTTAAAAGGCTGTTAACGGTCATTTGACATGTATATTGGAGAGACAGCTGAATAACGGCAACCTACCGCAGCACAAATTAATTACGTCACTATCCAAACAATGTCAAAAAATCAACACTTCACTGACCTTTGTGCGGTAAACAAGCGATTAACACGAATCATCAGTAACGGTAGTCTGATAATTAATCCGTTTGTGTGACACGTGTGAATACACTGAGACTGCAAAACATCCAGGTGCAGTCGGTGTGTCCAAAAGATCAAAGGTCGCTTTACTGAGAGTGATAAAAGAATGCACCGCTTGAACGCACCCGTTTTCTTCCTCTTCTTTTTTGTTTTGATCAACACGGTTTGTCAGTCCCAGATTCTATAAATGAATTCCCAAACCGTGTACGTCCTGATCAGATGTCGGATACAACGGCGTCTGATCTGGGTATTATTGATTGCTTCTTTTTTTTTTTTTTGTTGTTGTTGATTGCCGTCATACGCAAGTATAATTCAAGGTAGATTTCACGGTAAAAATAAGTAATGCACCACTTGCCCTAGACAAGATAGGTCAGTGCTTAAAATTTAAGCAGTCTGATCAAATCTTGAAACATTGAAAACTGCAAAACCGCCCGTGGCGTAGGCCTTTTTTATTAGACCTAATTAGGTCCATGAAAGTCGTTTCGTTCTGTCTCTCCTGTTTCCCGCCGTCTTCGCGCTTATACAAGATGGGAATCAGTTGTTTACAAATAGTTTAGGAAAACCCTGCGGAGTTGGAAATAACAACAAAACCGTTTTTTGTTTTTTTTTTCTTTCTTTTTACATACCTGACTGTATTTATTGATGACGCCAGCTTTGATCATGCTCTTTATATCCGGACCCATCATATAACGGAGTTGAGGTGTATCATTTAAAAGGAGTTGTAGGACTGCCAATTGTCATTAGTTTTCATGGTAGGTGATATATACACATTTTTTTTGGAAATGGGCTCATTGATGACGTCATCGTCATCGGCTGGACCGATTCAGATTTCAAAATTTCCAGAGCCCTGCTTTAGGGTATTCTTTCAGGGTCGGCTTTTAAAATGAACTTTCATCTCGGCCTTTTAATAGGTTGCACATTGTTGACCTAATTCACACATTAGAATAATAGCGGTTACGCATGTGGAATGACTAGAAATTATGAAATGAAAATCCATAAGCATATATCCGACGAAAGCGAAAATTTATTGACACATATTTACAAAATATTACAACAACAATATGGTGAATGCATATAAGGAAAATAAATATGTTCTCCATTGAAAATAAGGTCATATGCAGGCCTTGTTATAAGTAACCTTAACTCACATATCACAGCCGCGGCGACTGACTGATAAGGTTACCAAAAAAAAAAAAAAATTGCAGAATATATTTTAGTGAAGTTTTGAAATCTTAGTGAGGGGAGAACTTTGACAAAATTGTTTGATAGGAATTATAATTTATGCAAAACTACAGTGTAATGGCTGAACTGCTGCCATAATTTTTTTTCAAGAGACTTTAGCTATCGCTCCATGCTCATGATGGCCAGTTATAAAACTATGAAATTCACAGAACGAATTTGCTGCTGTGGTTTTAAAGAAAAGTTCCTTTTCGTTGTTTATCCTCATTTATGTTTCAACTTGAGTTTCAATACCTGTGTTTCATGTGACCCTTGAAAAAATATAGGGTCGGTAGGTAGGAAAAACTTTTTTTTTTTTATATTAATGTGATATCAAAGAATTCCAGCTATTTTATTCTCTGTTATAAATATATATATTGGTTGCAGGTCCCTTCCCTGGTGGTGGGTGGTACTGCAGCTAAACACTGCACATGGGCATAGTATTGGAATAGGATCCGAGCCTGTAAATGCCCCTGAAATGGGGACATTTTTTCACATTGACTGAGAGAATGGCAGTCGCCATTTTGGAGGAAGTCAATAATCATGCAGACGTTTATTTCAAGCGTCTGAAAGACATCGGCGGCGGTCACACTATTTACCGAAATGGAACGAAACTGTTCTGGATGAAGCACATGGCGCAAATTGGCAAAAATTGACAAAAAAGATTACCGACCACAAAAATCGACAAAAAAAAGTTTACCAGTCGGCAGCTGTTGGGTAGGGTTGGTCGGGCCACATGAAACACAGGTATTTTTTTTCTGGCCTTATTATTATTATTTTTTTTTTTTTTTCTGAGAAAACAAAACGACATTTCATGTGAATCCTATGCTTGGCAGATGATTCACATGAAATGTCAAGACTTCCCTGAAAAATGAAAAAAACATTGAATGTTGTCTGCTATAAATTTTGCTTGGCGCTTTAAGGGTTAAGATAGAAAAAGCATGACCTTATTATTGAATAAATAATGGTTGCCATGCATTGTTTTCACCTCCAAAATGGCAGCTGTTTGGTTGATACGAGTGTGACATCATGCAGAGATTGTCTATAGAAGAAAAAAAAAAAAAAAAAGAGAAAAACAGTGGGCTCTAAATGCCGGTTCCTATGACACTTTTACCTTCTTTTACATTTCTTTACAACTCCAGTTACTGAAAATATCAGTCATTGGGACCAAATCTTTGATTTGACTGCCTGATGCTTTATCCACTTCTCCACCTAGTTCACTCATTACGAAAACATGCCTATTCAAATATACTGAAAATTTTACCACCAAAAAAATGAAAATTTTCAGATAAAAAAATCTGATATTTTTCATATTTCTGCTCAAAATATAGATTGTAGGTACTCGTTAGAACTGCCTCGGCGAGGCGGTTCTAACGAGTACTCACAATCTATGTTTTTGAGCAGAAATAAGAAAAATAATGTATACCCCAGTAAACCCCAGTTTTACTATATAAAAGTGGGGTTTTAAGGGGTCAAAATTACATAGATATGTTTTCGTGATGCTTTATCCACTTCACCACATTGTTCACTACCATATAACAAGCTAGTCTTGTGTTTTCAAGTTGGCAGTTCCAGTTTTAGACATATAGATACTGGCTATTCAGGGCTGCAGATAAGACTATTATTTTCTTAGATTTCCTCAAAAACAAGCTTTTATTCATTAGAATTGTCTCAATGAGCTAGTCAGACCTAGTTAGCACTAACTAACTGGTGATACTAGGGAATTGACAAAACTGTTGAATTCAGTAAACACAGGAGATTCAGGGCTGCAGATAAGAATATTATAAAATACTATAGTTTCCTTATTTTTTCCACTAAAAGATGTGGTTTCTTTTCTCTAAATTGCCTCAGTGTACCAAATTAAATGACTACCAACGACACCTAGTTTGATGAAGAAATAAGTATTTTCACCTCCGGATAAAATGGAAAAAATCTGAAAAAAATCTGGTAAGCTGGCCTTAGATTCTAGCAGAAAAAAAAACAACAAAAAAACACAAAACTTTCCCACTGATTAATGAATCGAAATGTTCTGGTTTAAAATTAAATGCTCGATTTTTAAACTCGCTCCAGTATTGGTTATATAAAAAAAAAAATGCTACAATCAAGGGAAGTTTAATTGTCTAAATAATTGTGTTAATTGGTGGGTGGGGTTTAAATTCTTACCCTTGCGATCGTAATTGGACTGCTAAAATCTTTTCCTCCTTGCATTCGAAATCCCCATGGTGTCGTGGATTCTTGTCTTTCTAATTTTGCTTCTAAAGTAAGAAGCGACATTTTGTCACGTCAAAAACTTTTAACAAAACTTTATAATCCACTAATCGCGGTCACAACATTCACTGGTGTTTATTTCCTGTACACCACAACCTTCCCCTTACTTACCCTCAATTTTGCACACGGCACAATATTTTCTTCTTGCTCTTCAAAAGGCTTTCTGTTTTCAGCTTAATCACCCAGATCAGGCTAGCCTAAATGATAAAAAATACAAAAGTAAACTGTGCTGCAATGCTGTACATTCTTCTTAATTATAATTACGATCATTATTATTTTATCTTGTATAATAATTAAACTGCTATCTGGACTGAATGTAGATACAAGACTCTTGTCACTTACAAGTTTTAATATTTGACGGATTTGTATATTTACAATATGTACAATCGAGAATCAGAATGAAGCAGTTGTATTAGTTATTAAATGCAAAACAGTCTCATACTCAATATATCTAGAGGCCGACACTTAGGAGGCAACGCGTCAGTATAGGAAGGGAATGAAGATCTTACCTCACACTCGATCTTACTAGTTACTGACAGAGCTTCTACCATGTGGAACCAATGCTGTCTTCACTTCCCCTTCCATGCAAATCGACCGCCGGCCCCCCGAGACCAACCCAAACCGCAGAAAGTATGGTCCATGCACCTGCAAAATGCACAAACAAGAATGAAAATAGAAGCAAACATGAAGATAACTAAAATGTCATTTTGTAACTACCAAAGTCATGTCTTGAGAATGTGATACTGTCCAACTCTGCTACATCACTATTTTCATAGTCAACCAAAAATCAAAAACATTTTACACACGAAAGGAAACGAGCAACATAACGCTTGTCACAACACAAACTTTATATACTCACAAGTCTGTTGCTAAGGTAATATCCTTGTTCTTTGAAAGCCACACTAAAACGATGAAGCACACCATAAAATAACTACAGCCCGCGATAACTCTATTACACTATAACGAGCTGAACATGCACACCACCTCCGATGTTGCGCATTAGCCGTTCTAAGCGCACTATAATACACTGCCACTTCACAGATCCGAGAGATGACATACCCACCAGTGAAGCAAATGACTTCCAAAGCAACGTAGCGCCCCGAGTAAGCCACTCCAGTAACCAACCGCGAAAGGGAGGACGGCGCTCCCGACGACCATTATTTAATCTTATGAATCAAATGGTCCAGAGTTAATGTAAAACTGTCTTAAGCCTTCGGATTCCTTCTGTGTTCAAGTGAAGACCTCGATCATTAACAGCATATAATGCACGCAGAGGAATTCGGCCTTTGTGAAATGGCTTAAATGAGCGTAAATACTGGACTTTTCTCTCTTTACATTGTGCTTTCAGTTTGTTATCCACTTAAATAATCTCCCCCTCCCATCCCCACCCCTACAGCACCATTATTCACTGGTTTGGGCAAAAGTGCAGTTGCAGTCATAACAATATCAGTGCTGTTTTTTTCTTCCTAATCTCCGAAATAAGATTATTGAAGGAGCTCAACATAACTCCAGCGACCATTTAATTTATATCATTGGTGCCAACGTGAAGAACAGAAATTGGTTTGTCAAAAACTATGCTCAGAGAAACTATGTATCCTGTCTCAGTCTTGCAGGCTAACTGGTAAATATGAATACCGGGTAAGGCTAACACTGTTGTATGCCAAATGTCTGTAACATGCTTTTGAACTGAATCAGAAACTTGACTGGCGTTCTTTCTGAAACAGATAACATTACAATACCCTTAACCTGTGTTGACCATCTAAACTGGAGATAATTTTGAAAGCCATTTTTCACTAACAGATAATTTCTCCTGGAAATCAAATGATAGATAATGTTTGTACAATCCGAACGCAAGTCACCATGGTACTGAATGAGACTAGTTGATACACCCGACTTAAAAGCGATCGAACGTGCACCCACTGCATCTCAGGCTGTGGGATGAATATAAAGTAGGATTATTTAAGGGTATAATAATGTTATCTGTTTCAGAAAGAACGCCAATCAAGGTTTCTGACTCAGTTCCAAAGCATGTTCCAGACATTTGGCATACAGAATACCAGGTATTCATATTAACCAGTCAGCCTTGTCATTACTGATTTTGACCAAGAAAGCAAAATGAATGTCAGATGCGGTCAAAGGAGAAATCATACTCTTGTATACCTTTACTGGGCACAACTCAGAGCTTGGGATAGACACTAAACGCAATTGCAAATGTTGAAAAACAATTTCAAAATGTCTTCCTTGATGTGAGTTTCATCCTTTTAATTACTACGCCGGTGTGAGCACAAAGGAAAAGCCGTACAACGGCGCGGATTTTTTCAACAATCAATGAAAAGTATAACAATAAAACTCGTACGAGTATGATAGGTCAAAGGGAATTTACTTTTGAAACTGATTATGATTTTATACCAAGAGTTACTTTTCTTGCTTTATCTCGACTCTGTCACATAAAATAAATATTAAATATATTTAAGTACAAAACTTAATGAGAAACGGTAGACTTTGTTTTCACCTTTTCATTGATTAACCCATTTCAGTCTGGAGATCCCAAAACCTTGGGTAACTTGCAAACAGTGCAGACCCAGACCAGAATGCGACGTCTGATCAGGGTCTCCACAGTTTGTAAGTAAGTAAGTAAGTAAGTAAGTAAGTAAGTAAGTAAAAACTACTTTATTTTGAGAGGTTAACCCAATTGGCTAAAAGCCAATCCTTAAAGCAAATATATAAATTTAACAATCGTCAAAAACAATAGCACTCTACAGTATAACTTGAAAGTGCAAATGTGAGCTGATTATCAAACATTTTAAATGTACAATTAACCTTTACCACTCTGGTCTGATTCAGCAGACGGCACATTGGTGACATTTTTCTTATTTTTTCCTAAAAAAATAGGATTTGATCTTAATGCAAATTGTCTCCAATGGAGACAATTTGCATGAAAATTCAAATCCTGTTTTCTGGAAAAAATAAGAACAAGTAATATCTTTAAAAAAAAGATATACGACGAAGTGAAAGAAGACATATTTCATATGAATAATGTGAGAAATTAAAAAAAAAAAAAAAAAAAACGAGAAAACCTTAAGTTGTTAGGTTTTTCATGGTTGCTGGAGATATTTTGTTTGTTTTGTTTTCAGTCAGTTACCCTCAATAATGCTTTGCCTTAAGTGAGCTAGACCAGGGAGCCAGTGGTTCTTTAAATGCTCATCTGACATACCAAATTTGGCCTTAGTATGAAATAGGCCAAGGCAACTGAAAGTCATCATTTATATAAAGTATGTAGAACTTAGATAAGTAAAGGTTAAGTTTAATGCAGGGTCATCATTTATATAAACTTTGTAGAGCTTGTGTCCCCAATTCTGCGGTTTATATAAGAATCAAGTCGCACTGGAAAAGAAAATCTTTGAAAATTGTCAAAAGTGATAAAAAGTATAACCACCCAAACAAATCAAAATGGGCTGAAGGATTCATGAATGAACTGTTCCGATGAATGGAAATGGTAGTAAACGTATTATAAAGAACTACTTTTTCCCTACGGAAGAATTTTCGCACCGTAAAATCAAATTTTTAAAAACATCGACGCAGATAGTTGTTGACATTTAACTATTATTCTTTCAGCACCAACGTGAAAATCATATTTAAAACTAATGAAAAAGTGCAAAAAATAAACATTTCATGCACCTAAATCTCTTGAACAGACCAATTATCATTTAATGACATGTGCTTTCTTCCATACAGAGATCATGCCAGCTTTTAGCCAACGATGAATTTATAACGACTTCGTCGAAAAGAATTCAAAGTATTATTCTGCTGAAAATTTGACCCAGAGTTTTAAGCGTTAAGTGAATAAAAATGGTAAGATCATTTGTAGAACAAATACATGCAGTCGTCTACAGCTGATATATACTGAAAGGAAAAAGAAACGCAGGGTAAATTTTATTCCTAAATTTCATTCAAGTTTGAAAAAGTTTGTTAAATATTTTACTATGATTACAAAACGGTACATGTATGGAACAAAAGTTCCAAATTTCATTGGTTTGTGATCAACAAGTCTCGAGTTATTGAAGTTCATTGGTAGCTACCCCTACAAATCTTGAAATCAAAATCAAACTGAAAATCAATATCGGGTGTGCCCCCCTCTTGCTGCCGTTGCTGCCCTAATTTTCCTTTGGATAGAGTTAACCAAAGCATTGACAGTTCGCATCGGGATGTTATTCCATTCATCGATCAACGCATTCCTTAGTTGTGCGAGAGTTGCGGGGGGATTTCGGCGCTTCCTAACCCTTCTGTCCAGCTCATCCCACATGTGCTCTATTGGGGTCAAATCTGGACTGTACGGTGGCCATGCTAGTGGTGCGATGTTATTGTTTGCCAGGAAATCCTGACAAACTCGGGCAACATGTGGTCGGGCATTGTCCTGCTGCAGAATCAGATTACGTTGTTGCACAAGCGGGACTGCAACAGGACGCAAGATCTCATCCTTATACCTTACTGCGGTCATTTTTGCCCGCAACAATAATCAACTGTGATTTTATCCCGTGAGCAATTTCTCCCCAGACCATAACGGAGCCACCCCCAAACCGATCCCGTTCGACAACACAGGCGTCGGCAAAGCGTTCTCCGCGACGTCGGTACACACGACGTCGACCATCTGCGCGATAGAGAGTGAACCTAGACTCGTCCGTAAAAAGAACTCGTCTCCACTGCCTCATCGGAAATAACCTGGGCGCATGCGCCGTCAACCACGCCATACGACGCAACCTACGTGCCTGGGTCAGAGGCAGACCAACGTATGGACGACGAGCTCGAAGACCAATCTCACGCAATCGACTTCCAACAGTCTTCGGAGAAATTTGTCGATTATGCGTACCTACTGTATTAAGGGCAGTTTCGGTAGCAGTGAGATGACGATTCCGCAAATGTGCCAGACGGATTGTCCTGTCTTGACGTCGCGACGTCACGCGTGGACACCCAGACCGCGGTCGGTCTGCTAAATGCCCTGTCTCCCTTAAACGTCTAACAAGACGTTCAATTGTTGAGACGTTAACCCCAAAATGATTGGCAACTTGCTGTTGCCTCTGACCCTGCATTAGCAACGCAATTGCCCTACCCCTCTGAACATCAGTCAATCGTACCATGATTGAAAAAAAGTTCAAAGTAGCGTAAAAATGAAAAGAAAAATCGGTAAAAGAATCGAAGAGCGTTGTGTATCGTTGAAGTGTACCAAATGGTGTGAGGAAATCTTGTGCTGAAGGTTTAAACATGCTTGTTTTGCACGAAATTTTGGCTTTCCGTATTGTCCGTGCAATGCACTGTGTAGTGCACGGTTGAATGATTTCACACACTGGGTAGACAGCACATCGACCAAAGACTCGTATACCCGCGGTTCACATTCACAGGACAATCTGTAAAAGTGTATGGCTATAATAAACACCGTAAAAAATGGTTAAAATAAGAAGGAAAAAACTCTACCCTGCGTTTCTTTTTCCTTTCAGTATATATATATATATATATATATATATATATATATATATATATATATATATATATATATATATATATATATATATATATAGAGAGAGAGAGAGAGAGAGAGAGAGGTGCATAGTAATAAAAGAGCGGCGTATAACATAATTTGTTTGCAAATAGTTTGGTCTTTTTTTTTTATCTAAGAATATCTAAATCATATAACCTGATAAAATCATAGAATTAAAATTGGACTTTTTCAAATATATAGTGTAGGGGAGTTTATTCAGTCTGAAATGGGTCGACAACTAAGACTTAGAACTGATTCTGAATTGGTTACGGCGACATGTCAAATGACATTCAGTCACCAAGGGTATGCAACAGGGAGATTTATCTCTAAACCTAACAATGTCATAAATCAAGTTGATTCATTAACCTCTGATGCTTCAGCTGACGACAATAAAGAAGCTGGGTGGGGAAGCGGGACGTAGGGAAGTGTACAACAAAGCGGTGCTAACATATAAGGCGTTGAATAATATGACACCAGAATACATTTTAAGCATGTTAAAGCCCGCCTCACAAACCCATTGTTTAAACTTGCGATCTAGTGTAAATGGGACCCTATATGTACCAAAATCACATACAACGCACTAGAATGGAGCGTTTTCATACTCAGCTCCCAAGCTGCGGAACTCAGCCAGTCAAGAAACTGTGATACATTAAATGCTTTTAAGAAATGCCTTAAAACAGCGGTTTAGATGGAATATAGTTTATTCCGAAACATTTTACTCCTAATGGTATTTTATCACTGTTCATTAATCAGACATAGCAAGATGCTGCTCCTACTTGACATCCACACACCCCAGGCACACTTAAGGCATGCTTTGTATCGACTGTACCACCGTGGCGAGTCCCGGTGCGAAGGACATGCTATTTAGACATTCGTTTCCGCCACATGCTCTTTCGCCCTTTGGGTTTCGGTGTGGTGCCTGTATAGATGGCACAGCCAGGGCCGAGTTGGCTTACATCATGTTGATGAGAGGCTCTACGTGACACTCCGGTACACGTCTAGATCCTTTTGTGCTTGTGGTGCGTGTCCTTCTTTTCTTTATGGCTACATGACTACATCTTGTGATATGTTTTGTTTTTAAAATAAATAAACAAACAAACAAACAAAATAAATAAAAAAATAAAACAAGTAAAAAAAAAATCATTTAGTAGCTAATCTGCCTATGACAAATGTTTTATGTGCCCTGCATGATGCAAAGTCTTATGGATATCTTTTATGAAGTTAAATTTCAGTTTTGTGCTGTGGCATTTAAATGTATATATATATATATATATATATTTGTATGTATTTTATTGCCCCCCCCCCCCCCCCCCGCACCCCACCCCGCCTTTTCGAAGAAAAGCGAGGGTACATAGTATTCGGTTTTGCGTGGTGCGTGGTTCGTGGTGCGCGGTTCCGAGTTTATAGTAGGTACCTTGTGAGCGCAACTCCTCCTACAGTTTTAACCAATCCTCCTGAAATTTTACAGGTGTCTTCATCATGGTCTGAAGATGTGCATATGCTTTTTACAGAATCCTTAAATTATTTTTTTTTTTCACTTTTTTTTCACATTTTTAACTTCTTTTTTGCGTCGTGGTGCGTGGTTCCGAGTTTATAGTAGGTGCCTTGTGAACGCAACTCCTCCTACAGGTTTTAACCAATCCTTCTAAAATTTTACACGTGTCTTCATCATGGTCTGAAGATGTGCATGTGCTTTTTACAGGATCCTTAAATTATTATTATTTTTTTTTTTTTTTTTTTACTTTTTTTCACATTTTTAACTTAGACTTTTTTGCTTGGTTCCGAGTTTGTAGTGGGGATCTTGTGAGCGCAACTCCTCCTACAGTTTAATGCCGATCCTTCTGGAACTTCACATTTATCTTAATCATGGTCTGAAGATATGCATGTGCTTTTTACAGAATCTTGAAGTATTTTTTTTTTTTTTTTTTTTTTTTTTTTTTTCAAAATTTTCACATATTTAACTTAGACTTTTTTCATGCTTCAATACTATGAAAGTGTATAGTAGTAGGTACCTTGTGAGCGTAACTCCTCCAAAAGTTTTGGACCGATCCTTTTGAAACTTTACAGGTGTTTTTATCATGGTCTGAAGATATGCGTGTGCTTTTTACAGAATCCTTAAAAAAAATTTTTTTTTTTTTTACTTTTTTTTTTCACATTTTTAAGTTAGATTTTTTTTTTTGCATCGTGGTGCGTGGTTCCGAGTTTATAGTAGGTACCTTGTGGGCGCAACTCCTCCTACAGTTTTTAACCAATCCTTCTGAAATTTTACAGGTGTCTTCATCATGGTCCGAAGATGTGCATGTGCTTTTTACAGAATCCTTAATTTTTTTCCCACTTTTTTCACATTTTTAACTTAGACTTTTTTGCATGGTTCTGAGTTTGTTGTGGGGACCTTGTGAGCACAAATCCTCCTACAGTTTTACATCGATCCCTCTGAAATTTCACAGGTATCTTAATCATGGTCTGAAGATATGCATGTGGTTTTTACAGAATCTTGACATAATGTTTTTCAAATTTTTCACATTTTTAACTTAGACTTTTTTTCATGCTTCAATACTATGAAAGTGTATATGTAGTAGGTACCTTGTGAGTGCAACACCTCTTACAGTTTTATACCATTCCCACTGAAACTATACAGATGTTTTAACCATAGTCTGAAGATATGCATATGCTTTTTACAGAATCTTGAAGTTACTTTTTTTTACTTTTTTCACTTTTTTAACTTTTAACATAGATTTTTTCATGCTTAAATACTATGAAAGTGCATATAGTAGTAGGTACCTTGTGAGCACAACTCCTCCCACAGCTTTAAGAAAATGCGCCTGAAACTTTACAGGCATTTTGCTTGTGGTCTGAGGATATACGTGTGCTCTTGTAATCTTGAAATTATGTTGTTGTTGTTTTTTTTGTTGTTTTTTTTTCCATATTTTTAGCTTCAATTTTTTTTCCTGCTTCAATACTTAGGTAAGTGATACAGGATCAATGGCCCTGTGGTTAACTTACTCATTTTTAACAGCTAAAATAAAAATAAGGCGGGGGACATAAATTCCCTATGGAATTTGCTTGTATTAGTAAGTTATAGAGGACCACTAGACTAGCTTTTGAGGCTAATTGTGTATCCTTTTTAAATATTGTATAATTAAAAAAATAAATAAAACACCCAAATCTCTAAGTATAGTTGGGAAGAAGATAGACTTGTAGATATCCGTTCTGGCTAAGGACACATGAAAAAACATACGGGTGCTGGTTCCTACCCAATCTGTGTTGACTTATTATATCAGACCTTTGTAAGGTGTGTCTTGTCTTTTAACCTCAACAGAACACACCGAGATAACCCAAGGTTCTCTAAGTATAGCGGTAAAGAAGCTGGACTTGTAGATATCCGTTCAATTTATAAGGACTCGTGGAAAACAAACGGGTGCTGGTTCATATCCAATCTGTGTTGACTTTGTAAAATATTTATTTCACCTCAGCAGGACACATTGAGAGAATTCATCAGAGTAAACCCAACGTTTTGTTTGCCTGCATCCAAATGTTACAGACTATACTATTCCAGTCACTTGTGATAATGACTTCAAGATACGTAATACAACTGACATTTTCCATCACTCTACTTCAAGCATGTGTGTTTTGTTTATTACATTACATCACGAAAACACGCCTATATAATTTTGACCCCCTTAAACCCCACTTTTATATAGTAAAATTGGGATTTACAGGGGTATACATTATTTTTCCTATTTCTGCTCAAAAACATAGATTGCGGGTACTCGTTAGAACCGCCTCGCCGAGGCGGTTCTAACGAGTACCCACAATCCATGTTTTGAGCAGAAATATAAAAAAATATCAGAGTTTTTTATCTGAAAATTTTCAGTTTTTGGAGATAAAATTTTCTATATATTTGAATAGGCGTGTTTTCGTAATGATACTGCACTTTATGGGCTTGCACTTCATTCCGCACATACTTAACGGAGTGGCTATCCTATCAATACTGTCTCGAGACAATGTCGAGATCAAAGTAAACTCATCCACCAAGAGATATATTTTATGCCCTAATGATATATTTAATGTTAATTACCACCTAACAAGACTATTCACGGATTCCTAAGAAAACAATATTATCAATAGCGTAGACAGAGTTGGGAGTCTTTATGCGAACCGAATTTTTATGTATTTCTGTATTAAGAGTAGCATCAGGACCCAGGGTGGTTGGCTAGATGTAAAAGTGCTTTAAACCCCCGGTGAATTACTCTACTGACCGTTCTAAGGCGATGGTCCCGGTGTTAGTTTTACTCTTTGTTGCTTTGTGGTTTATTCTACGAGGCGAGTTGTTTTATGTCTTACCTTGTGTTATTTTATTTTAGTGCTTTTCAGACCTTTTAGCATTTTTATCTCAATATTTAGATGTCAGTTATATGCCACCAGACCTGTTAGCATTGCGATTACCTCGCTTGGGGAAGAGACTTAATATCTCAATACATGTATTTAGATGTCAGTTATATGCCAACATACCGTCCGGAAGTGTCATTCACAACGTCAGCATCATGAAACATATGTCGACATTATAATTATTATCTCGACTTCCGGTCATGTTATGTGGTAGGATTTGTTGAGAAGATATGGTGGCATATAACTGACATCTAAATATTAAGATACTAAGTCGACTTTTTCTGCTTTTATGTCGACTTAAAATGTATCACCTGATGCTATATCGACTTCCGTTGATAATGGTTATCGCGACTGCATGTCGTAATACTATGCTGGCATATAACTGTCATCTAAATATTGAGATACTAAGTCGACTTTTTCTGCTTTTATGTCGACTTAAAATGTATGACCAGATGCTATATCGACTTCCATTGATAATGGTTACCGCGACAGCAGATCGTAATACCTCAGTATTGCAGCACGTTTTTGTAATTGAAAATTTTAGGTGCAATAGGAGACGAATAAGTAAGCTGGCATGGTTGAAGTCACTTTCTTATGATTCAGGATATTGCGAATGTTAACGGCGTGAAGACCCTTGTTTCTGAAGTCAAGTTTCAGAAAATCACGAGTGGGAGTCTCTTCTGGAGAAAATGTTGAAAAATCGTTTTCTCAGTATGTATGAAAGACAAAAGCCTGAAACTTACAATGTATGATTAAAGAAGTAAAACTGATTAGATACCGTCAAAATTTTGGGGGTTATCTGCCCTTGTCCCTGGGCTATATACATGTATAAAATCGTACTATCTTTAAACGTCTTTTTCTGAAACCTCGAACAATTTTCATTATATTCCACTTGGGGCCTTCTGTGGAAGGGATGATGACAATTTGGTCAAATGTTTCCGCGCCATCGAACAAGATGGCTGGCATGCCCATATGTGGTAAAACACTTCTTCTCCAGAACTAAGAAAGCTTTAAGCCTGACTCTCGGTGTACAGCATTGAGGACTCAAAGTCTACTAAATTTGTTCAAATGACGATACTAGGATGGCCGTTGAACTTTTTAAGGTATGGCAAAATTTGTGTCCTAGTTGCTGTGGCAATACTTGAAGAAGTTGCATGACATTTGCAGATATGCAATAGCTTATCAGATGAGCGAGTCTCGGCCCATGGACCTCTTTTTGGGAAAGAGTTGTCAACTCTGCATGCCATCTGTTCATTTTGTGGCTGCTTAATTGTATTTGTATTTCCCTTTGCTGTTTGGGACGGTGTGGATCGGATTGTATCAGTTTCTGAGTTCACTTATTTACTTTAAAGCAAAGATTGAAGTCTCAAGCCGAGGAATTGTGATACCCAGGGTCAGCCATGAGTGACAAATGTTTACATTTTTTCTACACTACTTGAGCTCTGACAGTCGTCAGAACATTGCAAATCATAATAAACAATTAAAGATTTTATTTCACTGACATCTGGCAGTCTGTAGAGTATGGCTATTCATGACTGTCAAATGAAAATAAAAATCTACTTGACTTCTTGACAACTGGCAGTCTTTAAGACATGGTCATTTATGACTGAAAAAATAAAGAAATTTAATTACACTGATTGACATCTGGCAGTCCTTAAGACATGGCCATTCATGACTGAGAAATGAAGAAATTTATTTACACTGATTGGTATCTGGCAGTCTTTAATTAAGTCATGGCCATTCATAACAGACAAATTAAGACAGTTTATTACCCTGATTGACATCTGGCAGTCTTCAGAGCAAAGAATGGACCCTCAAGCCTATAATCATGGACAGCCGTGGCTGACAAATGTTGATAAATCTTACTACAGTGCTTGACTGGCAGTTTTTAAGGCAAAGATTGGACTCTCTAGCCGCAGGATGTTGATAGTTATGTTCAGCCATGACTGACAAATATAACAAAGTTTACTACCCTATGTGATCTCTGGCAGTTTTTAGAGCAAAGATTTGACTCTCTAGCCGAATGATTGTGATAGTCATGGCCAGCCATAACTGACAAATGGTGACAAATTTTACTAAACTACTTGACCTCTGGCAGTTTTTTTTTCGAGCAAAGACTGTACTATCTAGAGGGATTGCTTTATGGTTAGCCATGACGGACAAATATTAACAGATTTTGCTGTACTTCTTGACCTCTAGCAGTTTTTAGAACATAGCATGGATTGCGATAGTCATGGCCAGTCGTGATTGACAAATGTTAATAAATATTACTATTTGACGTCTGGCAATTTTTATAGCAGATTGGACTCACAGCCGAGTGATTGTGATAGTCATGATCAGATGTGATTGACAAATGTTAACAAACCTTACTACACTGCTTGACCTGACAAATTTTAGAACATAGATTGTGGACTCACCAGCTTCGGATTTTTGATAATCATGGTTAGCTGTGACTAACAAATGTTAAGTAATTTTACAAGACTATTTAACCTCGGACAGTTTTAAAGCAAAGATCTCTAGCCGATGGATTGTGATAATCATGGCCAGTCATGACTAACAGATGTTAACAAATTCTACTACACTGCTTGACCTCTGGTAGTCTTAAGAGCAAAGATTGGAATCTCCAGTCGAGGGATTGTGACAGTCGTGGTAAGCTATGACTAAAACATGTTAACAAATTTTACTACATTTCTTGACCTCTGACAGTGTTAGTAGCAAAGGGTGGACTCTCTAGCCGGGGGATTGTGATAGTCAGCTGTAAGTGACAAACAGACAAACATTATCTAATTTTTCTACATTACGACCTCTGGCAGTCTCTAGAGGAAAGGTTGAGCTGATGGATCGTGATAGTCACGACCAGCTAGACAAATGTTAACTAATTTTACCACACGTTTTGGCCTCTTGCGATTTATAGTGCATAGGTCGGACCCTCGAGCCGATGGATTTGGATTGTGACTGACGAATATTAACTTATTGTACAATACCACGACCTGTGGCAGTTTTTAGAGCAAAGGTTGGATTTTTCAGCCGACGGCTGGTGATAGTCACGGTCATCTATGACTGACAGATGTTAACAAATTGTACTACACTACTTGACCTCTAGCAGTTTTTAGAACAAAGCTTGGCCTCTCCAGCCTGGGG
Source organism: Anodontia alba (assembly GCA_964016985.1). Classification (NCBI taxonomy): domain Eukaryota; kingdom Metazoa; phylum Mollusca; class Bivalvia; order Lucinida; family Lucinidae; genus Anodontia; species Anodontia alba. The sequence goes on from OZ024822.1 coordinate 1,234,411, forward strand.
ATTGTGATGGTCATGGTCCGCTATGACTGAAAAATGTTAACTTATTTTACTACACTTCTTGCTTTCTGGCAGTGTTTACTGCAAAGGTCGGACCCTCCAACCGATGGATTTGGATTGTGACTGATGAATGTTAACTTATTGTACTATACCACTTGATCTGTGGCAGTTTTAGAGCAAATGTTTTGATTTTCTAGCGGATGGCTCGTGATAGTCACGGTCATCTATGACTGACGTGTTAACAAATTTTACTACCCTACATGGCCTCTGGCATTTTTTAGAACATGGATTGGACTCTCCTGCCTGGGGATTGTGATAGTCATGGTCAGCTATGACTGACAAATGTTATCAAGTGTTACTAAATTACTTGACCTCTGACAGTTTTTAGAGCAAAGATTGGACCCTCCAGCTGAGACATTGTGATAGTCATGGTCAGCTTTGACTGACAAATTTTAACACATGTTACTATACTACGTGACCACTGGCAGTTTTTAGAGCAAAGGTCGGACCCTCCAGTCAATGGATTGTGATAGTCATGGTTATATGCAGCTATGACTAACAAATTTTACTACACTGCTTGACATCTGGCGGTCTTTAGAGAAAGACTGACTTTCTAGCTGTGAGTGGCAAATGTATTAACAAATCTGTCTACACAACTTGACATCTGGGAGTTTTTAGAGCAAAGATTGGACTCTCAAGCGTAGAAATTGTGACAGCCACAAATGGCAAATGTTTACAATTTTTATAACACTACTTGAGCTTTGACAGTAGTCAGAGCAAGGCCAGTTATGATGACAATAAGGTTTTATTACATTAACATGACAGTCTTTAAGGTATTGTTATTCATGACTGACAAATGAAGACGTCCTAATACACTACTTGATCTCAGGCAGTCTTTAAGTTATAGTTATTCATGACTGACAACTAAAGAAATTCTACTACACTACTTGACCTCTCGTAGTGTTTAAAGCATGGCCATTCATGGCAGACAAATAAAGAAATTCTACTGCATTACTTGACCTCTTGCAGTCTTTAAGGAATGGTTATTCATGACTGACAAATAAAGAAATTTTACTAGACTTCTTGACCTCTGGTAGTCTTTAACGCATGGTCATTCATGACTGACAAATAAAGAAATTTTACTAAACTACTTGATCTTTTGACAGTCTTTAACACAGGTCATTCATGACTGACAAAAAAAAAAAAAAAAAAAAAAAAAAAAGAATCTTTGCTAAACTTTTTGAACTTTTGAAAAAAAAAAAAAAAAAAAGAATCTTTGCTAAACTTTTTGAACTTTTGAAGTGTTAAACGCATGGTCATTCATGACTGACAAATAAAGAAATTTTACTAAACTACTTGACCTTTTGGCAGTCTTTAACGCATGGTCATTCATGACTGACAAATAAAGAAATTTTACTAAACTACTTAACCTCTGGTAGTCTTTAACGCATGGTCATTCATGACTGACAAATAAAGAAATTTTACTAAACTACTTGACCTTTTGGAAGTCTTTAATGCATGACCATTCATGACTGACAAATAAAGGAATTTTACTAAACTACTTGACCTTTTGGCAGTCTTTAATGCATGATCATTCATGGCTGACAAATAAAGAAATTCTGCTACACTACTTAGCCCCTGGCAGTCTTTGAGGCACAGTCATTCATGACTGACAAATAAAGAAATTCTTCTAGACTACTTGACCTTTTGGCACTCTTTAAGACATGGTCATCCATGACTGACAATTAAGAAATTCCATTACACTACTTGACCTCTGGCAGATTTACAGCAAAATAAACGTCAAAAAGATTGCCTTTGGAAACAAAGAACACACTACAGATAAGAAAATGGGAGTCTCGGTTTTATTGAGATTCTTCATAAGCAGCAAAATTTGATCTCTCCAGCCAAGGGATTGCGATCACCATGGATGACCAACCATGACTATAAAATGAACAAATCACTATACAAAGTTAATACTTTATAAACCTCGCACAAGGCAAATAATCTTGTGATTTGCTCATCACAGAGATCTCTGCCAAAAAAAAAAAATAAATAAATAAAAAATAAAGTAAATAAATAAATAAATAAATAAATAAATAAATAAAACAAACAAAACAATATGAATTATTCAATTTTATTATCGTCACTGATTTCAATTAATTGAAAATAAAAAAACAAACATAGTACATGTAAAGCTAATTAAAATATACCAAACAAACATATAAAATATTCACTTATATTCTAAAAAACAATATTCACTAAATATTCTGAAAAAGATAAAGATGGACTTTCAGCTAAATGAATCTAGTCAGTCTGCTTTGATAAAGATGATATGAGCCTTAATCCTTGTCCTGCTGAATAAATTACTTGATCCAGGTTGTTGATATAAATTCACATACTTAATGACAAACAGTGCAGATCCAGATCAGTTGGCTTCTGAAGAAGCCAGCTGATCTGGAACTATACTATTTGCAAAGACAGGACATATCAGGGTTCAGCAGGACCAGGGTTAACATGAGAAAAACGTACTTTCTTCATGTGTTCCCAATGAGCCTATGCATCTGCACAGTCTGATCAGTCTTTGTTGTCTGCATGATAAAGATGGACTTTCAGCTAAATGAATCTAGTCAATCTGCTTTGATAAAGATGATATGAGCCTTAATCCTTGTCCTGCTGAATAAATTACTTGATCCAGGTTGTTGATATAAATTCACATACTTAATGACAAACAGTGCAGATCCAGATCAGTTGGCTTCTGAAGAAGCCAGCTGATCTGGAACTATACTATTTGCAAAGACATATCAGGGTTCAGCAGGACCAGGGTTAACATGAGAAAAACGTACTTTCTTCATGTGTTCCCAATGAGCCTATGCATCTGCACAGTCTGATCAGTCTTTGTTGTCTGCATGAAGGAACTGCACCCTTGGCTATCCAAAATGAACCCCATGAAGATTCGGATCAGACTGCGCAAATAAGCAGGCTGATCTGAATCTTTGCTGGGCGCATTATCACGCTAGAAAACCACTGCACTCGAAATTCGCGGTAGTCGCGGGCTGGTTGCAGTCGACGAGGGCAGAAAGAATACATTTTTTGTTTACCGGAATCGTATAAACGAGTATTTTTTTCACAAGTAGTTATTTTCACGATGGTGTTTTCATTTGGAATTATCAGTCAAATAATATTGTGCATTTTGGCTCATTTGGAGCCTTCAAAATCTAAAACCAGCTGAGTACCAGCCAATTTCAGGCGAACCGGTGGAATTTTATGTGTCCGAAATGTGTTAAAACACAAAATTTTGCTGTATTGAAAAAAAAAAAAGGTAAGAGAAAAGTCCAGGGAGTGCCACAATCACAAACCGCAGCCCTTCCCAGATCCCAAGAGGAAGAGGAAACCGACAAATCCAAACAAGCACAAATCGAAAAAACGTACGAAAAGCAATAAGATTAGCTCTCTCTTCCCCAAGCGAGGTAATCGCAATACTAAGAGGTCTGACAAACACAAGAACAAAATGACATATGGAAAGACATACAACAAATCGCCTCGTAGAATAAACCACAAAGCAACAAAGAGTAAGACTAAAACCGGGACCACCGCCTTAGAACGGTCAGTAGAGTAAACCACCGGGTACTAAAAGGACTGAAAAACACAAGACTAAAATAATAGTCAATAATTAATATTTTATTGTATCAAACATTGCAGAATACGAATAAGAGAAAAAAATAGAAAGTTTGACATATTTCTGTTTATTGCTAGCCAAGTTATACGCAATTTTGTCGCTGTACGCCAAATTTCAGTAGTCGCGGGCACTGTATCAGTAGTAGGGTGTCTAAATATGTAATCTGTACCCAGCCGTCAAGTAATGACTGGGCGCAGTCGATGTGAGCACAAACGGATATATAAGACTCATTGAAACTCTAGAAGGATATAGATAGATTAGGATGTTCGGCTAGAAAGTGGGATGTGAAATTTTAGCCAGTTAAATGCAATATAATACAGATAACTAGGAAAAGAACAAATAAAATTGAGGCTTCTTACATTTTAGAGGTTAAGGTCCTCGAAAATATGTATTCCATTAAATACCTAGGAGTAACATGACTTGAGATGAATACACATATTCGCAACATGTGTACTAATGCGAATAGAACCCTAGGTTTCCTAAGACGAAATCTTTATCAATGTCCTCAGATCTAAAGGAGGCAGCATATAAAGGACTTGTTCGCCCGTTTTTTTTTTTTTGTTTTTTTTTTTTTCTTTTTTTTTTTTTAATACAGCAGTTGTGTTTGGGATCCCCAAGGTTGGACTCTTCAAGAAGAAATCGAAAAGTTCAGAATACGGCTGCTAGGTTTGTAACAAGCAATTACTGTTTTGAAACTGGGAGTATGACTGGAATACTGGAACAACTAAAATGAGTACAGGAGGAGAGAGAGTATACTTTTTTTTTTTTTTGAACAAAGGTTTAAAGGGTGCTGCCAGCATTTCAACAGACGACCTTATTATCCAAATTAGGCGCAGTAGAAATCATCATTGACTTTTTATACCCCCGCTGCAAGAACTGACATTTACAAGGGCTAATTCTTCCCTAAAACAAATACAAAATTGGAAGGCCCTTCCAGATTCGATTATTCCTCCGCTAAAGGTCCGCTAAAGGTCCAGGATCCAGAGGATGGTACGGCTAGGTTTACCTCTTTGGTTAGAGCTAGGGACTAATTTTCCATATCACAGGTCCTGGTGAATGAATGTCATAGACGTGTCACTAGTTAAAATTCTCATTCTGAACGGGTTTTCTTTTAGCATTACGTCCATTAAGAAAGCACATTCTGTCACAATTTCAAAATCTTTATGACGCTCGTGTTACAAATACTGAACGAAGCACAATCTGAAAAAAAATAAAGTGCAATCCAAATATAGTAGACGAGTTTCAGATCATTTGTGTGTGTGTGTGCGGGGTGGGGGTGGGGGTGGGGGGAAGGGTAAGGGGTGTACGGCCCTTTCAAGAATATTTCACATATCGAGCCGATCTTTCTCAAAGGTGGGCGAAAACCGGAGAGCCCGGGGAAAAACCACCTGACCATCCGTAAGCAGAACTTGGCTTTCCGACATGTGACCCGAGCGGCGCTCGAACCACAGCGGTGAGAAGCCTAATGGATTAAGAGTCTACTCTCCTATCCACTAGGCTACGGGGGCCCTGATAATTTGCAAAACGCATTTAATACCGTCTCCATTCCCTCCTGCTGAAACACATAAAGAGGCCAATGAAAAGTTCAGAACAACATAATTTGCCTGAAATTATATGGACATTAACGTTTGTCGACGCGCGCACGCGCGCGCGCACACACACATACACAGAGGACTGTATAATTTTCGACAATTAGACTGTACTGGGTAAGATTATTCATCATCCCATGCCATTTCTTATCTGAGCCTTTGCTCGAATGGCGAAAACGTTTCACAACAACAAAGTCCATAGAACATGTTTTTGAAAAAAAAACAAAAAAAAAAAAAACAAAAAAAAAACACTAAAGAGTTTTTAAAACACCCAGTCCCAAAATTATGCTTCCTCATAAAAAATTATGAAGCACACAATGGCCGAAATACCAGGAGGATAAAACTGTTTTGTTAAAATCAAAATGTTATATAAATGTTCATGTACCTTCATAGTTCAACAAAATCGTTTCCATATCAGACAAATGGTATTAACAAAAGTAAATAATTCATGATTTACTACATAATGGAAGTTAAAACTTGGAGAATAGCATGTTAAAATAAACTAGCTTCCGTATCAGTCAGATTATATCAATTAAAGTTTCAAATCACTCAAAGCATTCTGTCTCGATTTTGGTTTGAAAGCAAATGCAGTACAGAAACACGCGACTTATGGGTACATTTCTCTTTTGTCCAAACTCGACAAATGCTCACAGTGACGTCCCGATCACTGGGCCAATGCACGCGACACGTATTACTGTGCGTACAGTATGAAAACCTCGAATAACTTCCAAAATGTACTACCTGCAAGTTTCGAACTTTCGCACATTATAAATACCGATTTTTCCAGTTTTTTTTTTTTAAAGTAGAAATAAATTCCAGAACATTCCATATATGAAAAAAACCTGCTTTTTACCTCTTTTTTTTTCATAAAATACAAACACATGCTTGCGTAATCCGGGTGCTGCAACGGCTATTGCTTAACTCACATGTCTTTTGTTAGACAAATATGAGGCTAGATATATGAAGTGACAATAATCAGTGAAGAATACTTCTCAAAGTAAAATATTTAAGCGTTCAAACATTTTTTTAATATCCCGGTAATCAAAAAATGTCCAATTTCTGCACTCGTCGACTGCAACCAACCCGCGACTACTGCGAATTTCGATTACAGTGGTTCTCTAGCGTGATTATGCCCAAAGGTATGTTTTCTGACATTGTGGCTTGTTATTATTGCCTCAGAGATTATTGCAAAAATGCCCCCGATTAATGCAGTTAGAAGCTTCCTGTCACGTCCTTGTTTTATCTTGAATATATTTTTATATGTACATAGCATAAAAAGAAGTTTGTTTTGATTTTTATTAGCTAGGTTAGATTATTTGCATTTGTAATTTGAGTGCTGATTATGATGGCTGTTTTACCTTTTAAGAGGGTAGGTACACTTCAGCTTTCAAGTTACGGTAATCACGAGATATGTACGGTGAGGGCGTATTCGATTATTTACGTCTATAATTTGAACGGTTATCAGAACATTGTATATTTCCAGTGAACCTAGGTTGATCTAGGTTCGATGATCAATATTTTCACTGTTCTGGGATTGATTTTTGTCTCAAAGCTATCTTTTGAATAAGGAGACAATTTTCTTCGTAATTTTGCAGTCTTGTAGCGTTCCCAGAGAAAAATGTTTTTTGTTTCATATTTTGATCAGTGGCTGTGTAAGATTTTGCACCGTTCGGATAATCGAACAGGTTATTTTAAATCGGTCTCTTGTGAATGTTATTTTTATCACACCTGCTTGTAGCAGGGTGCGATATAGGCGTCCGATTTTCTGTCCGTCCGTCCGTCCGTCCGTCTGTCAACATTTATGTCGACGTTCGACATTTATGTCAAAGTTAGTATTCTAATCAACTACAAGACTAAACAACCATCAAACCTTGCATGAAACATCTCCCTGACCTCCTGACTTTGCAACATCACAGTAAGCAAAAAATATAGGACCCACATGGGCCCTAAATGGGTATTTATATGGGTCCTATATGGGCAACCCATAAGGGACTCATGAGGTATTTGCAACAGGGTTCCATGTTGGACCCACATGGGCAAAGTCATATGGGAACTATATGGGTCAAGTATGGGTAAAATCAACACACATTTATCTTCAGAAAAAAGACTTTTACATATTTTTATACAAATGATTATAAATCCCCAGTCCCAGCGCATTTGATGGACTGGTAAGGTCCCAACCAATAGAGACCTATTTACATGTGCAAGATATTGCATCAGCGTACAATCATATAGGCGTCTTTTTTAATAGATAGAAAATCCGGCCTCATGCGTATTTATGTATACCTCTCAATTTTAAAAGTAATAGGGACATACGAATTAAGATAAAACTATGACCCTGAATCGACGTCCATGTCGGGAAAATAGTTAAGATAATTTGATAGATACTTTCATTTTGTAATGAACTAACTATTATTTTTATTTTACTATTATCATTATTATTTACATTTATATCAGGAAATTTACTATTTTTTTTATATTACATTTAAATAGTGGTACAGTTGTTCCCCCTTAATATCCATATATTGAACCCATATGGGTCCCATACAGTAATGGGAGGTCAACATTGGAACCATAGAGGTCCAATATCTGTATCACATGGGAGCCATTTGGGTCCCAATTATGTATCTTGAAATTTTCACTTTTCCAGGATTATTTCAGTTTTATCTCGGGGATCCCCACATATTAGAATTTATTTTTTATAGTTATCGAATTTTACCAATATGGGACCTATAAAGGTATTATACGGGCAAAAAAGCCTATATGGGGCCCATGTAGGACCCAAATGGGATTAATGCCCAGAATCTGCCCATATGGATCCCATATATACATGTTTGCAGGTCGAATTTTACCAATATGGGACCTATATGGGTCTTATATGGGCAAAAAAAGCCTATATGGGGCCCATGTAGGACCCGAATGGGATAAATGCCCAGATTCTGCCCATATGGGTCACACATATACATGTTTGCTGGGATAGGCGTCCGCTTTTCCGTATGTCTGTCCATTCGTCCGTCCGTCTGTCAACATTTATGTCGAAGTTCGACATTTATGTCAAAGTTAGTATTTTAATCAACTACAAGACTAAACAACCATCAAACCTTGCATGAAACATCTCCCTGACCTCCCGACTTTGCGACACAGGTGCCCACTTTTCCATTCGTCTGTCTGTTCGTCTGTCCGTCTGTCCGTCTCTTAACAGTTCTGTTATGTCGAAGTTCGACATTTATGTCAAAGTTAGTATTCTAATCAACTACAAGACTAAACAACCATCAAACCTTGTATGAAATATCTCCCTGACCTCCTGACTTTGCGACATAGGTGCCCGCTTTTCCATTCGTCTGTCCGTTCGTCCGTCCGTCTGTCTCTTAACAGTTCTGTTATGTCGAAGTTTGACATTTACGTCAAAGTTAGTATTCTTATCAACTACAATTCTACAACAACCATCATTCCTTGCATGACACATCTCCCTGACCTCCTGACTTGGCAGATATGTTGACCCAGTGACCTTGACCTATATTTTGCGCTCCATTGACTTTGACACAATTTACGTTGACATTCCAGATCTTCTCAACTATAAGGCATACAACTACCAAACCTTGCATAGTGCTTCTTCTAGATGTACAGACTTGGCAGACACCTTGACCCGGTGACCTTGACCTATATTTTGCGTTCCAGTGACTTTGACATATTTTGCGTCGACGTTCGATATCTCCTCAACTATAAAGCCTACAACCATCAAACCTTGCAAAGTGCTTCTCCTCAATGTACTGACTTAGCAGATACCTTGACCTGGTGACCTTGACCTATATTTTGGCTGCAGTGACTTTGACAATTTACATCAACGTTCCAGATCTCCTCAAGTGTAAGACCTCTAGCCACCAAACCTTGCATAGTGCTTCTCCTATATGTACTGACTTGGCAGGTATCTTGACCCAGTGACCTTGACCTATATTTTGAGCTCCAGTGCCTTTTACACATTTTACGTCAACGTTCAATATCTCTTCACCTATAAGGCCTACAACCATCAAACCTTGCATAGTGCTTCTCCTCAATGTACGAACTCTGCAGGTACCTTGACTGTGTGACCTTGACCTATATTTCACGCTCCATTGACTTTTACACCTTTTAGGTCACCCTTCCATATGTCCTCAACTGTAAGGCCTTCAACCACCAAACCTTATATAGCACTTCTTCTCGATGTACTGACTCGACAGGTACCTTGACCTGGTGACCTTGACCTATATTGTGCACTCCAGTGACTTTGACACATTTTATATTGATGTTCGGTATCTCCTCAAATATAAGACCTACAACCACTAAACCTTGCATAGTGCTTCACCTCATTGCCCTGGCTTGGCAGGTACCTTGACCCAGTGACCTTGACCTATATTTGACACATTTTACGTTGATGTTTGATAACTCCTCAACTATAAGGCCTACAACCACCATACTTTGCATTGTGCTTCTCCTTGATGTACTGAATTAGCAGGTACCTTGACCCGTGACCTTGACCTATATTTCATGCTCCAATGACTTTTACACATTTTACGTCAACGTTCCATTATCATTGGGCTGTATGATACGAAAAGTCAGTGCTGAAGATATAGCCATTAGAGGGAAAGGGACTGGCCTGGAATATATGTGCCCCACTAGGCACTTTGTCTACATTTTTTTCAACCCAGTTTTCCAAGTAAGCACTGCTAAGAATAAAATAAACTTATTTAATAACCACAATATGATTGAGACTCCTGTGACTTTTGCGCCAGCAGGTGCGATGACGCCTTCCGCGGAATTCTTGTTGGATCTTGAAAATCACGGGTTTCTTGCGGACACGTGTATCAAAACGTGCCTTAGACACCTATACAAAGGTCCCCCGGTTTAGTAGAGCTGGACACACTACAATATTTTCAATTTTCATTTCATGACGTTATGTTGTGCTGTATTTCGGGGACCTGATCATGGAAAGTTGATAATTTAATTTTATTCTTGCAATTTTCTTGCTCGTCTTTACCGCAGATAAGATTCGAGTAGCTAAATTTATTGCTTTTAAAAATCTACTACGTTGCGATTCATATATCGTTCGTACTTACTAGCCCCGGTTTAGTAGAGCTGGACACACTACAATATTTTCAATTTTCATTTCAAGACGTTATGTTGTGCTGTATTTCGGGGACCTGATCATGGAAAGTTGATAATTTAATTTTATTCTTGCAATATTCTTGCTCGTCTTTACCGCAGATAAGATTCGAGTAGCTAAATTTATTGCTTTTAAAAATCTACTACGTTGCGATTCATATATCGTTCGTACTTACTAGCCCCGGCATGATGTGTAAATCTTAATCAGATAGTGAAACATGTTCAATTCCGTAGACCTTGATCATGTGTGCAAACCGTGTATGTGGACCCTGATCAAGTGAGCAGACCGCAACCATATATGTATACCCTGATCAGATGTACACTTTGATTATATGATCAGACGAATAAGCCGTGTCGGGTGTGTAGACCCTAACCAGACATGGAAATTAAATTTTGTCAATTCTATAGATCCTGGTCAGTTAGGTGAGCCTGGTCGGTTCTGTAGACCCTGATCAGAAAGCAGACATTTAATATTCTTACACGAGTAGAGAGATAAATGGAGCAGAGCAACAGCCCAGTAAACATTCTTTATAAATCTATAGCGGGCCGTTATCGGCCCGTCAGGGTAGCTGACGGCCCGATAACGGCCCGCAGTAGATTTATAAAGAATGCTAGCTGGGAGTAGCATATTCTTACATAACATATTCTGATCTGACAGGTACACAATTTTAATGTTCATGATTACCAGACATATACGCTTGAATGTACGACACAGTTAGGCGGTTATGTTAACTGCGCATACATTCCGTACACAGTAATACAATTGTATTTGTAATACTTTACACAATGCTTTGTCTATTACACGTGTGATAAATACCTTAGACACCTACACAAATGTTCTTTTTATTTGATTATACGCAAGTCTGTTCTCTAGAATTTTATACTGTGAAATGGCTCAAGCAGCAAGGAGTCATGTTTGAGGCTATGACGATGGCATGTTAATATTGTACCCAATGATTATGTGGGGACGATGTGTGATCGTATAATCATTGTGGTGTAATGGCAGTTATAATTTATTGTAGCCTTTAGCGTTCTAAAGGGTTCTTACAGTGGAATACGCATAGGTTCTTTCTGTAAGAATGTGTAATCGTCGAGATGCCATTCCTCCGAATAATGTGACATCATAATTGATGTGTTAGTCAGTTATGTCCTGACTGTGTGTCTGCCCAAATTGAGTATATGTACAATATTATATGTCATTAACAGCGTCCCTGTGGTTTTTGGATCTGATTTTGCTATATATAATCAATTGCAACGGACTTGTTGAATTACAGCATTTCGCGTGCACACTCTGTATACATAGTGAAAATTAAAAAGGCAATATCTTGTAATGTTTGATATCGAGATTTCTAGGACAGGATACTTATTTTCAGGTCCCGTATACGTATCTGTATACGTCGCGCTACATGTAGCTGCAGATATATGATTTGAAGAACAGTGAAGACGATTTGAAGATTTCAAGTACAAAATGGTACCCGGTGATTGTCATGATGTATAACCCCATTTATCTCGACAGTACCAGTAATACATACCAGAGAGATGAATCCACTGATTAAAAATTATTTGTAGTTCTTCTTTTCAATTCTTCAAGTATATTGTAAATTACAAAGATGCCAACAACTAAGGAACCTCTGGGACATACAACTTCCGACGAGATTTTGTAAATTACTTTTTTTTGTTAACTTTTATAAATACATATTTGTTTTTATATTAAAGTGTTATGTTTATCCTCTGATTGCTTGTGATCGCGTCTAGTCCATCGTCACCGACCCAACGCTCGTCCGTTTGCGTGACCATTATGAAAACAAGCCTTTTCAAATATATTGAAAATTTCACCTCCAAAAACTGAAAATTTTCAGATAAAAAACTTTGATATTTTTTCATATTTCTACTCAAAACATAGATTGTGGGTACTCGTTAGAACCGCATCAGCGAGGCGGTTCTAACGAGTACCAACAATCTATGTTTAAAGCAGAAATAAGAAAAATAATGTATACCCCTATAAACCCCAGTTTTACTATATAAAAGTGGGGTTTAAGGGGGTCAAAATTATATAGGTATGTTTTCGTGATGACTTCCTATCATCCAAATAAGATCTGCGTTACAACAAAGACATTTACCCACTGTCTAGAAAAAAACAACAACAAAAAAACTGAAACGCTGAAAAAAAGCTGAAACATGCACATGCCTGGGCTGCTTATCAACAACAAGCTGGATTCTAGCTTATAGCAGAGCTAATTTATTTGTGGATCAAGTCAATTTCTCGAGCTGATGTGAAAAAATGTAAATGGTTTCTTCTATGAGAAACATATAAACAAGGCAAAATATTACAGTAGGCAAGACATAATTCCCCACTGGACGAAACATATAACTTTATTACAGGACAAAAGATCTCTAATGTAGGTAGTGTACATAATATACATAATAATGTACATAATGGGAAATCTCCGGATGAGTATGGTATTGCTGCTGAGCACTTTAAAACAGGGAAGCAACAGATTGTACCTATAGTGACCAAGATATTTAATCATATACTGGAAACAAAAAGTATACCTAGTGCATTCAAAACTGGACTTATAACTCCGGTTCTTAAAAAAGGTAAAGACTCAAAGGTCCTTGAAAACTACAGAGGTATAACAGTTACAGCAATATTTGGTAAACTATTTGAATATTCTCTGCTTGCAAAGCTTGAACTCTCACAGTCAGATCTCCAGTTCGGATTCACTGAAGGACTTTCTCCTACTATGGCCAGCCTACTGGTTAGTGAAGCAAAGGCTGAGTCTCAAGACAAAGGAACTCACTTATTCATTGCCACGTTGGATAGTCAAAAAGCGTTTGATGTTGTTCATCACGCTATCCTCCTTGACAAACTTTATCAGAAAAACATTCAGGACACCTCTTGGTTGGTGATCAAGGACCTGTATCAGGACCTATCCTCGAGAGTAAAATGGGCTAGCGGTATAAGCGACAGTTTTCCAATAAACCAAGGTGTTCGCCAGGGTGGAATCCTATCAACAGGTCTATACAAAGTCTACATTGACGAGCTTCTAAGAATCTTGAAAGAAAAAAGGCTAGGACTTCGTATTGGCTCAGTTTACATTGGGTGTCCAACCTGTGCTGACGATGTAGCCCTGCTAGCACTCACTCCTCACGAACTTCAAATCATGCTATATGAAGCACTTAACTATTCTAAACGGAAAAGATACAATATTCATCCTACAAAAACTAGTGTCGTGGACATTTCGGCGTATAAACTAAATGAAGAATTTAAATGGAGACTAGGAGAAGATGAAATCACACTTTCTGAAAATACCACTCACCTTGGAATAACTAGAGCTGGCAAAAAGGAATCGTCTTTGAACGTTAGTGAAAGAATTAGCCTAGCCCGAAGAACTTCATATTCACTGATGAATACTGGTTTACATGAGGCAAACGGTTTAAGTCCAAAAATATCATACTTTATCTACAAAACCTACGTGCTGCCGCGTTTGCTCTTCGGTCTCGACACGCTATGCCTGAATAGGGGACAGATTGACCAACTATCAAGATATCATATCCAGACACTACGTAACATACAGTCTTTACCCCCAACGTACAGCTACAGCAGCAGTCTATATGCTCATCGGCGCTTTGCCATTGGAAGCAGAGCTCCATAAAAGACAATTAAGTTTGCTACACAGTGTTATAACCAGTAAAAACGCCAGTTTGAAAGAGTTAGTGCAAAGACAATTAGCTTATTCATTTGACAATCAAAAAAGTTTCTTTACTAACGTGAGAAGTATACTCGAGCTGTATGAACTACCATCTCTGTCTCAACTTGTATGCAGTGAAATCAGTAAAACTCAATGGAAACAGCTCTGTGCCAAACATGTTAACTCATACTGGTCTAGAAAATTAGCGAGTGAAATCAAAACCAAGAAAACCTTAAAGTAATTATCCGTGAACAACCTACGTATTGGTACAACGCATCTGGTATGGAGAACTATAGATTCTTCAGTATCCGACGTCAGAAAAGAAGTGGTGAAAGCCAGAATCCTAACAGGAACTTATATACTACAGAAGAACAGACAATCATTCAGTAACGGTTCGGTGAATGCTGTGTGCCCCCATTGCTGTCTTGAGGATGAAGATCTGCTGCACATGCTGGCTCGTTGTCCAGCATTCTATGCTATACGTTCATCTACTATACACACTTTGAGAGGCATTATTGTTCGAAACACTAATCGGGACACATGGAAAACCCATTTTAATGACTGGTCAGTTATACTGCAAACACTAATATGTGCCGAGATGGTCACGAAAACATTACCGGCTATCAAACCACTAGAAGAGGAGATAGAGAGACTATCAAGAAACTGCTTCTACAAGATACACATTCACAAACTTTGGTTAGATAAAGTACGGGAATGATGGTTGCCCACATTGGACTGACACTAATGTGTATAAACAATTTTTAGCACAGAAGTTTTAGCCTGTTTTTATGAATTCTGACTGTTAGTAATTTTTACAAGTTTTTAAACATTTTACTCTTGTGGTTTTAAGAGGTGCTTCTCAAGGAGGAGGATTATACACACACAAAGAAGAAGAAAGGTGAGGACTAAGTTCAGTGACCTACTTAGACTACTGGCCACATTAATTTTCATAGATGTAGTCATACAGCAAAGGGGGAGTTCAAATCTGCCCACGCATGGATTTCCTTCAAACTTCGCATGTTATTTGCACAAATCCCAGCAACTATGAAAATAGACTTGTTTTCTAGAACAAAGAAGTGTGGGTCTCAGGAGAGCTCCCTGATGTACACCCGTCATAAAGTATACCGGTGTCAAAACCTACCAGTATAAAATCAACAATGCAACATGATGTCTAATAATGTGCATTGTTATAGTGAAGGAACTCAATAAGGAATATTTTACTAACATAAAAAGATTTGTATATATTTCTGTAATAATTAAATTAAATTTTGAAAATCCAAAACTGGATAAATTTTAGAAAAAAAAAAAAAAATAAGAAAAACAAGAAATTAGTATTTAAATCTATGTATGTTTTGGTTCTTGTCAAGCTACGATTTTTGCATAAAAATATGCCACATGTGTACTTTCCTGATATGTGGAGTTTCATAAAATTTAAAAACGGTAACATAAAGTGTCTATAAAGTGCATGATATGCACTTAGGTCGGTCGAGTGTAAAAATCAAATTTTTTATTGACTAATCAAAGACGTCCCAACTATTCTGAAATTCATCATATAAGTAATAGAAATCAGATTCAAATTATTTTTAACACTCCATTTCTTGACAAAACAGATTAAATATGCGGGTCCTGCAAAAAGTTTTGTCACTTCGGATTACTTCAGTGCTACGTTTTATCAATTTTTATTACAAACGTTCAAAGTATTCCCCCTTTACTGAAACACATTTTTGCAACCTTTTTACCCAGTCGCGAAAAGCAGATAAATAGTCTTCTTTTGGTATCTGTTTGATAAATAGCGCTGCCAAGAGAAATTCTAGACGTATACTTATTTCCAGAAAGCATTTTCTTAAGCCTTGGAAATAGAAAAGAAGTCACAGGGACTCTGGTCAGGTGAATTAGGGAATGGTTTAAAACTGTCACCTTTTCAGAAGCCAAAAAAGACTTAACAACCTTACACTTATGAGAGGAGGCGTTGTCATGTAAAAGGCGGACTCCTGACCATGCTTTGCTTGGTGGTTTCTTATTGTAAAACGCTTTCACTTTCTCCAGTACAGAATTCTTGTAGAATTGGCCAGTGACTGTATGACCAGATGGACAAGGCACTTGAACGACTGGCCCACTTGAAATAAAGACACTTGCGTACAACATCTTTTTCGAACCTATGGTTCTCTTGGCAATACATGGGCGTTTTTGATCTTTTTGCTTCCATTGCTATTATCAGCTCTTCTTTGTGGCTGAAACAGGTTTCATAACCTGTTAGCAAGTTGGAAATAACCCGACTATTACAGCCTTTGTATGTTTTCAAAAGTTCCCGGGCACATTTAAGGGGTTGTGTCTTTTGCTCCACAGTGAGCAAATGAGGTACCCACCTAGCGCAAACCTTTCTCAGGTTCAAACGCTTTTTCAGGATTGTTTGCACACTACCTTCTGATATGCCAGTACAACTAGCTATATCTCTGACAGACAATCACGCATCCTGTTCGACCGCAATCTTTACAGCAGCTACGTTAACCTTGGTAACAGAGGTTTTAGGCCTTCCAGGACGGGTATCATCTTCAACAGAAAATTTCCCAGCTTTAAAAGCTTTAACCCACCTAAAAACTGCGGTCCATACAAATACCGGAAAGCAACCAAAATACAGGAAAGCAACCGAAATACCGGAAAGCACATATAAATACCGGAAAGCACCCTAAAATAGGGGTATAGGGTAATGAAGTGGTCCCAGGGGGGCGGGGGGGTGCTTGCTGGTCAGCTGTGTACCGATGCTTGAACAAAAAAACGATGAGAAAGGGTGCTTTTATTCAAGCTGGGCAGTGCGCAGTGGTGTGAGGAAAAAGGGTATGATTTTCACGGGTCTGCTTAAAATGTAAAATAAAATATAATGACCATTTTATCGGGCTGGGTATCGGCCCCAGTACCTGGCAAGTGGCAAAAATGGTTAGTTTTCAAGAGAACACAGTGAAAAGGGTATGTATTTTTTAACATTTTGAACTCATTGTTTAGGGTATGTTTTGCAATGCTTTGTTCAAGCATCGGTACCCAGTTGACCCTCAAGCGCCCTCCCCGGGGAAGTGGTCTATAGAAGGGGTGTTGAAAGTCGGCCGTTGAAAGTTGACTACATTAATTACCTTTTTGAATTTCTGAATGCTTGGTAATATTCTTATATGAACTTTACCAAATGCGAATAAATGTTTAGCAGACTATGACTATTCTCATGACTGCCAACGGTTTAAAATCATGCCTGTTGCATGTTTCTCGTTGCCTTAAAAGTTGCCTACTGGAATAAATAAAATCATCTTTTTATAATGTTTGTTCGCTTTAAATGTTCAATAAAGTTTTATATTATGATTTGATCGCTGCTATGATATGCTTTTTCATTACCGTAATCAAAAGTGGTTGTAACTGAATCAGCGGTCAAATCTGAATACAATTATAACCAACGCTATTATAAAAGGTATAATGAAAAAAAGATGTGTTCCACAGAGTTGATTTGTCTTATTTTCTTCTTTCTATTATCATTTAAACTTCCCATATACGTTGATCCAATGTCTATTAAACGGCCTTGACTGAGAAGCGTGATTATACACGACGTGTCACCAAGGTAATTGTGTAATACATGATTATTCAATCAACGGATATTGTGACACCTGCATCTACTACTGTTAATCCAATTATCAACTAACCGGTCTTTATGTTTCCCGCGTATTCAATAGACAAAGTTATAAGCAATTAGCCAAGACGCACACACAAATACAATGTATGTTTGAAAAATAAAATAGAGGTGCGTTGAAGCGCAAATCAGCCATAGCTGCAAAACATTTGCAATTTCATCTTAACGCAACCTATTGATTGACTTTTTGTCATACAAACAAGTTAATGTTTCCGTTTTTATATTGAGTGAACCATTTCATGCTAATTTAGTGAACAGTGTTCAGCGCCCAAACTCAGCAACTGAGAAGAAATAATAATCAATGAACTACCAAACAATTAGACATAACTCACTCAAAGTTCATCCACATATATAAAACATGAATAATTTTCTAACAACTTATATCGGGTTCAGGACAACTCGGCCCAAAGACAAGTCGGCCCAGGACAACTCGGCCCAAAAAAAAGTCGGCCCAAGACAACTCGGCCCAAGTCGTCCCAATTTCAGAAGACAACTCGGCCCAAATTGCGTTTCTGATCAGGATCTACACTAAATACCCAGATTTCCGTAAAACATGGCTATCGACCAGTCCAAAATGTAGAGACAGAAGAGTCCAAACGACATAAATAGGTTAAAAGTGAAAGTTATTTTTTGTTGTTGTTCTAGCCATTTCGCGTGAATTTGATCTGGTTCAGTGTGTTCATGCGCATAATGTTGGACAATCAGACCAAGTACATTTTAAATCTGTATAAAATAGGATACGCATTAAAAATCCCGAAGTAGATGATAATCCGCCTGACGTCGCATGCAGAGCTACGTCTGCGCAGTAAGTGACAATCAGGACAAGTACATTTTAAATCGACACGAAACAAAATACGCACACTGAGAAATTGCCCAAGTAGGTGATAATCCGCCTGACGCCGCATGCAGATATACGTTAGTGCAGTAGGTGAGGTCAGCGGTTCGAGTGCGGAACGTTAAGCACTTCACATAATATCAGAGCCTTTTGTGAAATTTTAGACTCAAGAAAATTCCGTTTTTACATTGAAATAAAATAAATTTTAATGGGATTATTGATTGCATTTTCACAGGAAAATCACAATAATTCGTTGAAACGCATAAAATATAAATATGTTACACTTACTCTTCTGCAAGCTGTCTAGAACGGGCGTATGTAATGTCCCCAATATCAAAGGAAGATGTATCAACGGCCGGTTGTACCACGATTGTTTCATTCTGTCTAGCTGTCTCTGCTGAAGCTGAAGTTTCCAATACCTGAAATAAATTGCATTTCTGAAAACACTGTGTACCAGGAATAAACTCCAGATCGCACCAAAACAAACAAATAATACCGTTGCATTGTAAAGGCTATAATAGGATCATTATAAACATACAATTACATGTACCAAAAAATGCATGTCATCGTATTTTATCTTTATGTTTTTTTCTTTATTTATTGTTATAGATATTTTTCTTATTACGTTTCGGAATAAACCGGTAGTCTTCACCATTACCTGAGCAGACGCAAAAGGAAACTAAATACCATAAATAATTTCATCTCTTCTAATAAAACGTAATTTCACTCGTGCCTCGCACTCGTGAAATTACTAATATTTCAGAGCATTTGATGAATGTATTTCTGGTATTCACATCGAAAGGGTAAGTATCTTCTATTTATTCCCTTTCCAAAGCTGAGCAAGTAGTAATAAAAAGGTTTTGATGGAAATGTTGACGCACGGGCGGACGACGGACAACGGGATACAGGATGGTCAAAAGTCACCTTTCATAAAAAAAAAATGTTAGTTTGTGTTTCAGTTGACGTAGAGATAGATTGACTTACAAGGTCCTCGATAGACTGGTCTACATCGATGTCAGTACTTTCATTCAGTTTGATCTGTTGGATAGGGGATGTCTGGTGCAGAGGCAAGTTGGAAGTAGATTCTGCAACAGGCACGGCGATGAAGCTTGAGATGTTGCCGATTGTTTCTCTCTCCACTGGTTCTATTTCCGAGTCTCGTCCCTGAAAATAAATAACATTGCTCCAAAGAAGGCGCGTTTTCATCCAAATAGTACTGATATTTTTCTTATTTCTGCACGAAAACATATGATGTGGGTACTCATCAGAAGCGCCGAGGCCACAACATATGTTTTCGTGCAGAAATAATAATAATATGTGGATATCCCTCTATGTTAAATTTTCACTGTTTTTGTGCTTTCATGATTGCCAGTGAAAATTATTTCGTTTGCGAGTTGTTTCTCATCCATCCTTTCCTATTTCTATATTTCTAAGGCATAACTCCAAATATAGAAGCGTGGTTGGAATAATTTTAGGATAGTGTGCCATATTCATTAAAAATTTCCTCGTGGAGGTTAATCTTACAAATACTCATGACACTTGTGTTGTGTAAAAAAAAACTTGAATAGAAACGTTTCTAGAATGTCCTCCTTATTCCTGAAATGAAAGTATGCTAATATTAAAACTATATTTCCATATATCTGCATATGCAAGATTTGATAATGCACTTGAAAAGGTAAAATATCGAGGATGTTTGAGTTTTTTTTTTTTTTTTTTTTTTCTTTCAGTGTAAGATCGTATATTATTTTCGCGAGTGGCGTTCATCAGTGAAATAAAATTCGATCTTACACTGAAAAAAACAATCTGTTGCTTTTATGTATTTATTCAAAATTATTATCCTTCTGCCTACTCTGAGACACTTAAGTCGGAAAATAAATTTACTTCTTTCTAGCGGTTTCGCGCCAGTTTGTCTACTCACCCAAAATTCCAACAAAGGTGGCCTTGTCTCATCATCAGTCTCATCTCTCTCATCGACTAAGGTAATGAGTTCCAGGATAGGATGCACATCAAAGACGGTTGTTTCACTCTCATCATCAGTCTCATCTCTCTCATCGGCTGGAGTAAATGAGTTCCAGATTAGGAGGCACATCAAAGACGCTTGCTTCAGTAACTTCTTCTGCAACCTGGAAAAAAAAAAGAAGACAAACTTTGTGTGTGTGTGTGTGTGTGTGTGTGTGTGTGTGTGTGTGTGTGTGTGTGTGTGTGTGTGTGTGACGAAAACATGCGTATATAATTTTGACCCCCTTAAACCCCACTGTTATATAGTAAAACTAAGGTTTATAGGGGTATACATTATTTTTCTAATTTCTGCTCAAAAACATAGAATGTGTATGCGTTAGATCCGCTTCGCCCAGGCAGTTCGAACGAATACCCACAATCTATGTTTGGAGCAGAAATATGAAGAATATCAGAATTTATCAGAATTTTTATCTGATTTTTTTTTCATTTTTTATACAATGTAGTTTTTATTATTATTATTTTTTATTTTTTATATAATTTCTGCTCAAAAACATAGATTGCGGTACGCATTCAAACCGCCTCGCCGAGTACCCACAATCAATGTTTGGAGCAGAAATATGAAGAATATCAGAATTTTTTATCGGACAATTTTCATTTTTTTGATGGTAAAATTTTCAATATATTTGAATAGGCATGTTTTCAAGTGTTACTGGTGTGTGTGTGTGTGTGTGTGTGTGTGTGTGTGTGTGTGTGTGTGTGTGAAACAGAGATTCTTATCATGGCGTCTGTTGGCGCTTTGTTTCTTATATAAATGTTCTTCGAAGAGAGAGAGAGAGAGAGAGAGAGAGAGAGAGAGAGAGAGAGAGAGAGAGGGGGGTCTACTCTAAAAGAAGCAATTGCTCCTATGGAGCGAATTCTTTCCTTTTATAGAGTATTTCTATTGAGGCAAAACATTTTTGACAGTTACCCATTTTCGCTGTGTATCCATTCCCCTTCATGGGTCATCATCTCAAAACTTTTTTCTCAATCAAATGAGAGATAGACAGAGAGAGAGAGAGAGATGTCGTTATCATTAATATTGAAGATGATTATTCATAAACGTACCTCAATCTCGGCTTCTTCTGCTTTGTGGGCGCATGTTATACAGGTGAAACTAAGGTATTTCTTCCCTCGGGTCGCCGCAAGATATTCTTCTTTGGTTATTCCTGTAACATTTTATCATATTGGCAATGCGTTAGAATAAAAAAAAAAAAAAACAAAAAAAAAAAAAAAGTGCGACTATACAGTCAGCAAATGTCATCGTACTTTCTAAAACCAACAGAAGCCTGGAACGGGTATCGAAGAATAAGATCAGATTACGCGAATGCGCAGAATAATATAAACTTTTGATAGTTGCAAGTTATAACTGCTCTCCGCGTGACATGCCTGAAATGATATATTCCTAGGTGTAATGTTTGAAATAAGAACGGTCGCTTTATGCGAACTCATGTAATGGACGGGCGGCTCATGTTGGAGCAGTCTGAGTCGGATCTGCATCTGCAATATTTGCCTATGCCATTTTGTCGGAGACTGGTGTATGGGATTTAGGAGCATTTGCCTGGGTATATGAGAAATGATATTCAACCTGTATCATGTTGTATGAGTAGTACTATTTTAAGCGTTGTAAGCTAGAATGCTTGCTTACATTTTTTTTTTTCAAAAATAAATATGTGTTGTGATTATTGTATGTTATTTATATAGAAAGAAGCGTGCCTCTGATGCTCTGCTATAATTCGATTTATTATGAATAACAACAAGAAAACACGCATAAATGGTATTACCTCCGTTAAACCCCACTTTTATCTAGTAAGACTGAGGTTAACAAGGGTATACATTATCTTTCTTATTTATGCTCAATCATAGATCGTAGGTACTTGTTAAATCTGCCTCGTCGAGGCGATTCCACCAAGTACCCACAATATATGTTTTGAGCAGAAATATGAAAAAAAAAAAAAAAAAAAAAATCAGATTTTTTTTTTCCCGATAATTTTCTTTTTTGGTTTTGTGACAAAATGTTCAATATATTTGAACAGGCGTGTTTTCGTAATGATTCTGAGTGGAAATTATGTCCGTCAAATGGAGAAGATATAAATTTACATTCTTGCATAAAATATATTATATAAACGCAATAAATATATGAATTTCCATGCTGTTTACCCAATATTTTTTCCAAAATATCCTCATTTTCGGACCCTGACTTAATTTTTATGTGAGGTTATCTGATAAGAGTATACATCTTAGAAATCTGTCTGTACTTTAACATAAAAAAATGAGAACTACCTTTAATACAAAATATTAGAGTGATAAGTAAAATATTTACCAGAATTACACCTCAGATGCTGCCAAGCCTCGCACAGATCACAGGAAACGGCATGGTGACCACCATGAACGATCTTACTACACGCAACGCAAAAAACAGGCATAATGACTGTTAATATTCGAGTTTAAGACACTGTATGTACGTATTGTACGCAATAGATGCCAAAACTCGATTAGAAGCTTCTGGTCATTTGGCTTGTCTTTATACAGATCATGTCGGCAAATAAAAGAAATAATTTAAACAAAAGCTGGCAATTTGTTATTGCTCAAACTTACTAATAATTAACCTTTGTCGGTTAAAGGATGACAATTAACACTTTTGTTGCGAATTCACTCTTATTAAATTTCAGTGCTTGTCGTTAATTGATCAGTTAGTTTAACATGTAATTAAATAAAACATTGGAATAGTTTAAGTTTGAATTAAATGATTAAAGGAGATTAACCGCTGATTAAAAGGCGATCAGCCGCTGATTACCACCGCTCATGAAAGTCTGTAATAATTTTTCTTCGTTTTTTTTAAAAGTCCGATTTTTTTTTCACTTTTTTTTCATGACTGAATACAAAGAATTAGATAGATAGATCAGATGTCATTTAAGTTAGAATATGTACTTAAGCGATCTGATCTAAGACATCTGCATATGCTTTTTCTTCATCAGGTACAAAGCAATAAAAGTACCATCATCCAATCATTTTTAATACATTAAGAGGTGTCTGATTTTCATGGGCCGAGAGGTCTTCAAAAGTTGGGGCGATTTGGGCCGAGTTGTCTTCTGAAATTGGGACGACTTGGGCCGAGTTGTCTTGGGCCGACTTTTTTCTGGGCCGAGTTGTCTTGGGCCGACTTGTCTTTGGGCCGAGTTGTCCGTAATTCCTTATATCACATTTTACCCTAGCTTCTGCATCATGGTTTCGTTTGCTTTATTTGGAGACAGTTATATTACAAGGCTTAAGAAATACTGTCATTTTGACCTGAAGGTATCTCTCTCTCTCTCTCTCTCTCTCTCTCTCTCTCATAAACGTTCACCAGGATAACTCGCCGACGTAAGTTTGACCCCATCAAATCGCATTTTTACACAAAAACCTCGGTTTGCATGGGTATACATTCCTTCAGAATTGCTGCTCTAAAACATAGATTGTCTTCACTCGATTGAACCGCCTCAAGTTTTACATTGTATTTGAATGGACGTTTTTGCTTACGTTTTATTGCAAAACTGCACCATCCCTTGTAGGTTACAGTATGTTATTGGCACTTGAATAGCTTTAAGAATGACTGGTTCAGTGTGGCGACTCAGCTTTATATGCAATTATTTTTATTCTTTTTCAGATTCCAGGCGAGGTCAGATTCCTGGACAGACCCGGCGGCAAATTATGGCCCATTCCCAAAGACCTGTGGGAAGATCTTGAACATAACCGGCCTGACGTTGTGTTTTGGTGTTTGGGTGGCAACTCCATTAATACCGACATTAAACCAGCAGAAATATACGCAGAAATTGTAAATCGGGTGGAATATTTGAAATCAATTGGTGTAAAAAAGGTGTATGTATCTGAAATTTCAGAACGCGGTGATTTCAGGAAAACTCCAGGATTAACAAAAGAAACATTTGACGAGAAACGACTTGTAATCAATAGACGACTTCGACGTAAGTTTAAAGACGACTTTGTGACATTCCCGGGCATTAAGTACTCAAAAGACTATGACGATGACAAGGTTCATTTTGGTGACGGTGGAGATAAGAAGGGACTGAAGAAATATTTCTTTGCAGTGCGTGGCATCTTACTTTCTTATAAGACGAACTCATGATCAGTTATAGAACAGTTTACATAAATCAGGATAACATGTCTTAATAATGTCGATCCATTCAATCCCACATTTATACATTATTTCCTTATTTCTGCTCTAAAACATAGGTCTTGGATACTCGAAAGAACCGCCTCTATAAAGCTAGGTTTACACACAGCAAAGTTCCTTGACAAAGCCTGCACGCCCTGCAATCAGTTCACTGATTATTTAGTGCGATATAACAGTAAAATGTTAGCACAGTACGGTACTTTTACATAAATTGCTTTGCTACACCACTTGATTTTGATGAAAACGATTGCATTGCGTGCGACTTTGTCAAGGAAACTTTGGCGTGTGTAGTGGGCCTTAATGAAGCATTTCTATCGTGTATCGGAAATGTTTGTTCTGAAAAGGCATAGATTCGTTATGCACACCCATAATCTATGTTTTAGAAACAACCCTGTTATTAATGTCACAATCAGTATTTGATATGCAACCTTTGATGATTAAATACAATACAATTCATTACAAATTGACTTCGTTTGATCTTCTTTGCCGCTCAATCGACTTCTTTAATTAATATATGCCGCTATATTGGGGATTAAAGTCATTAAAAATTTGTATCTAATTGCTTCTCTGAAGTACGATTAATGACTGGAGAATCATTAAAGACCGCCTTTGAAAATTTCACACATTTGTTTTGAGTAAAGTAAACACATTTTTTTAAAAAAAATTGGCATATGTATAAATAAGGCACTTTTGGAAATAGAATTTATCAGTATCATCACGGCCGTATCATCATGGCTGAATTTCCTTGCGCCATGTGCGCACAAAATTGTGATATTGACGTTATTCAGTGTACAAACTGCAAAAACTGGGTACATCGCTTATGTGTCCCAATGTCTGCATCTAAATTCCAATCGTGGTCGGGTGATTCGCTAGACTTTATGCCTTATGACATAGCTGAATCTAGTGATTCCGAGTTGGACTGGCCCTCGAGTGCTGAATGGGTAGAACCTAACAGTTACGAAAGGGAAGAAACCATGCGCATACATGAAGTGACAGACGGAAACCAATCACATATTGAAACTCATAATCTTGCTAATGACAAATCAATTGACCATGACTGTGATAGCAACTCTCAGACGAATATTGTTTCTGGTGATGATGCTTATGATAATAATGATGATGACAATGATGACGATGATGATGATGATGATGATGTTGATGATAATGATGATGACAATCCCGCTAAGGGGCATTTAGAGTCAGGGAACTTCTTAACTTTTCAAAAATCGATTGAACTCCTCCTAAAATCAGAGAGCAGTTATGAGCACATCCCAAGTGGTAAAAAGGAAAATGTGTATTTTGTCCTAAATAACGAATCAAACATATCAAAACGAGATACTCATAGCAGGAGTGACTTTTCAGACGACTGTGGTGGTTGGAACTCGGCCGATGGCACAACTCCAGCTTCTTATTACAGGTTAGATACTTTTGGTAATCTGCAAAGCATATACAAAAACAAAACTCTAGGATATTGTCGTCTTCCAAGAGTTAAAGGTAAAAATGGCAAAACTGAACGTAAATATATCCCCTTTGACCCACAGCCAACCGAAGACGAAATTGTCGTTATGCATAGGTACTACGCAACTTCAAATGCCGATCCTAACTACAAAAAACGTGTGTCTTGGTTGGGTAAGGGAGGTTTAAGGAGTAGCTTAGCTGTCGTTGAGTACAAAGGCAAATTCCCTGGCCTGATTCCCCATGGCAATTCCAAAGATCCAGAGTCTGAGTACATACGTACGCCGGCGCACGTAATGACTGAAGTTGCAGAGTTACTCAAATCCCACAAACCGAAAATGGTGTATGAACAAATGAAAAAAAAGTATGATGAGGTCACTAGACCATCGTCTATTCAACAAATTAGGGCGAAGAAGAGATATGACAAGGCCAAAAATGATGATTGTTCGATGGGTCATACCAAGAACGTTGCTGACAATATTCAGCAACTCGAAAATATGGTTACTCATAATCATTCGTATGTAAGGGCAATTGTTAGAACAAACGGAAAAACTCCTGTCACAATATTGTATAATGACGAGCAATTGTATGATATCAAAAACATATGCTGCACTGGTCAGGCTGTATTGGGAGTGGACAAAACATTTAATCTTTGTGACGTACACGTAACTGTTACTTGTTACAAGCAACTGTCCGTGGTCAAAGACCAAGGTGATGGCACAACGGCCCCTCCAATTTTTCTTGGTCCAGTATTTTTGCATGACAACAGTGATTTTGAAACCTATTGCGCATTTTTTCACCATCTGAAGATGAAACTTATCGACGCAAATTTGTCAAAACTCGTTATAGATACCGATGATGAGGCTGCCATGGTGAAAGCTATGACCACGGCATTTCCCGAATCAACTCACGTACTATGCACGCGTCACTTACGTCAAAATACCAACCAGAAGCTTCTCGATGACGCTGTCGATAAGACCGGACGAAACGCCATTCTTAACCAGATATATGGTAAGGATGGCATTTTGAATTCGGACGACACCATTTGCTTTGAGGAAAAATGCTCCGACCTAGAAGAACACTGCTCTCAAGTGTCGTCAAAATTCACTAAGTACTTCACGGGCAGACTTAAAACGCTTTTGAAGACTAAGGTGAATGAGCCAGTCAGAAAGGACATGGTTTCGCAAAACTGGACGAACAACAATTGTGAGTCACTTAACCATGTCCTGAAGCAGGCAATTGACTGGCGGTCAAAGCCGTTGGTTCCGCTTGTGGAGAAATTGCAGGACCTTGCAGACGGCCAGTTCAAAGAACTGCGGTCGGCAATGCTTGGCACAGGTGAGTATAAGCTTGCCGACAGCCATAAGCAGTTTCAGATGTCGAAAACCGACTGGGTTAGCAAAACAACCAGTCAGAGGGAAAAGGCATTCAGGAGGTTCAGAAAGTACTTTGTGCCTCCTAAGAATGTCATGATTTCCACTGACGGATGTTCCGAAATAATTGCGCCAAGAACACATGGGAAGAAACTGGGCGAGAAAAAACGGAAAATCAATGTACGGACAACTACACACACAAAAAAAAGAAAGGTCCCGGTCCCTGACTCTGAACCACCAAGCCCTTGAACGACAAGTCTGAACGGTCATGCAATAAGCCATATTCATACTGGTGACAAACCCTTATTAAGCCGAATTTTGTTTAGCAAAACCTTTTGTATAATGTATATTGGATACTTGTGTTTCACCATAGCGCAAATGACTGTGAAATGAGGCGTGTACCGTTCTTGATGTTGGGAGCCCTTCGGGGTAGGGGCGATAAGTTTCACAGTCATTTGTTCTATGATGAAAAGTATACTTTCTGAAGAGAAGCCTATCTTTTACTTGTATAATGTATATTGAATACTTGTGTTTCACCATAGCGCAAATGACTGTGAAATGAGGCGTGTACCGTTCCTGATGTTGGGAGCCCTTCGGGGTAGGGGCGATAAGTTTCACAGTCATTTGTTCTATGGTGAAAAGTATACTTACTGAAGAGAAGTCTATCTTGTACTGTAGCAACGCAAGCATATAATTTTTATTTAAGTTGAACTTGGATCAAGATTGATAAAAGTTATGTGTCAGCTGTATGTTTTGGTGGCTTTTTCTCATCTATCAACATTTTTATTCATATTTATGCAGCACGTAAATGAGGATAGAGGAAAAATAGATTGAGTTTTTTTTTCATCATTTCTGCTTAAACATCGATTGTGGGTACACGTTTGAACAGCCTTAATGAGGCGGTTCAAAAGAGTACCCACAATCGATGTTTTGGAGCAGAAATAAGGAAATAATGTAACCCGTGCAAACCCCACTTTTTCCTATATAAAATGGGGTTAGAAGGGGTATTCATTGCATAGGCTTCTTATCTTGATGCATATGAATAACTGAATACTGCTTTAACGTTATTATAAAGATAGGGTTTTGTATATGTACAGGTCAGTTTCAAAAGTTTTGTCATCCCCACTTTGTCAAAAGTTTTGTCACTTTTTTAAGCAAGTTTTTCTCCCTTTTCCCATGAGCCAATTTTGTGCAAACTTACATAGATTTGTTAGTCATCATTGCCCATTTCATGGGCTAGGATATTATAAGTCTTATGTTATTCACTTATCGAGTTCGAAAGCACAAAGCAAAACTTACACCACAAAGGCAAGTGAAAATACCATTGATTTGCACATGTTCTAACTCAGTAAGTAAATAACATAAGACTTAAAATATTCTAGCACATAAAATGGGTAAGGATCACTAACAATTCGACGTAAGTTTGCAAAAAATTGGTCCATGCAAAAAGGAAGAAATACTTGCTTAGAAAAGTGACAAAACTTTCGACAAAAGTGGGGGTGACAAAACTTTTGAAACTGACCTGTATGTATTTTCTGTGTTGTGATTTTAATGTTCGAAGATAAAATTAGTTTCGTAATTCTCCATATGTGATCTAGATCAGACCTCACAATCGATGCCATTCACCATATGGCATTGCATGCATTTTGCTTTAATATTATAATGTATATGCACTTGTCAAACGACGACTTTGGATTTATTCATTTTCCTTTTTACAAGTTTACAACTTTACAAATTTTATTATAGTTTACGTTTACAAAACAAATATATTGACAATATTGATATTGTGTTATTTACGAAACGTTTTTACAAAATAGTTTTACATATTTTTTCCCTTTTTACATACGTATCTTTTTTTATCATTTTACAAGTATTATAATAGTTTATTTTTCGAACTTTTCGTACCGAATAAACGTTCATCATTTTCGTTTTTACAGAAAACCATTCCTTATAGTTTTACAAGTTTGACAAAGTTATGTTTCGAACTTGACTTTCACGGTTTACACAATTGTTTTACCTTTGTCGGTGAATATTAGTTTATTGATACGTTATCTACTCATTTTTATTATCTATTTTTTCAGGGTAATGTTTTCTATTTTTGCATACGTTCGTATTTAATCTTCTTGGTTGGTTTTGAAAATATTTGTTTGTCTTTTGAATATACATTGTTTTATTAAATGGGAGAGAGAGAGAGAGAGAGAGAGAGAGAGAGAGAGAGAGAGAGATACGATGATGCTACTTATTGGCAAACAGTGTCGGACCAGACATCAAATGTATGTGTTTTATATGTTATATTTACTTTCATAATAAAATATATTAAATAAACCATGCTTTTGTTTTTCTACATATCCATTATGAACATCCCAGCTCAACAGCTCAATGGGTACCCACATTCAATGTTTGGAAAATCATTTTTTCAGCCGAAACATGCAATGAATTTGAATTGGCCTGTTCTCTGGATGTGATATGGATCAGACAATGACTCTGCCACGGTATAGTGACTTCACCATCGACCCGAATCTGAAAACAAGAAAATTATTGTAAATGGGGGTAATAAAACAATACAGTATAATGGCCTATCAACACTTAAACCAAGCCATACTTACATATACGCGCAAGATTTAATGACAGGCATACGGATACCTTTATACATACAAGTTTGTCACATAGTCTATCGAGGCTCTACGGTGTTCAAAATTTACTGTCATTCAGATACATTTTTAAATGAACATATAAAAGTAATTCCAACATCCCCTTTCCCCCATATACCCCTATATTGGGGTGCTTTCCGGTATTTATATGTGCTTTCCGGTATTTCGGTTGCTTTCCGGTATTTTGGTTGCTTTCCGGTATTTGACCGGACCCCCTAAAAACTGTGCGCATTGAAATGGTCTGAGGACCATATATGCCACACAATTCATTAAATATCTGCTTTGAATCTATATTAAAAAAAAGGTAAGAGAGAAGTCCAGGGAGTGCCACAATCACAAACCGCAGCCCTTCCCAGACCCCAAGAGGAAGAGGAAACAGACAAATCTAAACAAGCACAACCCGAACAAACCAACAAAAAGCACTAAGATTAGCTCTCTCTTCCCCAAGCAATTAATCGCAATACTAAAAGGACTGAAAAACACAAGAGCACAAAATGACACACGGAAAGACATACAACACATCGCCTCGTAGAATAAATCACAAAGCAACAAAGAGTAAGACTAACACCGGGAGTCTTAATGCAGCATTTAATATAGCTGCGAATTTCAGTCTTCTGGTCCATGTTCCAATGTAACAAGTAAATTGGCCAGTGTATATTACTGCATCTATTTCAATTTGAAATAACTCGGTCAGTTGGAAAGCAGTTTGCATGAAATAAACGGGTATCGTTAGCTATTCAACACCATTCAACTGCAGTGAAGCATTTTAAAATATACCTGGGATGAAACTAAGGAAGCCTATTAGTGACCCCTTTTTGCACGACCCTCGTAAGAATTATGAAAAAGTAGCTGGTGCATTACACAGACCAAAAATACTCAGAACTACATTTAACATATGTATGGGTCATGCAATAAATCACTTATCGTTCTTTTCTCTAGAATAATCATCCCTCTTCACTTTAAGTGTAAGCAGAGTGGCCCATTGTGTATCCTCATCAATTGTCTCTTTTCGTGACTATAGAATGAATGTCTTTAAAGGAAGAAATGCATGTGCCTTTTGTCTGTAAAATATGTATAATTCAAGGTGAGCCATAAAAACAGTATTTTCACTACTAAATGTTTGATTTGCTTTTGTAAAGCATCAACAGCAGGGCTTATATTTTTAGCTCAATCTTTCATTACTTATTATCAATTGTTACATCACAGTGGAGTACGGGCATTCCTTATTTTTGTTTAACAATAAACTGAATTAAAGCTTTACAGAAACTTTTATTTCCTTGAGCACATGGCTCATCAGACCACAGTGGATCCGCTGCCAATGAAATTCAAGTCATCTATATTATCTTAAAATTGTCTTGTAAAACATTTTTTTTTTAATTGCATTCTTTCAAAGGTGTTCCACAGGGTGCAATTTAATTATCTCTTTGATTTTCCACAGTTTGAAATAACCAGTTAGTTGATTCTAAGCAAACTATTAATAATGGACCCCACAAACCTGAACTAGAATGAAAAATCAAACATCACCTGAATAAAAACTAGACCATGAAGTGAGCATATGCTCACTAATACCCCCGGCCATGGCCATCAGTATAGCCAGAACAAAAATACAAAATAGCAAAAACAACAAAGGGAAATAACTCTAAGGGACCTGGCCCCATGGCCCTTTTTTTCTTTTCCACAATACAACTAGTCATACTTATCATGTGTACAAAATTTCAAGTTTCTAGGTAAAGTAGTTCCTGAGATATCTTTGACACAAAATAAATGTTAACAGACAGACTGACTGACACAAAGACACACAGAAAAGACAAAAACTATATACCCCCATTGCATACTTTGTATGCCCTGGGTATAATCAATTATTTTGTGTATTTTCTCATTTTGCTGTAATTTGGGTTATCATATTTAATGTTCAAAATCAATATGTTACCGGGTTTTGATTTTTAAGAAATTTTGTGAAAATAATCCAGATTGGTATGGCCAATTTTTGTATTAAAATGATAGGTTGACAAGAACTGGAACCCAGTTTAATTAATGACCAAATTTATCAGAAAATAATTATGCAGTTGAATTATGGGGACTACTTAAAACTTATTTAAACATAAAAGCTCCAATGTTATAAAAATAAGTGTGCTATAAGCTTTTTTAGCAGCGACTGACTGTTTTTATCAGCAAATCGGACATCCAAATTTTGAGTTTCTGGTAGTTGTGGAGTGCGCTTTTCAGGGGAACCCATATATTCAATGTGATTTTATACAAAAACAGACTATTTAAGCAAGGGAAATAGATAAAGGGGGGTAGATACCTTATGCATAACAGTCATACCCTAGGTAATACTTATGCTTAATATTATAAGATTCTATCAGTGAGCAGAGTCCTATGTAAATTCTCTATAGGCTGAAACTCCCCCTTTGGTCAACTTTTGGAATGTGGCACATAGTCTCCAACAGATGTTACCATACACTCCATTTGGCCAAAATAACACTTATACTCAAGACAAGTGTCATATGAAGTTGGTCAGAGGTCAGTGCATACTTCACTGTGACCTGCGTTTGGTACATAACCCACCATCTTAAATATATGCACCCATAGATAAGATATGGTAAACCCAGGCCAAACTACACAAGATATCACCAGGCATTTTTTTTTTTTTTTTTTTTTTTGTAACATACAAGTCTTGGTGAATTACTTTTGCTATGTGACATACGGTCTTCAGTAGAGGTACCCATATACCAAATTTGGAAAGCCTACCTAGGCCATACATTACAAGAAGTTTGCACTGGATGTCAAAATATAGGTCACAGAGACCTACTTTGGGGAAACAACTCATAGTTTTCAAAAGATTAACCTTTACACCAAATTTGAAATGCATTGATCGTACACATTGTAAGAAATATGTTACAAACAAGTTTTTGTATAAAGCAGGTTGTAAGTCAAAACAAAGGTTGCACGGACCTAACTTTTTGTACACCACACCATCTTTAGCAGACATATGCCAGAATAAGTACGGTAAATATCCTAAAAATTCGAACACTAAAACGTCTGACAAAATGACATATGCAAACAGTGTAGACCCTGATCAGACTGCTCCTGAAGGAGCAGTCTGATCAGGGTCTACACTGTTTGCCATCCCACTAAATATTTAAAGAAACTGCTGCATAAAAAGCAAAATTTAAGCCAAAAAAGTATGGAATAAAGTGTTCGAAATTTTAGGAAATTTACCGTAAGCTATTAAATTTAGCTTATGCCATATAGCACAGAAGATCTTCTACAGAGAAGTTTCTTGTGTAAAGTAGGCTGAAGGTCAAATATTGATTACAGTTACCTACTTTGGTACAAGATACAAGGGTCTTTAGTAGATGTACTTTTACATATTACCGGTAGGTAAGCCTATGCCATACAGTACAGGAGATATGCACCATACAAGTGTCTTGTATAAATTATG
The DNA here is from genome assembly GCA_964016985.1 of Anodontia alba. Taxonomy (NCBI): domain Eukaryota; kingdom Metazoa; phylum Mollusca; class Bivalvia; order Lucinida; family Lucinidae; genus Anodontia; species Anodontia alba. Next base: position 1,268,096 of record OZ024822.1, read on the forward strand.
TCAGGTCAAAATACTGGTCGCAATGATCTACTTGTAGCATGTTATATACATCACCTTCAAAAGATGTTCTCACACACACCAAATTTGGTAAACCTAGGCCATACGTAGAGAATATATGCCCCAGACAAGATCTTGGAAGAACAAATGAAATGATTGGTTGGTTGGGTTGGAGTTAAATGGCCCAGTCAACACTATGAAGGTCATTCAAGCCAGTCAGTTTACCTAACCACACATTTCCTGGGTAGCCATAGTCCTCCAAGTGGTTAACCAGTACTTGTGCACATTCTTTTGCCAGAAAATGACAACTGCCCTTCATGAACCAGTGGAAGGGAGAGAATGACCATCAAAGAATGTTGCCAGAGCTGCACGGGATGAAACTCAGCCTCCTGATCACCAGTCGACATGTATCTGACTGGGACACGGAGGCTAGCACAGATGAAATGATGGACAGCGTGTCAATCTGCAGTCCCTCTATGGCAGCACCATACTAACCATGAAATGCCAAGCCCTGCTTACTGGTGAAAAATTAATGATATTTACCATATTTAACACTAGGTAGTCTGACAGGTCTAAAAGCAAACAGTGAAGAATGCAGCATCTGATCAGGATCTAAACTGCCATCCATTTAGCAGTATTTTAGAGTGGGTGGGCCATCTGATGCTGGATCTTTACTGTCCCACTAAATGATGAAGGTTCGTTGCACATGGTGGTGCATATTTTATGGCCTGTTTAACACTTAGCTTGTTGGGAAAAAATTTGGTAAATGACATTTTGATTTTTTTCTCACTTTCCCCAGAAAACAGGATTTGACATTTCATGCAAACTGTCTCCCTGTGGAGACAATTTGCACAAAATGTCAAACTATTTTCTGGGAAAATAAGAAAAATGTCATGAATATGTCGTCTCCTGAATTTGCCGAGAGTGGCAAAGGTTAAGAGCTTACATCCTTAGCTTTAGCATGCTGCTTGAAAATAGCAGCAGTTAATAGTTTAAGGCTCAGTTGTTCACAGCATCATTAGCTTAACGAGCTTGCTAGTGGTCAATATGATAACTGTTCTAGTAAGCACAATATCTATTTCAAAGGTATTTTTGCTGAAAAATTTGAGTAGCAAATGCAACTAGAAAAAGTGTCCATAGGACATGGATGCCCCTGCCAAAATGCCATTCAGAAAAAGTTTACATATGTAATAGTGACAGGTACAGCATGAAGTTACTATTAAGGTTTATATGGCCCACATATGGTTTGCGATATGGAACTTAGTCAAAGGCAGATAATTCATAAACCAAATAAGTAAAAGTTGTCTTCCATGTTCATTACACATCGCCACAATGTCATGCATGCATCTGTAAATTTTCATAAATATATTCCATATGGTTTAGGAGTTATGGCCCGCACACGGTTTACAGTATGGAACTAAGTCAAGGGCAGATAATTCAAACACCAAACAAGCAAGAGTTGTCTTCCTTTTTCACAACACATCGTCTCAATGTCATGCATGAACCTTTAAAGTTTCATAAATATATTCCATATGGTTTAGCAGTTATGGTCCGGACACAGTTTCCTATATGGAACTAAGTCAAGGGCAGATAATTCAAAAACCAAACAAGCAAGAGTTGTCTTCCTTGTTCATGACACATCATCTCAATGTCATGCATGTACCTGTAAAGTTTCATAAATATATTCATACTGTTTAGGAGTTATGGCCCTGACATGGTTTACTATATGGAACTAAGTCAAGGGCAGATAATTAAAAAAAACCATACAAGCAAGAGTTGTCTTCCTTGTTCATGACAGATCATCTCAATGTCAGGCATGCACCTGTTAAGTTTCATAAATATATTCCATACAGTTTAGGAGTTATGGCCCAGACACGATTTACTATATGGAACTAAGTCAAGGGCAGATAATTCAAAAACCAAACCAGCAAGAGTTGACTTCCTTGTTCATGACACATCGTCTCAATGTCATGCATGCACCTGTAAAGTTTCATAAACATATTCCGTACTGTTAAGGAGTTATGGTCCGGACACGGTTTACTATATGGAACTAAGTCAAGGGCAGATAATTCAAAAACCAAACAAGCAAGAGTTGTTTTCCTTGTTCATGACACATCGTCTCAATGCACCTGTAAAGTTTCATAAATATATTCCATACAGTTAAGGAGTTATGGCCCAGACACGGTTTACTATATGGAACTAAGTCAAGGGCAGATAATTAAAAAAAACCCAAACAAGCAAGAGTTGTCTTCCTTGTTCTTGGCACATTGTCTCAATGTCATGCATGCACCTGTAAAGTTTCATAAATATATTTCATATGGTTTAGGAGTTATGGCCCGGGCATGAATTGGGACGGACGTACGTACCTACGGGACTGACAGGGGTAACACTTAATGCCCTTCCGCTATTCTCCGAATAGGCGGGGGCATAAAAAGCTACTAACATTTTTTTCAGCAAAAATATTAGCATATATGCCATATTTAATGATCAGTTTTAACCATATGTTAACTAACAACATCATTAGTTTTGAACTGGGCCCAGACTAAAAATTTCAGCAGATGACATTTTAAAATATTTTTCTACACTGTCTCATAGGGGACAATTTTAACATGAAATGTAGAAATCTTTTTTGGTGAGAAAAAATAAGAAAAATATCACCAGTGTTTTGTCATTTGCTGAATAAGCCCAGAGAGTGGTAACGGTTAAATACTTTCACAAACAATTCAAATGAAACACAATTCCCTATTTTCAGGGAAAATCAGGAAAACAAACACATTGTTCATGATATGTTGTCTGTTATTTTTACCTCAAGAATAATGAAGATCAATATTTACACAAACTATTTAATCTGAAAAATACACTGATAAGAAAATATATATCATGTAAGTATACAAGTTAATATTTAACCTATGACCGGCTGAATTAAATTTTCCCACATGCTGTGCAAATTCAGCAAATGACAAATTGATTTTTTTTTTCTTTTTCTCAGAAATTTCAAATTTTCTCCTGACAATTTGCATGAAATATCAATGCCTACTTTCTCAGAAAAAATAAAAAAAATATTTCAAAATGTTGTCTGCTGATATTTTACCCAGCATGCTAAGCACTAAATAGGCATAGATGATATTTTAAAATGTTTTCTTTTTTTCATAGAAAGTTTCTGGTTGAAAACAAAAAGCACCTAATGTGGAGCTTGCAGATGTCGCTTTCAGTGGGTTAAATATTTAAACACAAGGCAATGTGAGGACTGAAAGATCAATTTTTGTAACTCAGGATAATAACTTCTGCAAATATTGATTTGAAATTCAAACAACTTTAAGACCATAACCAAGCATAGTAAAACTAAAATCAGAAGAATATAAATCTAATATTTCTTTCTTATTTTAAGAATAAACATTACGAAAACACGCCTATTCAAATATATAGAAAATTTCACCTCCAAAAAACTGAAAATTTTCAGATAAAAAACTCTAATATTTCTCATATTTCTGCTCAAAACATAGATTGTGGGTACTCGTTAGAACCGCCTTGTCGAGGCGGTTCTAACGAGTACCCACAATTTATGTTTTTGAGCAGAAATAAGAAAAATAATGTATACCCCTGTAAACCCCAGTTTTACTATATAAAAGTGGGGTTTAAGGGGGTCAAAATTATATAGGCGTGTTTTCGTGATGTAGATGCCACAACATATTTTTATCAAGAAACTGAAAAATTAAATATGGTAGATGTCCTAAAATTCCGCACACTTTATTCAATATTTGCTTGTTTTTTTTTTGTTTTTGTTTTTATATATAGTTTGTTAACTTCTGCCATTTTGTCAGAAACTAGATACATGTTTGTAAAACTTGTAATGCAGATAAAACCACAGTCTTTACAATATGAGCTGCAATTATGTGCATTTATTGGGATCAACTTGCTCTGCTCATCCAGAGGAATTGAGAGGACTATTTGGTGATAATTACGGGATATTTTTTCTTATTTCTCCATAAAAACAATATGTTGTGGGTACTCATTAGAAGCACCTCACCGAGGCACTTCTAATGAGTAACAACAACATATGTTTTTATGGAGAACTGGAAAAAATTATCCCAGAATTATCACCAAATACTCCTCCTTAACAAATCCTCTGTCATCCACAGTCTGATCAGTCAGTCTTCATCCACTGGTGGCTGTCTGGAAAACCAAGGATTCAGGGTCTCTTTCTGTGGACTACAAAAACTGGTCAGTTGCATGAATGCACAGTCTGATCTGAATTTTTGCTGGGTGCACATCTAAAGGTGCAGTTTCTCATGTAGCAGACAACAAACTGATGATATAATTTTATTTCACAGAAAATAGGTTTCGAAATTTAATGCAAACCGTCTAGGAGACGGTTTGCATGAAATGCCAAAGCCTATTTTTTGGCAAAATAAAAATAAGAAAAAATATTTCAAAATGTTGTCTGCTGAATGTTTTCCCCAATGTACTGAGCATTAAATAGCAAACTAATTTGCATGAGACAATTTGCATGAAATGGCAAAGCCTATTTTCTGGATAAAAATCTCGGGGTGGGGTGGGGGGGGGGGGGGGGGGTGGTAACTTAAGGATAATTTTGGTACAGATGTGCGACAAAACCTACCCCATTCATATACCTGGCCTTTGAAAAAACGGGCCCATTCATATACTTGATCATCCAAAATGTTGACCTATTCATATACTGCCCTTTGATTTTTTGTACCCATTTTTTGCTGGTTATTACACAAATATCACAGTCAATTCATGTAATACCAAGAGGATAAGCAGCCTCGAAAAATATCTGAGCGAAAAATATGTGCATATACCAGGATGTCAGAAAAATGGGGCCTTTCACAAAGGAATCCAGAAAAATAGGGCCATTCATATACTTTTTGTTGAAAAAAGGGGGCCAATCATACACCTGGCAGCGCTGAAAAAGGGGGCTATTCGGCACGCACATCCGTACTATGCCATATATAGGAAGTTACCCCCCCAAGGAAAAAATACCCTAGGAGACAATTTGCATGAAATGTCAAAGCCTACTTTATGGGAAAAATATAAAACAAATATTTTTAAACGCGTCTTCTGAAATTACAGGTATTACCAAGCATGTTGTGTATTAAGCAAGGTTACTCAGACAAATTTATACTTCTTGTGATCACCCAGACTGTGCATTTGGCACAGCATCCACTCTAGAAGGGCCAAGTTCAATTCCCAAACTAGTCAAACAAAAGACATTACAAGCATTTGCTTTCAAAAAAAAAAAAAAAGCTTGGTCTACACTTTGCACATAATGTGTACTAAGCAAAGACTAAGCTTTTTAAGAAAGCTTATACTTGTATATATATTATGTTGAGCAGTCCATGGAATATAGCTTTGGACAAGTCCAGGACCTTTTATAAAGTGCTTCCTGAGCATTGATAACTCTAAGATTGCAAATGCCTATGAGCGTAGACAATCTTAAAGTTTATCATTGCTCTGGAAGAACTTTATAAAATGGTACAAGTTGCTCTTTTATAAACCTGCTTGCATGACTGCTGTATTTCTTCATTCCTTAAACATAAGATGTGGAGCACTAGTGGAACGGCTACTGGACTCTTCTTTCATTTGACATCATCGGATTTTTTATTAATGTGCAGGTATAGGGGCAACATCCACATCAGCGCTGACACTCAGCAGAAATAAAGTTGCCTGGTGTCAGGAAGTGTGACTGACTGGAATGTATTATTGACATAGCTTCAGATAATGCAGTTTTTTCACCTAAAAAGTACTAATAATTTTCTTATTTCTCAACAAAAACGTATGTTGTGTATACTCAAAAGATGTGCCTCAGCTAGGCACTTCTAATGAGTACCTGTAACATACATTTTCATTGAGAAATAAGAAAAAATATGTGTGGATACTCCTCTTATCTGTAGCTATATGTATTGAGTAGAGGTATAATTAATCTGTAGCTATATGTATTGAGTAGAGGTATAATTAATCTGTAGCTATATGTATTGAGTAGAGGTATAATTATAAAACTGAGCACTAGGCTTACTATTACATTGATTGTGTTGGGGTTTAACGACACGTCAACCCTTGAGGGTCATTTTGTGTCGTCTCCCAGAGAAAGGGAGAAAAGAGATAGAAGAGAGAGTAGAGGAGATGAAAGAGAGGGACAGGGAAGAAAGAGGAACAGGAATGAAAGTGAAGAAACAGAAGAAATAAAAACATTCCCCCTCTACCCTTACCCACTACAAGGATAGCAGGCCTTGCCCAACTGTAAGCCAATATCAGTTGGACGCCCCGGTGATGTAAGATACACAGCACCTTCGCACCACCCGACCACCCCCATACTATTACACTTTCAGTCACTGCTGAAACTGATGTTAAAACCACACACACACACACACACACACACACACACACACATGCACACAGACACAAAAAGAAAAAAAAAAACACAAAAAGCATAGTTACTGTTCAAGCTTCTCAGTAAAAACACCTCAATAAGACTTTTCTAAGAAAATGACACACAATAAATATACATATCTATATCAAACAACAACAAACAACAAACACCATATTTGCATTCTTGCATAAATCTAGCTTTCCAAGTAAAAGGTATTGAATCTACATGCAAAAATAAATTTGATGCGGCAAGTTGGGGGTAATTATAATGAACTACAAACAGATCAGAACTTTCACTGCTCACTGATACATTCTATGTACAGCATTTAACCATTAAAAAATTGCAGCAGATAGACAACATTCTAATTTTTTTTTTTTTAACCTTTCACCCCTGAGTTCCTGAAATAGACTCTTCCATCTCTGGATTTAGACACATCCATTGTTGCAAATTGGGGTTTCAGTAAAAAATCAATAACAAAATGGCAAACAGTGTAGATCCTGATAAAATGGCTCATTATAATCTGCACCCTTTTCAAAGTTCTCTTTACTGGTCTGCAGGGATGAAAGGTTAAGGATTAATCGTTACACTGTGTTAAAATAACAGCAAGCATCCCCATGGGAGAATGTGCTTTCAGGGCAAATGAGAACAGGGAAGGCTCAGATCAGCATTTATGCAGTCTGATCAGAGCCTTCACTGTCAGCTTAGACCTACCAGATACTGTAGAAAGTATGGATGGTAAGCATACCATATTCGATCTAATTACCCCTTTGTGAGCCTAGGTTTTTAAAAATTACTGGGAAAAACTTATGGTAAAATATGTATCTACCTACTAGGGGTACACTTTTAAAAGGATTAGTAAAGGACTTTTTTGATGATGTTTGTACGGTTTGTTTTCTGATTGTCCTTATAAAAGCGTATGTTGTGGTTACTCATTTGAATTGCATCGACAAGTCGATGCAATTCAAATGAGTATCCACAACATATGCCTTTATAAAGCAGACAAAAATTTTTCAAAAACAAGCCTATTGTAAATGTCCTAAAATTTCAAACACTTTATTCCATACTTTATTGGCTTTAATGTTAGTTTTTATGCAGTTGCTTCTTAAAATACTTAGAGGAATGGCAAACAGTGTAGACTCTGATAAGACTATTCCTTCAATCTGTCATTTTGTCTGAATTTTAGTAAAACAAAATTTTAGGACATTTACCACAATTTTATTGACATTCTATCAGTAAAATTGTACTTAAAACATCATAATTAATGTTAAATATGGCAAAGGTTAATGTTATTCCATCCCTAATTTCTTTTAAGTTTTGCTCTGTTTTCACTGATTGCAAGTCTGAAAGTGGATTTCATGCACTGCTACTGTATGCCTGTAACCTGAAAAACATAAAACATAAAATGAATAATTTCAACACAACAGGCTCTCCGATTTTCATGATTTTGTGTGTTTCCAAAAGCAATTCTTTTTGACTTTTATCTTACTCTATTGTAGCTGGTGTTGTGCTGTATGGCTGCCGTAAAAAGTCTCCCCATACATCATCATAGTGCAGGTTATATTTTATTTCCTTTGGGATTATTAAGCTCATCCTGTTTATTTTGAAAATTGAATACTGCTTAAACTGGTGCTAGGGGGCATATGCAGTCTTGCAAACTACAGTGTTGCATACGAAGAGACTCAATCAAACTGAGTCTCCGATTTTCGTAATTTTGTGTGTTCTTTATTTCCAAAGGCAATCCTTTTTGACTTTTATTTTACTCTACTGTAGCTGGTGTTGTGCTGTGTGGCAGCTGTAAAAAGTCTCTCCATATATTATCATGGTGCAGGTTATATCTTATTTCCTTTGGGATCATTGAGCCCATCCTGGTTATTTTGAAAATCGAATACTCCTTTAGCCGGTGCTAGTGGGGTATGCAGTCTCATAAACTACAGTGTTGCATATGAAGAGACTCAATCAAAGTGAGTCTCTGATTTTTGTGATTTTGTGTGTTCTTTGTTTCCAAAGACAAATCCTTTTTGACTTTCATTTCACAAATTTCATGCAATTTGATTTGGACTTGCAGTTGAGAAAAGGGACTTAGAAGATTTGCAAACTGTGAAGATTCAGACAAACCTGCACAGCTGTACAGTCTGGTCAGGATCTTTGCTGTTCTCCTCAACAGAAAGGCCCTTAAGGCATAAACGAATGGTGAAACCCCAAATCATACTACCAGTAGCCACAAATAATGATACCAACAGGAAAACATTTGGATACATGGAAGATTGTTAACCCTTAAACTGCCAATCACAATAGTCGTTGTCTGCTTTGTCATCTGCTTATGATTTTAAGTCATTTTTGCAAACAGTGTGGACCCAGATCAGACTGCTCCTCTAGGAGCAGTCTGATCAGGGTCCACACTGTTTGCCTGTATGCAAAAATAGGTTTGAAAATTTTGCAAGAATATTCAGCAGATGACATAATCAGACGGCATTTTCAGATGCAGTTTTTCTTGGCATTTTAAGGGTTAATGTACTTTGTTCCTAATATTCCTTCTGACTTTGGCTGTTTTCAGTTTTGTGTGTTTTCAGTTTTGTGTGTGTATTCATTGCTCTCAAGGGTCATTCATTTTAGAATCTATTTCTCATTTTTTTCTTGGCAGATATAGGCTGTTGTAATCTTGGTGGATATAGGCTAAATAATTTGACAACGTAAGCACCTGCCCACAGGTTTGTGTACTTTCAGTCATTTTGAGTAAGCCATTCTTGCAACAAAGTAGACATTCCATACTTGGATACAGACAGTGAGCGACCAGGTGATCAAGGTGAATATAGTTTGTGGATGAGTACAAGTTTCAAAGGGGCCAGGGTAGTTAAAAATTCAGGTATTATCTGTTCATATTCAATGTCCCATGAATACATTTAAATCAATGATTGTTACATAGTTTGAGCTGTGACATGACAAAACCAAAACTGGGTGTCCTGTTAATTGATATGATAGATGATATTGTAATCCTGGAATATGTCTATATAGAGGTGTAAAACATCAATTGTTTTGCAGGAATGTCTCAAACTCGAGGAGAGATGCATATCTAGGGTTAGATGCTTACTTTGTCCAATTAATGTATATTCATCACACACACACAAACACACACACACACAAACACACACACACACACAATAAAAAACAAAACAAGAAATTCGTCAAATGGCTATGTCGAAACTGCTACTGAGCTAAATGCACAGACTAAACATTGTTCAGTAAAGCATGAAAAGTAGGTCAAGGCCAGTAACGGTCAATGGAGTGGGCAGGGTGCATCATGGCAGATGTGTGTGTGAAGTTTCACTAGCCCAGAAACCTCGATATTTGAGAAATAAGACAGTTGGTTGGCATATTAGGAACAAAAGACAAAAGAGGTTTTCCATATATTCTTATTGTTACCATTTTTCATAGCTATTGGTAGTAGAAAATTGCAACTATGATATCCCGGTATGAGTTTTCATGAGATGTTTGAAAAATGATACGAAGTATGAATTTTTATATCAAGTGTCTCATTGAGATATTTGATTCTGTGTAATTGCTCTCTTATATGATTGTACATTTCACTGACAGTAACAACATGGCAGGTTGACCGGTGAAAAGGTATAGATACATTTATTAGGTGGGGTGGGGTGGGCTGGGGGGAGCAAATTGTCTTTGCCTCCCTTCTGAAAAGGGATCTTCTACTCTAAAATAGGCTAGTCTAACAGGAAAGAATTTGCTCCCCCAGCAAATTCAATCCTTTTAGAGAGCAGACCCCTTTCTAAAATGCAAATGGGGTTCAGAAAAGCAAACATGAAGTCAAAAAAGTTTTTCCCTTGTGAAATGGCTAAAAATATACAAGGAACCCTCATTACAATGACAGCATTTGTTCCCAAAGATGTTGCCATAATAATGAATTTGCTGTTGTAAAGAATCCTTAATGGACAGAGTGATATGTAAGAAAGACCTTATTTTGTTTTTATATCCTCAAAGAACATGTTTTGGATATTTGTTAGAATTGCCTTGGTGAGGCAATTCTAACAAATATCCAAAACATATGTTGCTTGAAGTTTTGATGAAATGTTCTTGCAAAATTTCTCATTAAATGTCACCTCTTAAGTGAAGGTTTCGTGACATTCAAATTGTCAGTATAATGAATTTTGTCGTTGTATCGAGTGTCGGTATAAAGAGGATTGTCTGTACCAAGTCCCCATAAACAAGAGATGCTTGTTTCTCTGGTGCACCTAGTGTCATCTCCAGGTTACTGGTGATCCATGGTGACTCATTCTTTTACTACCTTAGTTGTCACAAACATGTGTCAAGCTTAATGATTTTTTTACCTGAAATTGCTGTAATTTTACATTTCCTGTGAATGTATTTAATTCTCATATTACTTACTAAACTTATTGTCTAAGAAAATTAAAAAATATGTATAAGAGTTAAATATACATAATAATGAGAGAATTTGATCAGTTTTAAAAACTTAAAAAATCAATTATACCTTCTGTCTGTTGATCACCAGAGTCTCCAGTCAAACAGAAAACGATCTACAAGTTCACTTATTAGTGTCCAGGCCTGAAAATTAATATCAAGTTGATCAGCATACAGAAGTTACATGTACAAAAACACCATCATCTTTGGAAATCTTCTCTCACCATATCTGGGCCCAGTTGTTCAAAGCTAATGACGTCGTTAGTTAACAATTCTTTAAAATTTACATCGAGTGATACGCAAATATGCTGAAATTTTTTGCTGAAAAAATGTGAGTAGCTTTTGCAGTGCAAAAGCTATTCACATTTTTTACAGCAAAAAATATCAGAATATTGTATATTAAATCTGCCAAAACAGTTAACGAAATGACCCTTAACAAGCTCGTTAAGCTAACGATGCTTTGAACAACTGGGCCCTAAAGTGTAAACCACTCACTATTAGTCCTAGTTTGTCTCTTGGTCTGGAGTTTAACAACCCAGTCAACATTATTTAGGTCATGTTGAGCTGGTCAGTTCATCTAATCACAATTTTCCAGGGCATGGTTTGTACACATTCTTTCCTCAGAAACTGAAAACTGCCCTGCTTGAATCAGCCGAAGGAGAGAATGACCGTAGAAAATATTTCAAGATCAATCTCCATGAAAGAATGTTGCCAGACCCAGAGGGATTGAACCTGCAAGCTACTGATCACAAGTGGGATGCCATCCGACTGAGCCACTGAGGCTGGTCCAGATATTGAGCTAAATGCTGAGTTGACATAACAAGAGGACCATGATGGTCCTATTTCGCTCACCTGAGCAAACAGATTTGCATACTTACTTACTAGTTTCAGCCAAGTTCACTGCTCTTAGATTTTTGTATAAATTTTATAGCTCTGTCCCTCTAGCGGCCATCTTTTTTCAATGCATCATGATGCTTGAACTGAATCTTGGTAGGGAACAGTTCTGCCAAGTTATATTGAAACTGGTCCAGAGGTTTCTTACAAAAAGATTTTTAAAGTGTTTTATATAGATATATAGGGAAAATAAGCCCCAGAACCTAGCGGCCATGTTTTTTGACGAATCATGACAGCTTGAACAAACTTGGTAGAGGGTCATCAAAGAAACATTCCTGCCAAGTTATATTGAAATTGGTTCAGTGGTTTCTGACAAGAAGAATTTTTAAGTTTTTTATTTAGATATATAGGGAAAATAAGCCCTGCCCCCTAGCAGCCATGTTTTTTTATGTATCATGAGAGCTTGGACTATCTTGGTAGAAGGTCACCAAAGCAACATTCCTGCCAAGTTACACTGAACTCTGTCCAGTGGTTTCTGACAAGAAGATTTTTAAAAATTTCCATATAGATATGTAGGGAAAATAAGCCCCACACCCTAGCAACAATGTTTGTTGACAAATCATCACAGCTTGAAAATCTTGGTAGAGGGTTACAACAGGAACATTCCTGCCATGTTATATTGAAATTGGAGCATTGGTTTATTACCAGAACATCTTTAAAGTTTTCTAGATAGAGATATAGGCAAAATAAGCTAGAACAATTTTGGTAGAGGGTCACCAAAGGAACATTTCTGCCAAGTTATACTCAAATGGGTCCTGTGCTTTCTGACAAGAAGATTTCTAAAGTTTAAAGTTTTCTATATAGATATAAAGGGACAATAAGCGCTGCCCACTGGCAGCCATGTTTTTTGACAACTCATAATGGTTTGAATAAGCTTGGTAGAGGATCACCATAGGAACCAAAGGAACATTTCTGCCAAATTATATTGAAATCTGTCCAGTGGTTTCTGACAAGATTTTTTAAGTTTTCAGTTAAAAAGTATACTTTTAGCTCCTGTGACCTAGATATGCAATGGACTGCAACCATTTGAACAAGTTTGAAAAAGGACCAACCAAGGATCATTCCTATGAAGTTTGGTTAAAATCAAATCAGTGATTTAATAGGAGGAGATGTCATTTGAAGAAATTGTTTACGGACCGATGCACAGACGCACTGAAGGACAAAATGTGATCACAAAAGCTCACCTTGTCACTACATGAGAGGTGAGCTAAAACATGACATGGTCAATGGACAATGAAATATATATGAAGGTCATAAAGTCATCTACAGTGTTGGAGTCTATCTTAAGAAGGAAATGTATACCAAGTTTGATAACTGTCAGACTTATAGATTGCTAGAAATGGAGTAAAATACTAGCTTTGACAAAATATTGAAAAATAAATGGACACAGTATCAAGCAATATTGGTCAGGTACCAAAATATTGAGGATTTGATAGACATAGCTGATATTCTTCTGTGAGAAACAAAGCTTAACCCTTATCCTGCTGAATAATTTAATTAGCCACACCCATTTCAGATTATATCATATAATGTTTTCATTCAGATTCACAAACTGAATGACAAACAGTGTAGATCCTGATCAGATGGCTTCTCCATCTGAGCTGGATCTACAATGTTTGCAAAGGTAGGGGTTGTTGTGAACAGCAGGATAAGGGTTAACCATGACAAAAATGTGAACAGGTGGACAGACTGATGGAAGAATGAAAACTGGGACACTAACGCAGGTAGTATAAAAATAGGCTGTGGCTATTGACAACCGGTTGTCAGAAGCAATTTCGCTATTGACAACCGGCTGTCTATAGCGAATTTGCTATTGACAACTGGTTGCCTGTAGCGATTGCACTACTGATAACTGGTTGTCTATAGCGAAATTGCTGCTGACAACCAGTAAGATGTTTTAAAGTTTAAAATCTTGATCAGTATCATCAGTTTCAATATAGAATGATTATTTAATAACTACAAGAAGCATATAATTAGTTTTATTTTTAAAAGCACTTTTTATAAAGTTCACTTGCAGATATAAGAAATTTGCAAAGACAGCAATATACAAGAATGATAATGTAAAGCAATATTCAAATAGAACACAGAAACACTTGAATCTCCTGATTAGACTGCTCCTTCAAGAGCAGAAGCAGTCTGATGAGGATTCTCCACTCTTTGCTCATGATGGTCTATCCCAGTACTCAGATTACTATATTGTTTTATCGTAAGACATTTTTGTTATTTACAAACATTTACCATAATGTCATAATACAGCTGTTAATCTCTTTTGGGTAACTAGCACAGGAAAAGGGTATGGTCTGATCTTGGTCTACTCTCAAGCACAAGACTTTGTTTCACAATATTTATGGTATGTAGGTATTTACAGTACTTCTTCTAATAATAAGTCATCTTTGTTATTCACATTTACCATAATGTCATAAAACTGTAATTAAACTACATTGGGTAGCATATGAATGTTGTGATCATGGTCAGAATAATGGATGTATAAACAGGGCTTCAGGATTATTAATGATACATTATCTGAAGCTGGAAACCTTCAGTGGTGTGTTTTCTGTTGGTATTACTACATGTATTTGATTGCACAGTGTTATGTCTCCCCACTGAAGGGGAGGGGCATATTGTTTTTGCTGCAGTTCCCATGGGCGTTAGTGTTACACTTAATGTCCGTTTGATATCTCATGAACCATTGGCTGACACCGACTATTACCAAATTTACATTGATATATAGCATATATCATGGTAACAGCTTAAAGAGTTGGTTAGATTTGGTTTCCCTGACCTAAATTTCAAGGTATCAGCAAGTCTGTTGAAATTAGGTAAAAAAACAACATTTGTAAGTGTAATTTCTAATGAACTTTGGTTGGAATCTTACCATATTTGTCTGGATATATCACTGGGACAAGTTAAATTGATTAGGTTTTGGTGACCTTGACCTGCTTTTCAAGGTCACAGTTTGACTTAACATGTCAAATTAAGGCCAAAAATGGTGTATTTGCTGGTTCTCATGACCCACATTGGATTTTCATCAAACTTGCATGAATATATGCTTGTGACTGGATGAAAAATTGTTTAGGTTATGGTGACCTTTACCTAGTTTTCAACATCACACTGGGACTAGAACTAAGCTTATATACATAGTATCTCATAAACTACTGGAAGAATTCTTACTAACTTTCATGAAAATATGATTGGGACATGTTAGTGTTTGGTGACCTTGGCCTAGTTTTCAAAGTCACAGCTATACTAAAGTTGTTGAATTACAGTTAAATAGGGCTTGTCTGCATGATATCTCCTGAGCCGATGGGTGGCTTTCAATCAAATTTACATTATTTTATCACTGGTACATGACAAAGAGTTGTTTAGTTATTTTGACCTTGACCTAATTTTCAAGGTCATTTCAGGATTTCATTTATAGCAACAGTATGTTGCAAAATTTAACTGGATAAATAAAACATATTTGTTATTTATATTTTGTATTTTGACATGGATATATTTGTGCTATCATAACTGAATTAAAGCACATATTTGGCCTATGTTTCTGTCTGTATTTCACTGTGAATTGAAATTTTGACTGCTGAAATTGCTACACAATGTATTCTGAAGCCAAATGCAGGTTATCTCAAAACAATTTGCTGTAAATCACAGTATGTGTCTAAAATATAAAAGTTAACAGATCTGATGTGGAAAGAAGGTGGTATATTCATCTTTATTCATCTTACGACTCATTACTTTGAAGTGTCTAGGACAACACGAAAGTACAGAAAGAGCTATTGCACTACCCTTAGCATTGGCGTTGGCATTGGCAGCAGCGGCTGTGTCCAGGTTAACAAATATGTTAAAGTTTTACGTCAAAGTTTTGATGGATTTAGTTTTTATCTGGTATAATTATAGATATTGGTCCAAAATTATATTAAGCCCTATCCACACCCTGCTCAAGGTCACAGACTTAGAAATTTTATGTTAAAGTTTTGCGTCAAAGTTTTTAGATCTCATAAATTCTAAATCCTTGCATGGATTTACTGTATATTTGGTATGATAATAGATATTTTATTGGTCCAAAATTTTATTTGGCACTACCCACAACCCATCTTATGACCTAAAGATCAAGATCTTTGTATGGATTTTTGAACTTAGGTGTCAAAAAAGGCCTTTTTTTATGAACCAATAAAACACTAATTTTTGCCCATTTTTGGACCATTTTACTTGGTACTGTGGCAAACATGAATTCCAAAAAGTATTTAGGGGTTTTGGGCTGCTGACGGCAGATTCTCAGTACTTCCATGAAACAAAAATATATGTGTGTAAGTCTATTGTAATGCATAACAGAGGCATATAACTAGCCTTAGGTGAAAATTTGAATCTGATCTTGGCTGAGCCATATAGCTTAAACTGTATTTCTGTTTGTGTTTGTTTGTGTTGAGGTTTTACAGCCCAGTCAACCCAATGGGGTCATGTCGAGTGCGGTCAGTTTACCTAACCACACATTTACTGGGCAGGCTTAGTCCTCTAAGCGGTTAACCAGTATTGTGCACATTCTTTCGCCAGAAACTGACAACTGCCTTTCTTGAATCAGTGGAAGGGAGAAATGACCGTAGAAAATATTTCATGATCACTCTCCACAAAAGAATGTTGCCGACCTCAGCGGAAACTGTATTTCTGTGTCAGTTCAGTCAGTACATCTATCTCTAAGCATTTTACCTTGTGATCTTCCAGTAACTTTTTCTGTTTTTTCTTTCTGTTTAGCATTACTGATGTCTTTGTTTATAACACTTTCACCTATTTTAGATGATACATACTGCCTGATGCTTTTAGTTTCAACAGTCATTTCAATGAAGGGTTTTATTTCATGAATTTCATCTTCTGTCAGAGTTCTGTTTCTGAAGTACATTGGCAATGTATGTGCTGAGACATAGTGATTACGGTCAAGGATGAGTTTTGTTACTTTATATGTTTCTCCATTGCTATCATTAATCAAGATTAAAAAATGCCTGAGAACAGCTGCACAACCAGCTGCAAGATATTGCTGCACTGGTCTTTTACCCTCACTCTTTATTTTGGGTTTGCCATAATGTTTTTCACATCTTAAACCATGACAAAAGGTGATAATCATTGTTTTATTTTAATTGTAAGTCATTAAAGTAGTTATTATTATTAAAAGAATTTTGTACATTTGTGTAAATTATGTCTCAAAATCAATTCTAAAATAATATTTTACTGGTTGTCAATAGCGAAATCGATATTGACAACTGGTTGTCAATAGCCACTTCCATAAAAATATTGATAGTTTTCCTATTTCTCCATGAAAACATGTTACGATAAATGTCCTAAAATTTCGAACACTTTACACAATCTCTATCTGCCTGACTTTTTTTTTTTTTTTTGGAGACTTACGATACTATCCTACTCATCATACAAGATTCTTATGAAAGCACAGTACATATTTCCACAGGGAATTGAACTACTTACCTCAATACTAACTATTCTAGTCTAGATATAATTTATATTAAAGTGAATGGAAACACTTGGTACAGTTTATGGAAACACTTGGTACAGTTTTCTTCTTTTTTTTTTCTTTTGACAAGGGGGGTGGGGGGCAACTTTTGTAACTATCTGTTTGATTTCTTCTACATTAATACCCTTACCAAGGGGAGCAAATTCTTTCATTTAAAATTAGACCATTTTGCAGAAAGGGGAAAAATCAATTCCGACAAGAGTTGACCCTTGAAAGTGTATCATTTCGCTTAAAGCCAAATATTTCAATAACAGATGAAACAGGGCTGTTACTGTGAATTCAAACTGTGAAAATGGTACAACAGTCCATTCACTCCCAACCACATCTTCATATACCAGGGGAGTAAAATTATCTGGTAAAACCATTTTGAAGCCCTACTATGCTTCCAACATCACTTGCAGAAATGTTTTTGCTTGGCATTTGACTGTAAACACAAAAATCTATAAGTAATCAGAAACCACGTCTTTTCTGTTTGTGTGCTTTTTTCTTAAATATTTACCCTAAAATTAAGTATACTGCCAATTTTTTTTCTTACACATTCAATTTCTATATTAAACTGAACTTTTGGAATTTTTTTAGTAGAAATTAGTCTTTTTTTTTTTCCTCTTCTCAATGAATTTTAATTATTGATGTTTCAAAACCAAATTGTGAAAATCTGAGGAATTTTCAACCAGAGATACTTTCTGAAAACAAATGAGTCCTACCCTGCTTTTTTTTTTCTTTGCATAATTTGCAGCCACTTTTAGTGTGACAAAAATTTAGAATACCTTATGGAAAAATTTTATACTTGTGTGGTTAAGGGCAAAAGCTTTCATTTTGAAACACACAAGTACAAAATTTTTCTGTCTGATATTTTATGCTGCAGGACCATGTTCTGAAAAACAAAAAAATCCAGAATTATTATGAAATACTTACAGTTGGTTTAGAGCAGCTATCATCTCTGAGCCAGCCTTCCATGTCATGATAAGTCTGTGCCAGTTGATTCTCATGTAAACGTTGGCAAAGCTTGCAGTACGAATTCCTCATGTCCTGTTTGTAGTAATCTTCCCATTCAAAGAAACTATTGAACAGAGTTGCATTGTTACTGATTTCTATCATTCTATCAGCTAAATCTTTAATGGTAGGAAAGTCATACACATTGAGATAGGAATTTGGTGGTGCCATTTCAAGGGTAACTTTGGTTGCAGCTATCACAGGAATTTGGTGCCTATCTAGGGCATACCAGAATTTTTCTGACAGGTAATCTCTGCAGAATGTATTTTCAAATGCTAAATAAAATTTATATGGTTTAAAGTACCTTTGCCCACATTCGTATGTTGGAATGCCTTTTTTACATATAGTATTTCCTGAGCAATAACCAAACTCATCAACATCTATAAATTTGGCAAGCTCCCTAACAATTCTATACCTTCCTGCCTGATCTTTACAGTTGCTGACCTGAATTACAGCCATTTTGGACTTACTTGCCCAGTGATTTACTACAGACTTAGATTTTGTTGATGTTCTCATTTCTTGCTCAGACTTTCTTATATATGTTCCAAAGCTAAATGGCATTAATATAGTAGAATCACGTCTATACAATACAGTCCAGTTAAATGTGTGTGGGGGTATCTGACCCCACATGTAACACATTGGTTCCAAGCTCCACATGACCCAGACTTGACTTGGATCTCTGTAGGATGGAAACTTGATAAGAGGATTATATATTGTTGCAACAATGCCAGACTGTGTCCAAACATCATTAGCATGGAAAAGAACTGCATTACTGCTTTCTAAATCTGACTTATCATTAGTCACTTCACATTTAAAAGGACAATTAGAAAGAATAGCTTTTGCATCATTCACCCAATCCCATTTGCCAAAAAATGGTGTCCATATTAAAATTTTCTTCTCTTTTTGTAATTTCCAGTTGCTATCAAAGGTTGTTACGTATTTATCACTAGGTGGTACTTGGACTTCCGCTGGCTGTGGGGGATAATAAGAATAAAATCTGCTCCTGATTTGCAGAATAATTACGACAACCAGAAGAATAAGTAGGTGCTGAATGACTTGTTTCCGTTTTTTCTTGGTGTAGGGAACCATTCTTGAAATTATTCTGTTGGCAATTATAGGTCTTTCATCTGTAACAGACAGTATAAATTTACAAATTTTATAACATTAAAACAACTACAGCAGATGATAATTTGAAAATATTTTTTGTTTATTTTTTAAAGAAAATAAGGCTTGACCTTTCATCTGAGTCATCATTTTCTTTAGGCAGAAAAGTCAAATGAAATATCAAGTCTTATTTTCAATGAAAAATAATGAAATCAATTTCAGAATATCATCTACAAATTTGCTTAGTTCTCCAGAGTTATGGCTGGAAGAGCCTATTATGTCCTGTTGCAAGGCTCAGAAAGACAAAATAACTGAAAAGTCTCCCAAGCCAAAGTAGCCAAAAGCATGAACAGGCTGTCAGAGACCTCCACTATCATGTCCCTTAACTCATTGGAGGAGTGATATTGACCATATGCCAGTTACAATATTTACCTTAACCCTTAAACTGTCAATCACAACAACTGTCGTCTGCTTTGTCACCTGCTTGTGATTTTAAAAGTCATTTCTGCAAACAGTGTGGACCCAGATCAGACTGCTCCTAAAGGAGCAGTCTGATCTGGGTCCACACTCTTTGCCTGTATGCAAAAATAGGTTTGAAAAGTTTGCAGGAATATTCAGCAGACGACATAAAAAGACGACATTTTCAGATGCTGGTTTTCATGGCATTTTAAAGGTTAAGTGTTGGGATACTGGCCTGAGCAAACAGTGTAGACCCAGATCAGAAGCTGAAGATAATTATTTTCCTTATTTCTCTAAATAAAAGTATAAGGCACTTCTAAAGAGTAACACAAGGTATGTTTTTGTGGTGAAGTAAGAAAAAATGCCAATATTTGTTTTATTGACAATGCATCGTACCTGGTGCTCTGACCTGTTGAAACCTGCAACATTTGTTTAAAGCCGAGGAATACATATGATCAGATTCATCTTTAGAGGCAACAGATCTATTTTGTTATTTTTGTACAAAACAGCTCTGAAGTAATAATCAGGGCCCAGTTGTTCAAAGCATTTTTAGCTTAACGAGCTCGTTAGTGGTCAAAATGTTAACTGTTCTAATATGTACATCTAATTAGCAGGTATTTTTGCTGAAAAAAAAAAATGTGAGTAGCTTTTGCAAATGCAAATATATTCCCATTTTTTTCAGCAAAAATAAAAGCATATGTATCATATTTAATGATCAAAGTTTAAATAAAAGATTAACTAACGACATCGTTAGTTTTGAACAACTATGCCCAGCTTATCTAGAACTAATGGTTAGTATGCTGCTTTTGAAGGGTAAAAATAGCAGCAGATAACATTTTTAAATACTTTTCTTATTTTTCCCAGGAAAAAAAAAGGATTTGACATTTCAAGCAAATTGTCTCCTTTTGAATGAAATATCAAAAGACCTATTTTCCAGAAAAAATATCATCAATTTGTTGTCTGCTGAATTTACCAATAGCATGGGAAATGCTAAGACTGGTATTTTGTACTGTTGTTTGCCTCCAGAAAAATTGTCTTTAGCCCATTTACATCAAATGGACTTTTTAACCACAAATCTTTGGACTGGTCTATTTCCAATAGCATTCATTGGCATCTGATCTGGGTCTGCTTTGTTTACCAATAACCCTTTCTGACCAAGTGTATCCTATCTAGCACTTGGTAAACATTTCAGCAGATGACATTTTGAAATATTTTTTCTTATTTTTCCTATAAAATAGGATCTGACAATTCATGCAAATCCTATTTTCTAGGAAAAATAAGAAAAACATCTAAGGAGACAATTTGCATGAATTGTCAGATCCTATTTTCTAGAAAAAATAAGAAAAAATCATCAGTTTTTCATCTGCTGAATTTGCCCTATAGCATGGTAAATGTTAGAAAAAGCAGACAATCTTGTCAAATACAAGAGACTCCGATTTCTAACGAACCGCAATCTCCTGATCACCAGTCGGACGCGCATCCAACTGAGCCACCAAGGCAGGCTTACACCAAGGCAGGCTTACATAAGTTATGATGAAAAGGAATGAAGTGAGGAATAGAAAGGGATACATAAAGGAAATTAACTGGCAAAACTACATATAATTCACACTTTATACCAACAAATTTTCTGGCTTTGGATTGGATTTTAAATTTCACTGTTAAATACTGTTTTCCAAAATTATTATTTTGATAATCGGTATGTGATACTGTTACTAAGTTGCATGTTGTCTTCAACCATCATCAGGAGTCAACTGAGAAAAAATTACTATGCATCCTAGTAATAACCAGCTTTCATATGATGTGCAACACATGAAAAGGGCCCTTATGCAATTTGCAGACATCACAGGTCCCAGAGTGCTCCATCTTTGAGACTTCTGTCTTGAAGATTTCAAGTGACTTAATAGAGCATGTCTGGCTGGGGAGTTGATTCCACTGTATAACAGTTGGAAGGAAGAAGAAAAAGTGAAAAAGAATATAATCCTTGTCTGCACTGATTTGGTGGTAATGGTATTCTCTTCTCCCTGTGCCTCTTTGTAGGTACTTTTCTTCCTCTATGACTAAAGTTGTGCCAGATCTTGTAGATCATACACAGCCTAGTATCTATGCATCTCTGCTTGACAGTTTTCCCGTCTAGACTGTAAAGCATATCGGTGACACTTGAGGTGTTATGGTACTTGCCTGTGACCCATTTTGTCACCCTTCTCTGGACCATTTTAAGTTGGTCTTCTAGTCAACTCTATAAGATGGTGTCTATAGTGCCAACCTTAACATCACATCAAGTAGGAAAAAGGAGACTTGTTTCACCTATAAATGTAAAGGCTTTGCTAAATTTCTGCAGGAAATTATTTCAATTCAAAAAAACAAAATTCAATAAATATGAAATTGCAATGTCAAAATTCCACAAATTTGAAACCATGCCTCTTAAATCCTGTGTACAAAAAGTGTCACTTACCAAAACCACTCCATTATTTATTTTTCATTTCCAAGCAAATAATACTCCACATTGGATTTAAGTCAAATGTTCTCACCTGCTTCTATACGTCTATACCGGGTAGTATTTAAAGGTACACTAGCTATTTAATCTGGATAATTTAAAGTGTCAACTGTCATACAATTTGGAAGTAAATTTGTAACAGTAAAATTGAGCAGTTTTGCTGTACACTGATAGAGATTTTCAAAAATTCTGCAGATTTGTATGTTTGTGATTGACATCCACATGCACTTTTTCAGGTAATGTATATCATTGATAGCCAATCATTGCTAAATGCATGCTATTTCATGTTGCTATTCATAAGCATTCAGTTAACCCTTCTCATGCTGTATAAATTAAGATGCCACGCCCACTTCTAATTTCCAGCCAATCAGATTACTTGATCCGGGTTTTTGATACAAATTCACATATTTAATGACAAACAGTGCAGAAGCCAACTGATCTGGATCTACACTGTTTGCTAAGACAGGGTATGTCCTGTTCAGCAAGAGAAGAGTTAAAAGTAATGTTATAAATGGTTCAGGTGTGACAAGCAGAGCATTTAGATGTGTTTTCAATCAAATTCCTCATGAAAAATGACATGCCAGTGGTAAGATCATTTTAGAATCATCCTGTTAGACAATTCTAATGATGCTCAAGAAACTGCGTTTTTGTGAAGAAAATAGTAACAAACATAAATATTATCCTTTAATCATAAATTCTTGGGTTCTGACAAACACTGAGGTGCACATGTAGAGGGCGGTGCTTTTCAACTTACAAGAGGCCCATGGGCCACGATTAGCTCACCTGATAAAAACAGCTATTGCATCTCTGCAAATGCCATGCAACTTCTTCCAGTATTGCCACAGCAACTAGGACACAAATTTGACCACCATAAAAAGGTCAAAGGTGAACCTAGTATCATCATTTGAAAAAACTTAGTAGACTTTGAATCCCAAATGTTGTATACCAAGATTCAGGCTAAAAGTTCTAGAAAAGAAGATTTTTTTTGTGTTTTACCATATATGGGCATGGCAGCCATCTTGTTCAACTGTGTGGAACCATTTGAACTAATTGACAACATCTTTTCAACAGAATGCCCCATGTGAAATCTGGCAAAAATTGTTCAAGCAGTTTCACAGAAGACATTTGAAGATTTTACAATTTTATACATGTACATAGCCAAGGGGCAATGTCAGATCACCCTAAAATTTTGATGGTAGCTAAACAGTTTTTCTTCTTTAATCATTTGTTGTAAGTTTCAGCCATTAGCCTTAAATACATATTGTGAAAATGATTTTTCAATATTTTCCCCATACAAATGAATCGGGGGCACAAATCTGACCTTGCCATAAAAAGGTAAAAGGTCAACCTATGGCTATCATTCGAACAAACTTAGAAGACCTTGAGGTCAGGATGCTATATACCAAGATTCAGCCTCAAAGCTTTCTTGATTGTGGAGGAGAAGATTTTTAAGTGATTTAACCATATATGGGCATGGCAGCCATCTTGTTCAATAGCGCTGAACTGTTCGAACAAATGGTCAATACCCTTTCAACAGAAGGCTCCATGTGAAATCTGGTGAAAATTGCTCAAGCAGAGAAGACATTTGAAAATTACACAATTTTTTACATGTATATAGCACAGGGGCAAGGGCAGATAACCCCCAGGGACAAAATTTTTATAGTAACTAAAAAGTTTTACTATTTTCATACATTGTAAGTTTCAGCTATTAGTCTTTGATAAATTTTGAGAAAATGACTTTTCAGCATTTTCCCCCGAACAAATGTAGGGAGGCACAAATTTGACCTTGCCGTAAAGAGATCAAAGGTCAACCTACAACCATCATTTGAACAAATTTGGTTAACCTTGAGTCCCTGATGCTATACACCAAGATTAAGCCTCAAAGGTTTCTCAGTTCTGCAGAAGATTTTTAAATGTTATTACCATATATGGCCGTGGCGGCCATCTTGTTCAATGGCCTGAAACCATTCGAACAAATTATCAATACCCTTTCAAAAGAAGGTGAAATCTGGTGACAATTGCTGAAGCGGTTTCAGAGAAGAAGATATTTAAAAATGATCATGGCCACCATCTTGAATATCTGTTTAGAATTTCTTTTTCTCAACCAAAAGGCCAATTAGCTCATAACTTGTCTAGTATTCAGGTAAGCGATACAGGAGCATCTTGGCCCTCTTCTTTAACAAGAGGCCCATGGACCACGATTCACTCACCCGTGTAAAACAGCCATTGCATATCTGCAGATGCCATACAACTTTCTTTCAGTATTGCCACATTTTCCCCATATAAAAGTATATCTGCTGCAAATCTGACCTTGTCCTTGAAAGGTCAATGGTCATCCGACTACACTTGGTGGACCTTGTCCAAAATGCTATATACCAAGATTCAGCCTTAAAGGTTTCTTGATTCATGAGAAGAAGATTTTTAGGTGTTTTTTACCATATATGGGCATGATGGCCATCTTGTTTAATGATGCAGAACAGTTTGAACAAACTGACATTATGTCTTCAACAGAAGGCCCAAAGTGTAATCTGGTGAAAATTGGTCAAGTTGGTCATTGGACAAGAGAAGAAGACGTTTAAAGATTGCGAGATTTTATACACGTGTATAGCCCAGGGACAAGGGCAGATAACCAAGGAGGACTAAATTTTGATTGTAACTAAAAGGGTTTGCTACTTTGATCATACATTCAATACATTTTCAGAAAATGATTTTACATTTTCCCCATACAAGAGTATGAGAATGCATATTTGACCTTGCCATAGAAAGGTGAAAGGTCAAACTAGAATCATCATTTGAACCAACTTGGTAGACCTTAAATCCCCAATGTTGTATACTAAGATTCAGCCTTGAAGCTTTCTTCGTTCTGGAGAAGATTTTTAAGCGTTTTTTTTACCATATATGGGCATGGTGGACATCTTGTTTAATGATGCAGAACCTTTGAACAAATTGATAATACGCCTTCAACAGAAAACCCAATGTGAAATCTGATGAAAACATGTCAACCTGTTTCAGAGAAAAAGATGTTTAAAAATAATGATACTTCATACATGTGTATAGTCCAGGGGCAAGGGCAGATAACCTCCAAGGACAAAATTTTTGCTGTAACCAAAAGTGTTTGCTACTTTGATCATATATTGTAAGTTTCAGCTATTGGTCTTTAATACATTTTGAGAAACTGAATTTTCAATATTTTCCCCATACAAATGCATAGGGACTCAAATTTGACCTTGCCGTAAAAAGGTCAAATGTCAACCTAGGGTCATCATTTGAGCAAACTTGGTAGACCTTGAGTCCCTGATGCTATATACCAATATTTAGCCTTGTAGCTTTCTTGGTTCTGGAGAAAAAGATTTTTAAGTGTTTTTACCATATATGGGCATGGTGGCCATCTTAATGGACCGTGACCATTTATGCAAATTTTCAATTCCCCATTAACAGAAGGCTCCAGGGGAAATTTGAAGAAAACTGGTGCGGGGTTTCAGAGGAGAAGTTATTCAAAGATGTGAATGGACGGACGGATGATGGACGAAGAGTAATCACAATAGCTCATCCTGAGCCTTTGGCTCAGGTGAGCTAAAAAGACCTAAAAAGTACAAATTCTTTCTTATTTCTCCACGAATACATATGTTGTGAGTACTTGACAGAAGTGCCCTACTGAGGTGCCTCTAAGGAGTACCCCAACATGTTTTCATGAAAAAGAAAAAGTATTTACCTTGATATTCCTTTCATCTAATGATATGAGGAGAAGTTTCTAATAAGAAACCACAGCTCCAGATAAGTCACTTTTTTATGTGGATATTCCCTTTTATCTGGAGCTATGAACAAACTGAATGTCAGCGACATCTAGCAGATACAGATCTTCAAAAACTTAAACATATATCTTAGAGTTCTCATTTAACTCTTTCCCTGCCAGTGGTGACTTTTGTTATCTTCTGATAACCTTTGCAAAAAGTTTGGACCCAGATCAGGCCCGACAAAATGTCAAACTGTGACACTCTGATGGTATTCCTGAATGTTTTGAAAAAATTAATTAAAAAAAAAAGTCCAAAGATGACAAAAAAGCATGCAAAATTACCCAGCATGCAAAGTGTTAATGACACATCAACCCTTGCAGGTCATTTTGAGTTTTCTCCCAAAGAAAAGGAATAAGAAACTGAAGAGCTAGCAGGGGAAAGGGAAATACGAAACAGAGGAGAATGAAGGAAAAAGTGAGTGATGCTGCAGAAACAAAAGAAAAACTAGTACTAAACATGCTCCCTTCCCCATCTGCTGCAAGCACAGTAGGACCTTACACCCAACTACAACCCAAAGTTTTAACGTAAAGCGCCAATCACAACTGCAGCAGATGGCAATTTTTTTTTATTTTTATTTTTCAGAGAAAACAAGTCTTGACATTTCATGTGAATTATCTGCTTGGCAGACGATCCATATGAAATGTCGACTTGTTTTCTCTGAAAAATAAAAAAAATATTTTAGAATGTCGTCTGCTACAAATTTTGCTTGGTGCTTTACGGGTTAATACACATGCCAGAACTGATACCAACATCAGCTGGTTTCAAGTTTAACCGCCCAGTTAACACCACTTAGGCCATGTCAAGTTGGTCAGTTTACATAACCACACTTCTCCTGAGCAGGCTTTGTTCTCTAAGTGGCTAACCAGTACATGTACCTGTGCGCATTCTTTTGCCAGAAACTGACAACTGCCCTTCTTGAATCAGTGGAAGGGAGAGAATGACCATCGAAAATATTTCATGATCAACCTCTACAAAAAATATGCTGCCAGATCAAGCACCCTGGATCAAACCTGTGACCTCCTGATCACCAGTCAGACATATGACTGAGCCCCCAAGGCCCCCAATACCAACATCAAGATCAACATCAATGTGGGGTCATGTAACAGCACTTCCTGAACTCCAGTATCACACTTACATATATCTAATGAAGGAAAGAGGTAGCTTGATAGCTATCAAGCTACCTCTTTCCTTCATTAGATATATGTAAGTGTTACAAGTCCGTGTAATGAGAAAGAAAATGAATCAGCAACAAGCTGGAATTCTAAAAATTTATTGACAGACCTAAAAACATATACAATCAAAATATCATAAACTGTAACTATTTAACCCATTTTAAACTGAATAAACTCTCCCCACACTATAGATGGGAAGAGTCCAATTTCAATTTTAGGTATGTCAGGCTATGTGACTTATGTATTCCTAAACGAAAATAACTGAACTATTTATGAGCAGTGAAGACCCTGATCAGATGCCACATTCTGTGGTGTCTGATCTGCCTCTGCACTGTTCCCAGTTTTCCTTTTGGGGATCTCCAGACTAAAATGGTTTAATAACTAGTCAAATAATTCCTCAGAAATATTTTGTAATAATTTCTTCAATTTCCTAATTGATAAATGACCAGTTTTCCTTGCATTTGAATGCTGAAGACCTAAATATGATAAAAAATGATAAAGCTCTTGGAATTGTCATTGATAATAATTTAGCTTGATAAGATATGCAAAACAAAAAATTACATCAAACTTATGGCTTTATCTAGAATCAAAGTTAATTTAACAACTACACACAGTATCCAATTTCATAAAACATACATTCAACCTCACATAGATTATTGTAATACTGTATGGGGAGGAACATCTCAAGTGGATATAAACATAATACAGGCCTCCTAGTGGCCCACTTTGAAAATATAGGTTTTTATATAGGTTCTTCTTACTGAAAATATAGGTTATTTACAGGTTTTTCAATAAAAAATATAGGTTAAAAAAAGGTTCTTCCAAACTCACATAAAGATTTAAAACTGAAGAAAAAATATTTGATGAATTTTTGCGCCACAATTACCCAGATAAAGTGATCTGAATTTTACAAAGTCAGAGCGAGCAAGGAAAAAATTACAATTTCTTGACAGTTTTCATCACTTTTTTGAGACTAAAAAGTAAAAATAGTAGGGCATTTTGAAGAAAATTAGGGTTGAATCGCGAGAAGGTTCAAAAAGTGAAAAATATAGGTTTTTTCATGAAAATACAGGCTTTTTATAGGTTTTATGACCAAAATAAAGGTTTTATAGGTTTGACACAAAATTATAGGTTATTATAGGTTTTATAGGTTTCGCTAGGAGGCCTGATAATATTTCATCTACAAAAACATGCCTGTAAGATAATTTTGGACTATAATGCTGAAAATGTACTAGAAAGTATGGAAGAATTGAAAATACTATCCATATATGATAGACTGTATCTTTGAAAAGCAAAGTTCATGCATAAAGTTTCTAATGGCTGCTGCCCACCTTATATCAGTGATTTGTTACAAGAAAGAGTTCAAAATATACTGAGGTCATCCACCCAACACTCATTTATTACACCAAGACCTTATAAAAAAAAAATTAAGCAGAGCATAACATATTCTGGCCCCATCATTTGGACTAGCCTATCTTCTGATCTTAACTTGATAGTACTGTCAAGTTGCATTCAAATTTCATCAAATGCATGCATTACGAAAACACGCCTATTCAAATATATAGAAAACTTCAGCTCCAAAAACTGAAAAATTTTTAGATAAAAACCCCTGATATTTTTCACATTTCTGCTCAAAACATAGATTGTAGGTACTAGTTAGAACCGCCTTGGCGAGGCGGTTCTAACAAGTATCTACAATCTATGTTTTTGGGCAGAAATAAGATAATAAGTGGGGTTTAAGGGGTCAATATTATATAGGTATGTTTTCGTGATGAAAACCCTAGACTGTCTTTTTTATGAGTGTGTGTATATGTGTGGTTATGTGTAAATAGTTTCTTGTTTTATGTTTGTTCTTTGTATTGTGGTTTTACTGCAAAGCCAACCCATTAGGGTCATGTGGAGCTTCGTCAATTTACCTAACCACACTTCATCATTTTGAGAAGTTCTTTTGTACTTTCTTAAAAGTATCAAAGTATAATTTTTCTGTTATGATTATGGATTGTAAATGTGTGAGTGCTACCATGATTTGTTAATGTTTGTTACTCTGATTATGGTTCGTGAATGCTTGTGCTTCTGTGATGATTATAAGTGTGTGTATGTGTGTGGTTATGTGTAAATAATTTCTTGTTTTACTTTTGTCCTTCATTATTTCTAGAAGCACTTTTGTACTTTCTTAAAAGTATCAAAGTATAATTTTTTGTTATGATAATGGATTGTGAATGCGCGAGTGCTACCATGATTTGTTTGTTTGTTTGTGTTGAGGTTTTACGGCCCAGTCAACCCAATGGGGTCATGTCGAGCGCGGTCAGTTTACCTAACCACACGTTTACTGGGCAGGCTTAGTTCTCTAAGCGGTTAACCAGTATTGTGCACATTCTTTCGCCAGAAACTGACAACTTCCCTTCTTGAATCAGCGGAAGGGAGAGAATGACCGTAGAAAATATTTCATGATCAGTCTCCACGAAAGAATGTTGCCGACCTCGGCGGGGGTTGAACCCGCGACCTCCTGGTCTCCAGTCGGACGGCGCATCCAACTGAGCCACCGAGGCCGGCTCTACCATGATTTGTAAATGTTTGTTATTCTGATTATGGTTCATGAATGCTTGTGCATGCAAGTGGATCATAATAATCATGTTATCACATTTATTAAATTTATGCTGGTGTCTGTTGACTAGTTAAGCAAGAGAACTATGTGTCATAGCTCATATTTTCCGACGCGCTTGCATGTCAGATAAGAGGTTAGAACATTTTTAGCATCTGTCTGCCATGCAGGGGCAGGTCAAAAACATAATAGTGTTCCAAGATTGTTCTTTTGGAACCACTATTTTTCACCACCTTCAGACAATCACATCACGTATATTTTCATAAATACTTTGTTTGTTTGTGTTGCGGTTTACTGCCCTGTCAACCAAATGGGGTCATGTCAAGCACAGTCAGTTTACCTAATCATAGGTTTACTGGGCTGGCTTAGTCCTCTAAGCCATTTATCAGTATTGTGCACATTCTTTTGCCAGAAACTGACAAATGCCCTTCTTGAATCAGCAGATAGGAGAGAATGACCAAAGAAAATATTTCATCATCA
Source organism: Anodontia alba (assembly GCA_964016985.1). NCBI lineage: Eukaryota > Metazoa > Mollusca > Bivalvia > Lucinida > Lucinidae > Anodontia > Anodontia alba. The sequence continues at coordinate 1,298,419 of OZ024822.1, forward strand.
AATCTCCATGAAATAATGTTGCCCATTTGGCGGGGGTCAAACCCACAACCTCCTGATCACCTGTCAAATGAGCATCAAATTGAGCCACCAAGGCTGGCTACCAATACTTTACTTGTCTATTTACTAGAGGGCCACATGGAAGATTAGTTTTGTAACTAAATGTGTTAGCTTCTCACAATAAAGTCTATCATATTATTATCATTATTAATATCATTATTAACCTCAGATCCTGGAATTCACAGCACCGGGTAAGCTGTTTGTTTTTTTTTTCCAAAAATACTGATTTTTTTTCTTACTTAACCCAATGTAGTTGGGAGACCCCTAAAAGGGTAAATGGCAAACAGTGCAGACCCAGATCAGATGCCACAGAATGCGGCATCTGATCAGGGTCTCCACTGTTTGCAAATAGTATAGCCATTTTTCTCTAGGAATATCTAAATCATAGCCTGACCTACCTAAACTTGAAATTGTACTCTTCCAATATATAGTATGGGTGAGTTCATTCAGTCTACAATGGGTTAGATATCTGGATACTCCTCTTATCTACAGCTAGCCATGCTGGAATGCAATTAACCCTTGTCCTGCTGAATAAATTAAGATGCCACGCCCATTTCTAATTTTCAGCCAATCAGATTACTTGATCCAGGTTGTTGATACAAATTCACATATTTAATGGCAAACAGTGCAGATCCAGATCAGTTGGCTTCTTCAACTGGTTCTTCTGTTTCTTCACTTTCATTCCTGTTCCATTTTCTTGCCTGTCCCTCTCTTTCATCTCTTCTGCTAACTCTTCTGTCTCTTTTCTCCCTTTCTCTGGGAGACGACACAAAATGACCCACAAGGGTTGACGTGTCGTTAAACCCCAACTCAATCAATTCTTCAACTGATCTGGATCTACACTGTTTGCAAAGGCAGCTTATCTCTGGGTTCAGCAGGACAAGGGTTAAGAATAATGTCTCTATTATAGCACTGATTATGGTTAATGTCCTAAAATTTCGAACATCATAGCTGCTGACGAAATGGCATATGCAAATTGTGCAAACCCAGATCAGACTGAGCAGGAATCTAAAAACTTTTTTCTTTGCAAGGTTTTCTAAAAGAAGCTATTTACATATTGCAAACTTGAAATTATAAGAAATGAATTTCATTTTTTGTGGAATCAATTCATGTGTACACACTGGCAAATCACTAGTATAAAACACTATGCCCCCAACCATATGCTTGCCTCTAAAGATAATATAACGAGAAAAAATGCCCTGATTTTTCCCTGATGGTGGCAACTCTGTAATCAAGTCATCTTCTCATCATTACCAATCTATTCATAAAGTTCTATTGCTCTAGCTCCAACAGTTTTTGATTTATTTTGCTGACAAGGTAAAAATGCCCAAATTTACAAAGGGCCATTACTCATGAAATATTTTTCAGAATTTATTCAAAATTGAATCAGGTCATCTACTGATCTTTGCCAATCTATTCACCAAGTTTCAAGGCTCTAGCTCCAGCAATTTTTGAGATATTTTGCTGACAAGGTAAAAATGCCCAAAAATACAAAGAGCCATAACTCATGAAACATTTTTCAAAATTTACTTAAAAGTTAATAAGGTTGTCTTCTCATAAGTACCAATCTATTCATCAAGTTTCAAGGCTCTAGCTTTAATAGTTTTTTAGATATTTTGCTGACAAAATTTCATCCATAATTTTTTAAAGGGCCATAACTCAGGAAAGGGGCATAATCCTGCCGAGAAAAAAAATATGTCAGCTACTTTTTTCATGAGGAGTCCATATAATAAATTTCAAAACAGTAGCATGTATATTTCTAAAGTTATGCTATGCACCAAAAAGCATAATGAATGGATGGACTAATGACCCAGAAGCAATATGCCCTTCAAGCTTCTTCTAAGCTGGGGCATAACAATTATTATGACCAGAAACAGTGCAGGCTGACCTCATTTTTTTTTATTGTGTAGGGTACCTTTTGGTCCCCATAAGTACTTTTTCTACATACTCTAAGTAAATTCAAATTATCCCGCACAATTACGCTTAAAACATAAATCACCAAATCCATGGATATATTTTTACTATATATAAATCCATCGTAAACATTTAAATGAGAAAATCAGACAACCATCAGAGTATCAAAACATATTCTATTCTCTGCACAGGTTGTGCAGTCTGATCAGGATCTGGTTGGAATCAGTTCAGTGAGTGGTATCTTATATTACTGCAATCAAATTATTTGTGTGAATTCTGAAAAGGCAGATATGTGCCAATACTGAAATGGAAACCTACAAATTATTGATTGCAGCATCTAGATAATGTGTGCAGTGTGATCCAGTTCTGCATAATTTTCATGAGGTATTTCAGGAGTACCAGGAAGGCTGTGCTAGGTTGTGCAGTCTAGTCAGAGTTTTCCCAGTTTGTGTCTTGTGCAGTCTGATCAAGGTCTCTTTCTAGCAGACACAAAGTTTTGGTATACTGACAGCAGTGCAGGACTGGACTTGCCGATGCATTCAAAGCACAGCACCATGAGAAATCGCACCGGTCAATAAACATTAGAAACAGCAGACATACGCAAGAACATACGGCATGCACGCACCTACAGACATATACATTTATGTAATTTAATCATACATGCATGTACTCATTTAAGAATAATTAAAGCAGAAATGTCGTCTGCTGAAATTCTTATAAAATAAATTTTGATGTTCAAATTCGTCATCTGCTGAAGTCAAATTTGGACACAGTTATTAGAGTTGGAGTTGATCCAATACTACTCTCCCTTATATCATATTTCAGCATTCAGACAAGTCCTGGTATAGCCAGAAAGGGACGCTTACAGTCGAAGGCACTGACGTCAACAATAGGGAAGTAGGTCTCAGACGAGTCACATCGACGTCAGTGATAGATCAACATGACGTCAGGGATTCAGCCACGACAGCTATTAAGTGACTCACTCTACCTGGTGATGTTTGTTGTCATTGTAGAAAATATAGCATCATAACAACACGCCTCATCTTGTATTTACTGCAGAATTGTGTGCTTATTGTGTGTGTGTGTTTTTTTTGTTTTTTTTTATTATAGCCCTCCCAAGGTGATCCCCATGGTATAGATCCTAGCATATGTAATATAAAATCAGGGGACAATGTGACTGACCACATCCTCTATAAGTAGAAGGAGGCAGTCCCATTGTAGAATCCCACCATATAGAAAGTTAGAAATTTTTAACAGCCACAGTGTTGAGGTGGAATCGATGATATATAAGATTATATCAGGTAAAGAAGCGTCAACTCTTAAATCCTCGCATAAAGCAGGATAACAGTGAATTTTTTTGTACTTCACATTAAGGCCCAAACAAATGGTCATTAGGATTAATCCATATTTGTGAATTAAATAGGTAGGCACTGGCTTGGTGAAGTACACCCCCTCGGTTAGTTACATTTGTGAGAAATTTCATAATACAGAACGGACAGGAGTACAAAGCAGAAATATCTATATTCAAAGGGCCACAACTCCAAATAGAGTAACGTTTTTTTATGGTCAGCATGTTGTCACATGATGCATTACAATTGTGAGATATTTCATAATAATATCTCTAATGGTTCACAACTTACAGAGTGGACATGAGTACATGGTAGAAATGGCTATGTTGGATGTTCAAATGGCAATAACTCCAAAAGTAGGCAAACCAGAGTTACGGTTCATGTGTTCTGCAAGTCATCTCATAGTGCTTTCCATTTGTGTGAAGTTTCATGAAAATATAGAATGGACACAAGTGCATAGTAGAAATGGCTATGTTCAATATCCACTGTGTTCGAAAGGCCCAACTCCATAAGCAGAATAACCAGATTTAGGGATTTTGTGTTCTGCATGTTGTCTCATGGTGCTTTACATTTGTGAGAAATTCGTAATTATATCTCAGTTTTCAATTTACAGAGCAGACGTGAGTACATGGTAGAAATGGCTATGTTCAATGTTCAAAGGACAATAATTCCAAAAGTAGGCAAACCAGAGTTACAATTCATGTGTTCTGCATGTCCTGTCATAGTGCTTTACATTTGTGTGAAGTTTTGTGAAAATATCTCAGATGGTATCAGAGTTATGGAGCAGACACAAATGATGGAAACACTGACAGACAGACGGTCATTCTTACAGATGCACACTTATTGGGTACTCAATGTTAAATTTCCACAGAAAAAATTGTAAAACTATCCAACAACACAAAAAAATTACAAAATAAAACCACATTTTTATTGAGTATTTATGAATGGGATAAAGCAAACTCTATGTAAAGTACCCAGGATATACCTACCCAATAAATGATCATTCATTTGCTTGGACAAAAGGACAGATAGACACTCAAAATGTCAGAGGGCATAACATAATACCCTTGCCACTTTTTGTGGTGGGGCATAAAATTCTAACATTAATACAGTCTCTGTGTAGTAGGACATTTAAGCTTAATCAAATAGGAAATCACCCTCTATAAGTCTTGGGCGTCCTTGGGCGTAACAACAATGTAAAGCCCAAAGGGCTTTATTCAGTTTGGAATGTTTTGCCAGCATTTATACACTGATAAATTCCACAAAAATAAAATTTATAAGTATAAGATTAAAAAAAGTTTCCAGGACAAAAATAATGATTCAAGAAACTACATGTTCTTTTCATGCCATTAAATGATCTAGAAACTGCTAGCAAGATCTGAAATTTTCTACATGTTTTTACAATTTCTGGAAATTCTTGATTATTCTAGATGTTACATAATTAAGGATTTCAGTTATTTCTGGAATCTTCTAGCACTTTGCATGCTGGGTAAAGTTTTCAGCAGATGATAGAGTCAGTTTGCTTGAAATGTCAACTCCTGTTTCCTCGGAAAAATAAGAAAATAAATCAATTTGTCATCAGCTGAATCTGCCTATAGCATGGTACGTGCTAAGAGATCTTCATGCAGCAAGAACATTTTAGATAGTTCTATGATTTTTTTTTTTTTTTTTTTTTCAATATTCTTCTATATTCTGTAATCCTCAAGAATCTGTATTTTACAAAATGAATGCAATACAAATTTTCATATTAAACATCATCTTAAAACTTCATAAACATGTAACAAAAATATTATGCATACACATAAATAAAACTGTTCAAAATTATCAAACAATACAAATTTCAATACTGAACAACATCTTAAAAATTGAGAAACATGTAATAAAAAAAATATTATGCATACACATAAATAAAACTGTTCTAAATGATCAAAAGTACAAATTTCAATACTGAACAACATCTTAAAAATTGAGAAACATGTAATAAAAATAATATTAGAAAGTTTAACACTTAGCACTGTGAATAAATTTTTCAGATGACATTTTGAAATGTTTTTCATAATTTATTCAAACAGGATTTGACATTTTATGCAAATTGTCTCCACTAGAGACACTTTGCACAAACTGTCAAATTCTATTTTCTGGGAAAAATAGGAAACATAAAAACAAGTTGTTGTCCAATGCACTTGCCCAGTGAGTGGTAAAGTTTAAGAAATGACTGTCAACTAAAAATAACAGAAAACACTGAGGAAAATTACAACCAATTATATTTGAAGTTTAACTAGAAATGTTTCCACAGCACATGGATGCCCCTGCTGTGGGGTACCCGACTATAAAAATAGAAGAGAAGGCAATGATCAGGAATCAATACAATTATCCTACACCTCCCATCAGAGACATCAAAGGGAAAGAAACACAAACACGAAATAACTAGACCCTAATGGAAATATCACTAGCAGAAAGCCAAACAGACAGTTACTTTCCCAGTAATACTCACGCGGTTGTTAAGTTGCAATACGGTCAAAAGAAAAGCGATATTCATACCAGTCATTGACTAAAACAGCATACGAAAGAGCTGAAGGTAAATCATTCAAATAAAAGGAAGGTATAACACAAGAGGCCCAAGGGCCACGGTTGGCTCACCTGAGTGACATAACCACTGCAGACATGCAGATGTTATGCAACATTTTTCCAATCCTATCATGCAACTAATGAAATATCATTTGAGCGGTTCTTAGTTTTGTAGAAGAATATATGGGCCTGACAGTCAATGGAGCATGATCATTTGAATAAACTATCAATCACATTTCAACAGAAGGATCAATGTGAAATTTGGTGGAAATTGGCTAAGTGGTTTCTGAAGAATCATGATTTTATACATGTAAATAGCACAGTGGCAGGGAAATATAATAAATATAAACCAGATGATGGCCATCTTAGATTTCCAATTAGAACAGTTTTAACTACTGTTGATCTACAAGTCACTTCGATACTTTCAATATAAATGTATATGGCCCATACAAATGGGGAAGCAAATTTGACCTTGGAGGTAAAAAGGTCAAATGTCAGCATAGAACCATCATTTTAGCAATTCTGGTAGATCTCCTGTCCCCTATAATTTGTGCAAAGATTAGGGCCCAGGGATTATTTGGTTATGGAGAAGATTTTTAATTTTTTTTACCATATATGGGCATGGCAGCCATTTTGATTAATGGACCATGCCCATTTTAGCAATCTTTCATTCTCCTGCCCAAAGAGGCTCCACATGAAATTTGAGCAACACTGGCCCGGAGGCTTCAGAGGAAAAGCCATTTGAAATTATCAACATTTTTTTTTTCCATACAAATGTATGGGGCCCATACAAATGCATATAGAAGCAAACCTGACCTCGCCGTAAAACGGTTAAATGTCAATGTATGACAATTATTTTAGCAACTTTGGTAGACCGCCCGTTCCAGATGATATAGGCAAAGATTCAGCCACAAGCCATCCTCGGTTTTAGAGAATAAGATTTTTAAATGGTTTTTCCCATACAAATGCATAGGAAAGCAAACTTGACCTTTCCGTAAAAAGGTCAAATGTCAATGTACGACCAATATTTTAGCAACTCTGGTAGATCCCGTGTCCTCGATGATTTATGCAAAGATTCTGCCCCAAAGCATCCTCGGTTCTAGGGAAGAAGATTTTTAAAGGTTTTTACCATATATGGCGGCCATCTTGGTCAACAAACCATGACCATTTTAGCAATCTTTCGTTGCCCCTACCTAAGGAGGCTCCATATGAAATTTGAGCAAAATTAGCCCAGAGGCTCCAGAGGAGAAGTTGTTTGAAATTCTGAACATTTTCCCCATACAAATGCATAAAGAAGCAAAATTGACCTTACCGTAAAAAGGTCAAATGTCAATGTACAACCATTATTTTAGCAATTTTGGTAGCCCTTCCGTTCCCGATGATATATGCAAAGATTCAGCCATAAGGCGCACTCGGTTTTGGAGTAGAAGATTTTTAAAGGTTTTTTCCCATACAAATGCATAGGGAAGCAAACTTGACCTTGCCGTAAAAAGGTCAAACGTCAACATACGACAATTCTTTCAGCAATTTTGGTAGACCTCCCATCCCAAACGATTCCTGCAAAGGTTCAGCCCCAAGACATTCTCAGTTCTGGAGATTTTTAAAGGTTTTTACCATATATGGGCATGGCGGCCACCACGACCATTTTAGCAATTTTTCGTTCCCCCACCCTAAGGAGGCTCCATATGAAATTTGAGCAAAACTGGCTCAGCGGCTTCAGAGGAGAAGACGTTTGAAAATGTTAATGGATGGACACACAGACGGATGCACAGAAGACGGACGAAAAGTGATCAAAATAGCTCATCCTGAGCAGAGCTCAGGTGAGCTAAAAAAGCCCACAAAACAGCTATGTCTACAATAAGTCCACAGATATCAAACAAACAATAGTTATACAACGAGGTACGAACATCGGTTTAATTATGACCTTCAACAGTACCTAAGGGATGCCAATTTAAGGAACAGTGAAAAACAATTGTAAATGCAATGCCTGAGGATTGGAAAAATAAGAGCATTAAATGAATGTAGGGGGAGACCTTTTACAGCCACCACACAGCACAAACAAAACGGCCCTGATATACAAAATAGAAGAGAAGGCAATGATCAGGAATCGATACAATTATCCCACACCTCCCATCAGAGACATCAAAGGAAAAGAAACACAAACACGAAATAACTAGACCCTAATGGAAACATCACTAACAGAAAGCCAAACGGACAGTTACTTTCCCAGTAATATTCATGCGGTTGTAAAGTTGCGATACGGTCAAAAGAAAAGTGATATTCATACCAGTCATTGACTAAAACAGCATACGAAAGAGCTGAAGGTAAATCATTCAAATGGAAGGAAGGTATAACAAAAGCCCACAAAACAGCTATGTCTACAATAAGTCCACAGATATCAAACAAACAATTGTTATACAATGAGGTACGAACATCGGTTTAATTATGACCCTCAACAGGTACCTAAAGGAATCTGCAAAATTCTACCTGGTACAAATGCCTTAACCTGAGTCTAACAGGATCATATACGTAACATTTGTACAGAAGGATGTACATTCGTACCCATGTATCCAAGTATGGAAAACCGAAACTATATGCCCTAGGCATCATCCGATGGGGGGCCATAAAACGTATTTTTATTGTGATCTTTATCATTTATGCAAATACAGACAGAGCTTGTTCATACATTTGCAAATTCATGCTGTAAGGCAAGAACTTTCAAATTAACCATTACCACTATCTGGGCTAATTCAGTAGATGGCATGAAATGTCAAAACCTGTTTTCCGGGTAAAATAAGAAACAAGAGGCCAACAGGCCACAGCTCATTCATCTGAGTGAAAGACTGCAGATGATATGCAACATTTTTCCAATCCTGTCATTGCAACTAATGAAAAGATCATCATCTCAGCAGTTCTTGGTTTTGAAAAAGTGAAGAATGAATTTTTATAATTTTTTTTTACCATATATGGGCATGACAGTCCATGGAACCTGACCATTTGAACAAACTCTCATGTTCCAACAGTAGGATTGACGTAAAACTGGTGGAAAATGACCAAGTGGTTTCTGAAGAGAAGTTGTTTAACATGATTTTATACACGTATACAGCAAAGGGGAAGGGGAAGATAACCAATACAGAATAAAATTTTGATTGTAACTTTAAGCTTTTACTACTTTAATTACATACTGTAAGTTTTAGACATTTAACCTTTACCACTCTGTGGGCATTTTCAGTGGATGGCAAATTGATGATATTTTTCTTATTTTTCCCAGAAAACAGGGTTTGACATTTCATGCAAATTGTCTCCTAAGGAGACAATTTGCATGAAATGTCAAACCCTGTTTTCTGGGAAAAATAAGAAAAATATTTCAAAATGTCGTCTGCTGAAAATTTTACCCAGAGTGCTAAGCGTTCTTTGTATAACCTATTTATATCTTTGCCAGAACACAGGGACTTGCCAAGCTCTCATCGTCATTGAATAAGTAAAGAAATGATGGGAGAAGAGTATTTCAATTGCATGCTGCCACTCCCACCTATGCTGTCATGTTCTGTCTCTTTACAAGGTCAGACAATAGACAAGCTCAGCAGGGACTTCTTTCCCTACTGGTGATTAACAGGATCTATTTTAAAATTTTGCCATGGCAACCAAACAAAATGGACGATGGTCATAACACATATTCTGGGTAGACAATCTTCATCATAACGCCGAAATATGATTCTTATCACTTCACTGGTTATGGAGAAAATTTAACCATTTTCTCATTAAAAATCTATGGGAGCTTTCTGTTGTCATGGCAACCAAACCAACAGGTAGATTGGCGAACTTTTAGTCATGTTGAATTCCCCTTACCCAAGCAACATTTGTACAAAATACTGCTTCAAAAAGTGATTGCTCATCCGAAGCACAGCTCAGGTGAACTAACAAGAGGGCAACATTTCTACCAAATGTGCCAAAAAAGAATGGAAAGTTACGCCCAGTACTAGATCTTTCTTTACTAAATCAGTATATAAACAAACAGCATTTCAAGATGGTCAAGTCAGTAAGACAATCAATAATGGCCAACAATTGGGCTGTCTCCATAGATCTGACAGATGTATATCTTCATGTTTCGATACATCCAAGATCCAGAAAATACCTTCAGTTTGTTTACGAACATCAGGTCTTTCAGTTCACGGCCTTACCATTTAGAATGTCCCTAAGTCTGTGGATTTACACAAAAATACACTCTTCAAACGGTACAAAATCTGGGTTTCATACCAAATCTAAAGAAGTCAGATTTGATACCAACACAAGAATTCACCTTTATAGGTATGGAATTTCTAACTCAACAGAAAATAGTCAGAGAAAATAGTCCTTTTCTGGGGAAAATGATGGGGAAAAAAGAGAAAAAATATGCAAAAAAAAAAAAAAAATAAAAAAAATACCCGGTATTGCAAAATTGCTGAATTTGCCAGGAGAATGCTTAAGATGAAATAACATTTTTTTGATACAAATAAAGGATAAAATCTCTATAAAAATATCAAAAAATGTTAATCTCATATAAGCATATACAGGCAAATTCAGCAATTTTAGCAATACCGGGTTCATTTTTTTTTTCATTTATTCTTTTTTTTTTTTAAATTTAATGTTTCCATGGCAACCAAACAAAATGGCCACTGGTCAGAAAACACATTCACTGGGTAGACAATCATCAAATGATCTAAACGGCCAACTTTGGTTTGCATCACTACACTGTTTATGGAGAAAATGCAATTTGACCATTTCCCATTTTATGTCTATGGGAGCTTTCTGTTGCCATGGCAACCAAACCAAGAGGCAGATCATCATAATTTAAGCTATTCTGAATTGCCCTTACCCAAGCAACATTTGCATAAAATCAGAGTCATACTGCTTGAAAAACACATCACTTATATCAAGCCATTCGTTCATCAAAGGTGGGCGAAAGCCAGAGAACCCAGGGAAAAAACACCTGACTATACATAAGCAGAACTTGGCTTTCCCACATGACCCGAGCGAGACTCGAACCACAACGGTGAGAAATCTAATGGATTAAGAGTCAACTCTCCTAACCATAAGGCTATGGGGGCCCGCAATACACCCAGATTAGAAGTCAAAGAATGCTGCATCTGATCAGAGTCTACACTATGTGCCACTCAGCCAGTAATTTTTGGACATATCAATAGGTAGTAAAATGGACTTGTTGAAGTTTTAGGACAAACATGGTCAGGAGTTAAGGTGTCCGAATATTTAGGGTTAATATGGAAGATTTAATTGAAAAAAAAAAACATGAAACGATAATACCCAGCCATTATCGTGTTGTGGGCAGACAACTGTCAAAAATCGACGAAATTTGCTGATGAGCAATCCCAAAGCAGATCTCAAATTCAATGCACACATCAAATTTGGTGAAAATCCACTGAGATTTACTAAAGTTGTTGTCCTGAAAGTAAAATATGGATGTGTTGTGGGCAGATAACTCTGTCAAAAATAGACAAAATTCTACCATTAGCAATCCCAAAGCAGATGTCCACAATATCAATGCACACACTAAGTTTGATGAAAATCCATTGTTATTATGTAAAATTATCATCCAGAAATGAAAGCACAGATGTGTCCCAGGCAGATAACTCTGTCAACAAGAGCTCCGCCAAGCAGGGCATTATACGCCCATGGTAAGTAAAAAGATGTAGCACATTAACTGGCTCCTGTATAACTCAGTGCTCCGGATAGAAACTGTAAGTGGAATTACAAAAAAAAATTCAAAAAAATTTTCATTGGGCATAGCTCTGCTAATATTTGGTGAACTGTAACCTAAGGGTCCAAGCTGGCCCAGAAATTAAGGGAGAAGTGACTTCTCCCTCCTGGGAAAATAGAGAGAAGTTTGCCGTGTCTAGTGAGAAGTGCTTTCAGACGGAGGACACACGACAGAAGCATATTATAAGCTCATATGAGCCTTTGTCTGATTTGTTTTTCCTATACATATACTTCAGACCAAACAGACCAAACAATAACAAAACAAAACAAAAATGAACCAAAAAAAAAAAAAATGCTGCAAGAAATTTTTTTGTAAACCTTTAACTTGTCTTATACAGATTTTATTTTTGTTCTTCAAGGGAGCCAACTCAGAAGAGTAAAAAAAAAAAAAAAAAAAAAATCCAAAAAGAATTATGTTTATAAGTTTTGATATAAGTCAAGCTCCTTCATTCTGTATCATTTAATAAATGTTTTTTTAAAGATTTAATACTTGCAAATCTAATAAAATAAGATGTAAAAAAAAAATGAAATAAAATAAATAACTTGCCCATATGGCCATAACTTTACTTATTTGCAAAAAAATATTACCTATTATAAAATAAAATTTGCACACTATTACCTCTAAACAATATGCTGCCAAAAGTTTACAAAAGCATTTAATGGGGCATAACTCTGCCAATACTCGGTGCACTGTAACCTCAAAATAATATGCGCTGCTCCACATCATCGTATCACTATTTATGAAGTTTCAGCTTGACTGGATGTAAACTGTAGGAGGATATAGCCAGACATGAAAATTAATAGAAATTTTCAAAGGGGTATAACTCTGCTAGTATTTGGTAGACTGTAACCTTGAAACAATATGCGCTGCTCCACATCATGGTCTAACTACCATTTCATCTTCCATATGTGAACTGGAATAACAATAGTTTTCATATTTTCCAGAAAATTGGGCCTCGGCATTACAAGATCAGTCACAGAAAATGTAAAGCACTAATTTAATAATTTATTTTTTTCTGTATATACTATGACACCTTCATTTTATGCGTATTATGCACAGTTCCAGAGTCAAAACCAGTACTAAGCAATGTGGATAAAGTGTTGTTTTTGCCACAAAGAGGACATACACTTGACGCTCACTTTGGTCAAACCCGCTATCTTGATGTTGAACCCGATGCTTTACCACTGCACCACAGAGCTCCCCTTTTCTGGAAAAAAAAAAAAACACAAAAGAAATCCACATAAAATAATATTTTTAATATGTTTTCTGCTAATAATTCAATTCATTATATTCATTTTTTTTAAAGAAATATATATATATATATATATATATTTATCACATGACCGTCACGTTATTCAGTGAAATAACCCATGTCATAAAAATCATATAACCACACGCGTTATAACAGCTGCAAGGCTTCCCATTGGTTAGCCTAATTACCCTCATTAATATTCGTATTACACCGCTTATTGATAGCAACCAAGATGGTGTCTGCGTTCGCCGATACAACTTTTACTTTTGAAACAGATCCTGCCTTCAGTTTTGAGATGATTTTGAGATGAACGATAAATGTCAGACTGATGGAGGGAGAAGACACTAAACAATCACAATGTGAATAACACCACTACCAGAAATATTCATGGTGGTAAAAATTCGATGTTTTCCCGCAACATATTTGGAGGCACTCGAGATCTCAACATCGATATCGTCAAACCGTCAATGAAAAAAAAAAATCACCTCCAAAAAAACATTGGAGGATGACATGACTCAGATAGTCAATAAATGTGTCAAATTAAAATCCAAACTACCGTTAAATGTTTTATAGTTTTGAAATCTGTCGTTTACTTGAGTGTGTCAACCACGGCATAAAACTATATTGATCAAGGTCAGTGACCTTTAAATATGACAACTGACTGTGGGGGATTTCCCTACTCATTCTCAGTGACATATTGACTCGCTGAATGACGTTGTTCAAAGGAATATTTAGTTTTGAATTGATTTATTCAAATGAAATATTTATTAACTCAAATAAAAATCATCATTATTTCCTTCAGTTTTACGAAGTAATAAATGGCATATTTATCTTGTTTCTAGTTATTTTCGGTACTTACGCGAACTATTTTTGTTGCGTAGTACTATTGAGTTCTTGGTAGTGAGTTGTTCCGCTTAGCTATGGAAAGCCGTTATCTTTAAAATATATTTTGTGCATTTTTTATCATCGGAAGGGCCATGTGATAAACAGAATCTTACATTCGTGGTCATTTAATATGAAATTTATGAAATTCGTTGGGTAATTTCGGTACTTTGCTTGCTAAAGCTCGCAAAATACAGAAATTACCCAAACTCGTTTCATAAATTTCATATTAAATGACCACGTATATCTATAAAAAAGTGACCTTCTTAGGAAAGGCCTTTATAAACAGACACGTTTGGTGAAATTTTCATTAATTTGGACCAGCAAATATGTGGTCATTCATTCAAACATTTCTGAATCCTCCATTTAATCTGACATGGAAGTTGCCATTTAGAATGTTCGACATGTAACCAACTAGAGCTGGTGTTTGTAAAACACTATGCCCCCAACTGGCTGACTCTAACACTGCTTGACTCCAACACTGCTTGCCCAGGACGGTAACAACAGTACAAATATATGAGATTTCAATGTTATTTTATCAAAAGGAAATAACTCTAAAATAGGGGATAATTTGGATAAGAAAAAAATACATGTCACCTATTTTTTCATGAGGAATCAAAATATGAAATTTTAAAACATTAGCATACATGGTTCTAAACTTATGCTATACACAATAAAGCAACGACATTAAATGGCCAGAAATTGCGAAGGGCCATAACTCCAACATTTCATTTAATTGGTTCAAAATTTAATCAGGTGATCTCCTCCTCAATCCCAATCAGTATACCAAATATCATGGCTCAAATACTTTCTGAGATATCTTGCTGACAAGATCAAAATGCCTAGAACTACAAAGGGCCATAACTACGTCAGTTTTTCATGGAATTCCCTAAAAAACAAATCAGGTAATCTCCACATCATCCCAAATCAGCATATATTTCAAGACCCTAGTTTATGTACTTTTCGAGATATCTTGCTGACAAGGTCAAAATGCGCAGAACGGCAAAGGGCCGTAACTTTATCAATATTTTCATGGAATTCTCTCAAAATATAATCAGGTAATTTACACATCGTTCCCACTTACTATATCGAATTTCAAGAACCCAGCTTAAATACTTTTCAAGATATCTTGCTCACAAGATTTAATTCTGATTTTTTTCAAAGGGGCATAACTCTAAACAAACATGCTAGACAAGAAAAAAAAAAATACGGATCAGCTATTTTTTCATTGGGAACCCAAATATAAAATTTCAAAACCCTAGCATGCAGGGTTCTTAAGATATGGCATGCACAAAAAAGCTTGATGAAAGGACAAACAGATGGATGGACAAATGAAGGCAAAATAATATGCCCCATCAATTTCATTCGAAACTGGGGGCATGATCAGGTCATCTACTCATCGCTACCAATCTATTTATCAAGTTTCAAGGCTCCAGCTTCAAAAGTTTTTTAGATATTTTGCTGACAAGAGACCATGCCCAAATTTACAAAGGGCTATTACTTATGAAATATTTTTCAGAATTTACAAAAAAGTTAATCAGGTCATCTACTCATCATTACCAATCAATTCACCAAGTTTCAAGTCTCTAGCTCTAACAGTTTTTGAGATATTTTGCTGACAAGATAAAAATGCCCAATATAACAAAGGGCCATAACTCAATAAGTATTTTTCAAAATTTATTCAAAAGTTAATCAGGTTGTCTACTCATCATTATAAATCCATTCACCATATTTCATGGCTCTAGCTCTAACAGTTTTTGAGATATTTTGCTGACAAGGTAAAAATGCCCAAAATCACAAAGGGCCATAACTCAAGAAGTATTTTTCAAAAATTCTTCAAAAGTTAATCAGGTTGTCTACTCATCCATACCAGTCTATTCATCAAGTTTCAAGGCTCTAGCTCCAACGGTTTTTGAGATAATTTGCTGACAAGTTAAAAATGCCCTAAATTACAAAGGGCCATAACTCATGAAGTATTTTTCAGAATTTCTTCAAAAGTTAATCAGGTCATCGACTCATCACTACAAATCCATTTTCTAATTTTCAAGGCTCTAGCTCCAATACTCAAGAAGTATTTTTCAAAATTTCTTCAAATGTTAATCAGGTTGTCTACTCATCACTACCAGTCTATTCATCAGCTAGCTTCAATAGTTTTTGAGATATTTTGCTCAATAGTTTTTGAGATATTTTGCTGACAAGACTGCATCCATATTTGTTCAAAGGGCCATAACTCAGAAAAGGGGCATAATCCTGTCAAGAAAAAAAACACGTGTCAGCTATTTTTTCATGAGGAATCCATATAAGAAATTTCAAAACAGTAGCATTCACAGTTCTAAAGTTATGCTATGCATCAAAAAGCGTGACGAACAGACGGACGGACGGATGGACAGATGGACGGACGGACGAACAACCCAGAAGCAATATGCCCCTCCAACTTCTTTGAAGATGGGGGCATAACAAATGCATCAGACAACATTTTGAACTATTTTACAGTCTTTCTTTATTTTCTTACTCTACACCCATGGGCATAGAAATTCTTAGAGTTTTCCATTGCTCCAGAAGCACTTTATGAAAGGCCATGGTCAAATACTATTTCCATGGACTGATCAACATTATTATAACTAAGTATTAGCTTTTACAAACAAGCTTGGTCTAAGCTCAGCACATAAAGTGTGCTGAGCGTAGACCAAGCTTTTTTGTGAAAGCTAATACTTGTCATACTTGTCTGGAAGTCTAAAACAAGGCACTTTTTTCTAATCATTTTAATCCTTTAACCCTAAAAACACCAAGAAAACCTGCATCTGAAAATGTCGTCTGTTTATGTCATCTGCTGAATATTCTTGCAAACTTTTCCAACCTATTTTTGCATACAGGCAAACACTGTGGACCCAGATCAGACAGCTCCTAAAGGAGCAGTCTGATCTGGGTCCAAACTGTTTGCAGAAATGACTTTTAAAATCACAAGCAGGTGACAAAGCAGACAACAATTGTTGTGATTGGCAGTTTAATGGTTAAGTGCTACTATATTTATCCCACCTATTGGGACACCTTACCATAACTTGTCCTAAAATTTGAAATAGTCCATTCTAATACCTCTTGATGTGTCTAAAATATATTCCTACATATATGGCAAACAGTGTAGACCCGGTTCAAATTCAACATTCTGTGGCATCCGATCTGGGTCTACACTGTTTGCAAAAGCCTATCTGTCCAAACCCTGCTGGATGAATGGCAAACAGTGAAGACTCTGATCAGATGCTGCACTTGCGGTGCCACATTAAATTTTGCGGCATCTTATCTGGGTCTACTTTGTTTGCTTTGTTTGTTTGTTGAGATTTTACGCCAAGTCAACCCACTAGGGTCATATCCAGCATGGCTAGTTTACCTAACCAAACTTTTTCCTGGGCAGGCTTAGTCCTCTAAGCAGTTAACAAGTACTTGTGCACATTCTTTTGCAGAAACCGACAAATGCCCTTTTTGAATCAGCGGAAGATAGAGAATGGCTTCAGAAAATACTTCATGATCAATCTCCACGAAATAATGTTGCTGGACCCACCAGGGATCGAACCCGCAACTTCCTGATCTCCAGTCAGATGTGCATGCAACTGAGCCACTGAGGCCGGCCTACTCTGTTTGTACAGGCCTGTTGGTCCTAATAGTTAGAGTTACAGTCGACTCTCATTATCTCGAATTCCAAGGGACTCTCTGAAATACTTTGAGATATCCGTACCTCGACATATCAGATTTGCAGAAATGAGGAAAAACTAATTTGATTAACCACATTTAACAAATATATGTGCAACTGGACTCTTGAAGCTAAGAGATATATTGAAAATAATGTGGAAAAGAGGAGAAATTGCTTCCTGTAGTTAGATGTTCATGTTTAGGCAGGGACCAGATTTTCACTTCAAGATAAGCGTTTATTCGAGAAGCGAGGTCAAGATAACGGTAGTCAATTGTATTATGGTAGTTTACCTGCTAATCTGCTGATTACCAGAGTCCCCAGTCAAACAAAAAACGGTCTACACTCTCACTTATCATTGACCAGACCTGAAAATAAATAGTAACATATATTAAAGTTATTATACCATGTTTACCCTAAATATTAAGACACCCATAACTCCTTGTCCTAAAATCTGAACCATATTTACTACTTGTTGATGTATCTGAAAACTGACAGATGTGTAACAAACAGGGCCCAGTTGTTCAAAACTAACGATGTCGTTAGTTAACGATTTGTTGAAATTTTAATCATGATACGCAAATATGCTGAAATTTTTTGCTGAAAAAATGTGAGTAGCTTTTTCACTGCAAAAGCTACTCACATTTTTTCAGCAAAAAATATCAGAATATTGTGTATTGAATCCGCTAAAACAGTTAACGAAATGACCCTTAACGAGCTCGTTAAGCTAAGGATGCTTTGAACAACTGGGCCCAGTGAAACATTCTTTTGTGGAGATTGATCATGAGTACTGTTTAATTGCTTAGAGGACTAAGCCTGCTCAAGAAAAGTGTGGTCAGGCAAACTGGCTGGCTTGACAAGACCTTAATAGTATTATTGGCTGGGACATTAAACTCCAAAACAACCAACTAACCCTGGCACTCATCCAGCAATTTTTATAGTCATAAACAGGTAGACAAATGGACTTGAACATACTCAATAAAACTAAGTCTGCTAGTTTCATTTATTTAACTAGGTCTGTTATTTTCATTTATTCAAATAAGTCTGTAATTTCATTTATTTAACCAAGTCTGTATATTTCATTTATTTAACCAAGTCTGTAATTTCATTTATCTAACTATGTTATTTTCATTCATTTAACCAAGTCTGTAATTTCATTTATTTAACCAGGTCTGTTATTTTCATTTATTTAAGTCTGTAATTTCATTTAACTAACTAAGTCTGTTATTTTCATTTATTTAACCAAGTTTGTAATTCCATTTATTTAACTAGGTCTGTAATTTTCATTTATTTAACCAAGTCTTCAAAATTTCATTTATTTAACTAAGTCTGTTATTTCAGTCCTCATATTGGTCAAATGTTATCAGTCCTGAAATGCTTAATGTCAGAGTCTGAAACTGGCTGTTTCTAACATGAAGATATACTCTTAAAGCCTGAAATCAGGACCAAGCCTGAAAAGTACAAGGTCTGGAATATCATTTTTCAACTAAGTCTAATTTCATTTATTAAACTTAGTCTGTAATTTTCATTTATTTAACCAAGTATGTATCAAGGATCAGTTCTCAGCCGGCTGCTCTTCATCATTGTGCTTGAAGCCTTATCACGTGAGTTCTGCTCTGGGGTCCCCTGGGAGGACCTCTATGCCGATGACCTTGTTATCATCACTGAATCGCTTGAGGAATGTGTCAGGAGGCTCTGACTTACAAGGAAGCAATGGAGAAGACAGGACTGAGAGTAAATGCAGGAAAGACAAAGATCATGATCTGCGGTACAGGACTGGACCTCCTGCAGAGTTCAGACAAGTTTCCATGCGCCGTCTGTCGCACTGGAGTGGGCAGCAACAGCCTCTTCTGCAACGACTGCAAGCACCGGGTGCACAAGAAATGTAGTGGGCTCAAGTGCTTGACAAAAGACCCTGACTACAGATGTACAAGGTGCCGGGGAACTGCACGCCCCTTGGATGGCAGACCACAGAAGGAAGTCCAGGTCGGACCTGACAAGCTTGAGGTGGTAGCTACCTTTTGCTACCTAGGAGACGTGCTCTCAGCAGCAGGCGGCTGTGAACTTTCAACCTCAACACATGTGAAAACCACCTGGAAGAAGTTCAAGGGTCTGCTACCAGTTCTCTCTTCATGCCACCTCTCTTTCAAAACACGTGGCCGTGTGTACAGCTCTTGTGTGCAGAGCCCAATGCTCCATGCCAGCGAGACTTGGCCATTGACAAAGTCAAACCTCCAGTGTCTGCAGCGAAATGACAGGGCAATGATCAGACAGATCTGCAATGTCAGGCCGCAAGACATTGTCACCACCAGGTCCAATGAGCTATTTGTGCGGCTTGGCATTGAGGATCTGGACCTCATTCTGAAGGAGAGAAGGCTCCGATGGTATGGACATGTGGAACGCTCCAATGGTGCAGTCAAGACAGCCTTTGACATACAGGTTGATGGAAAGCGTGGGCCTGGGAGGCCCAAGATGACATGGAAGCAGCTGACAGAGAGGGATTGCAGAGAGTGGAAGCTCTCGGCTATCAACCCTCATGACAGACATACCTGGAGATCTGGTGTGAGATCTGCCATGCGTGCAGCAAGCCAGCTATCTGGAAGGGGGCCCACTGATGTGGATGTTGCCCCTGTAGCTGCACGTTAATCAAAAATCCGATTATGATATGATGATGATATGATGTAATTTCATTGTTAATCAAAAATCCGATTATGATATGATGATGATATGATGTAATTTCATTAATCTAACTAGGTTTGCTAGTTTCACTTATTTAACCAAATCTGTAATTTCATTTATTTAATTAAAAAAGTCTGTTATTTTCATTTATTTAACCAAGTCTGTTATTTTCATTTATTTAAGATGTTTTTGCTTCCATAGGATCCTAGTTTACAAACCTTATTAATAAAATTTTAGGACAAGAATGATAAGGACTTATGGTGTCCAAATATTTAGGGTAAATAAGATAACTGATAACAAAAATGTTACTAACAGCATGCTCCCATATGCAGATCTTTAGTCTGATAATAAACAGGTAACCAAAGTAAGAAGAGCTGTGGAATTATGTAACTTTAGTACACAGACAAGCAAATGGTCAAAATCCACTTGTACAATGAAGATTTACTTGCATGAAAATCGACATTTTTCTATTTCTTGCAAAAAGCATACATTATGGGTACTCATTAGAAGCGTCTCACCAAGGTGCTTCTAATGAGCGTACCCACAATATGAGCACCGCTCCTGGAAAACCGGGCTTAATGACACTCTTGATGACATTAGAAAAACAGCGATTTAATGACAACATATAATTCATCTGAGGTTTGCCGCGATTTGTAAACACGGAAGTGAATTGTATTTAGATCAACATGAATTGTTTGAACAAAAACTGTTATATTACAAAGAGGCAGGTGTCAAGCCAGAAGACAGAGATATGGGGACATAAGTTCAACATTTTGTCCATATAAAATATAAAATATTTGAGCTTGTTTGCTTTTGTATCATTATTTTCTATCAGTGATCACTCAGTTGAGGGCTTGAAGTTCACAGTTAAGCCGATATTATCGATACGATTTTGAGTCTGATAGAAATCGGATTTACCCTGGTGTTTGATATTTATTTCCTAACCCAGCTAGCATTCTACGTAAATCTACATCGGGCCGATGACGGCCCGATATAGATTTACGTAGAATGCTGACTGGGAACCATGTTTTGATCCTGTAATTGACACATAAGTATTGGTCTCACTGGATTTGTGTGGCATATTTCATGGCAATACATATTCTAATACTCCTCATCCACTACTGTTTGCACTTTAAATTTCCATACGTTATATTTGTTTTCATACTTTGTTTTATAAAATCATATATTTAAGTTTTAGGGGGTTTACAAATTTCTATTTATCTTAACTTCATATACATGTAGATAAATTTTGTTTTTGAAAATAATCTGAAGAAAAATACAGCGTTAGCCGTACCAATGCATATAAATACATTTAAAATGAGCGCTTCATAAGGCAACAAATCTGATGGCCGAGTGGTTACAGTACCGCTTTATGAATCTCTCAACCCAAGTAAAAGCATGATAGTTTTTTTCGGTTTATTTATTTATCTAATTTGCAAAATGTTATTATTTTTTATATATTGCTTTTTAATTTAATTTTGAACACATGTTGAATGATACAAATTGGATGTTGTATTTATACGATTTATTTTCCCCTCTATATATGTGTGTGTGTGATCTTATTGTGTAATACTTGTGATTAATATATATATATATATATATATATATATATATATATATATATATATATATATATATATATATATATATATATATATATATATATTTTTATTTTTTTTTTTCGGTGTACCCAAGAATAAGTATTATACAATATATCAATAAATTAATAATACAAAAATTGTTAATACATATGTAATTTGACTTAAGGTTTACCACTCTCTGGGCTAATTCAGCAGATAACACTTCTCTTATTTTACTCAGAAAATAGGCTTTGACACTTCATGCAAATTGTCTCCTAATAGAAATATCCATAGGTTTAGCATTTCAGTTTATTATAAGATATGTGTCAATTCCTTTAACCAAACTATTTTAGCCAGTGTAATTACAAATTTTATCCCTCCGTTTCACTCTTTTAACTCTGTATACCAAACAGTTACCTATGCAAACAGTGAAGCTCCAGATGAGACGGCTCGTAATGAGCCTAATCAGAGTCTACTTGCAATTCCGCTCTCTCTCTCTGCTTCTAGTATCAAGGTTGCGGGGATGGGTGGGAGGGGAAGGGGAGGAAACCTACTTCATACAACAGAGTGAAAAAGACTAGATTTTCGCAAAAATGGCCTGTTCAAATCGGTTAGTCTTTTTTTTACTATTATTTCCGTTATTACAATGTAAATACGAAAATAAGCTCAGAAAATGTACATTTGATATACTAGCGTACTGTCATCGTTGAAAACACCCAGGTACGATATTTTGATAACCTTATAAGTAATTGTATGCGAGTGTTCTCAATGATGCCAATTTTGATTGATTGTGTTGGGGTTTAACGACACGTCAACCTTTATGGGTCATTTTGTGTCGTCTCCCAGAGAAAGGGAAAAGGCAGATAGAAGAGATAGTAGAGGAGATGAAAGAGATGGGACAGGGGAGAAATGAAAATGAATGACGGTGAAGAAACAGAAGAAACAAGCAAATTCCATGGGGAATTTATATCCCCCGCCTTATTTTTATTTGAGGTGTTAAAAATGGGTAAGTTAACCCGAGGACTATTGGTCCTGTACCACTTACCTAAGTATTGAAGCAGGAAACCAGTGATAAAAAATAATTTCAGGATTCTGAAAAAAACACATGCATATCTTCAGACCACTGGCTTAAAACTGTGGTAGGAGTTAGGCTGACAAGGTACCTACTCCCTATATGCTTCTGTAGTATTAGAACTCAAAAAATGTCTAAGTTAAAAATGCGGAAAAAGTGATAAAATTTTATTTCAGGATTCTGAAAAAAACCACATGCATATCTTCAGGCCATCCTAAAAGCCCATGTAAAATTTTCAAAAGGATCGGCCAAAAACTGTGGGATGAATTAAGGGGACAAGATACCTACTCCCTATACACTTCTGTAATATCAGAACTCAAAAATGCGGAAAAAGTGATAAAAAATTATTTCAGGATTCTAAAAATCCACATACATATCTTAAGGGCCATCCTAAAAGCCGATGTAAAGTTTCAAAAGGATCGGCCAAAAACTGTGGGAGGAGTTAAGGGGACAAGGTACCTACTCCCTATAGACTTCTGTAATATCAGAACTCAAAAATGTCTAAGTTCAAAATGTGTAAAAAGTGATAAAAAATAATTTCAGGATTCTGAAAAAACCACATGCATATCTTCAGGCCATCCTTAAAGCACCTATAAAGTTTCAAAAGGATCAGCTTAAAACTGTGTTAGGAGTTACAGGGACAAGGTACCTACTTCCTATACGCTTCTGTAGTATTAGAACTCAAAAAATGTCTAAGTTAAAAATGCTAAAAAAATGATAAAAAATTAATTCAGGATTCTGAAAAAAAACATATGCATATCTTCAGGCTATCCTAAAAGCCCATGTAAAGTTTCAAAAGGAACTGCCAAAAACTGTGGGAGGAGTTAAGGGGCCAAGATACCTACTCCCTATACACTTCTGTAATATTAGAACTCAAAAACTGTCTAAGTTAAAAATGCGGAAAAAGTGATGTAACGTTATTTCAGGATTCTAAAAAATCCACATGCATATTTTCAGGCCATCCTAAAAGCCCATGTAAAGTTTCAAAAGGATCGGCCAAACACTGTGGGAGGATTTAAGGGGACAAGGTACCTGCTCCCTATAGACTTCTGTAATATTAGAACTCAAAAATGTCTAAGTTCAAAATGTGTATTGATTGATTGATTGTGTTGGGGTTTAACGACACGTCAACCCTTGTGGGTCATTTTGTGTCGTCTCCCAGAGAAAGGGAGAAAAGTGATAGAAGAGATAGTAGAAGAGATTAAAGAGAGGGACAGAGAAGAAAGGAACAGGAATGAAAGTAAAGAAACAGAAGAAATAAAAATATTCCCCATCTACCCTTACCTGCTACAAGGATAGCAGGCCTTGCCCAACTGTAAGCCAATATCAGTTGGACGCCCCGGTGACGTAAGATACACGACACCTTCGCACCACCCAACCACCCCTCAAAATGTGTAAAAAGCGATAAAAAATAATTTCAGGATTCTGAAAAAACCACATGCATATCTTCAGGCCATCCTTAAAGCACCTATAAAGTTTCAAAAGGATCAGCTTAAAACTGTGTTAGGAGTTACGGGGACAAGGTACCTACTCCCTTTACGCTTCTGTAGTATTAGAATTAAAAAAATGTCTAAGTTAAAAATGCCGAAAAAGTGATAAAAAATTATTTCAGGATTCTGAAAAAGCCACAAGCATATCTTCAGGCTATCCTAAAAGCACATGTAAAGTTCAAAAGGATCATCCAAAAACTGTGGGAGGAGTTAAGGGGACAAGGTACCTGCTCGCTATACACTTCTGTAATATTAGAACTCAAAAAATGTCTAAGTTAAAAATGCAAAAAAAAGTGATAAAAAATTATTTCAGGATTCTGAAAAATCCACATGCATATCTTCAGGCCATCCTAAAAGCCCATGTAAAGTTTCAAAAGGATTGGCCAAAAACTGTGGGAGGAGTTAAGGGGACAAGGTACCTACTCCCTATAGACTTCTGTAATATTAGAACTCAAAAAAAGTCTAAGTTCAAAATGTGTAAAAAGTGATAAAAAATAATTTCAGGATTCTGAAAAAAACACATGCATATCTTCAGACCATCCTTAAAGCACCTATAAAGTTTCAAAAGGATCAGCTTAAAACTGTGTTAGGAGTTACGGGGACAAGGTAC